>CM024760.1:13935664-14335664 GCA_014218235.1 Colocasia esculenta
AATAAAAGGAATGGAATCTATGATGTCTGCCAGAATCGATGCAACTACAATTGAGGGATGTGGGTCCTCAACAGGAATAATGTCCTCTGGGAGGAGATCCTCAATGCGCCTTTCTGCAAAGGTTGAACTGGTTCTTCTGGAAATCCTGAAGCTTCTACAGACGCCCTTTCTTCTTCTACTGCACTTTCATACTGAACTTCTGCAATGGAGGGTCCTGAAGATTCTGCTGCTTCAACTGCTGGAGCTAAAATTGACTCCACTGGCAATTCTGGATCCATATTTGCTGATTCCATCTCTGGATGAACAACTGAGGTGTCGATAATGATGGCCTCGCCTTCGGCCACTGAAGCCTTGAACCAAAACCATTCTCCACAGAGAAACCACTCTTCTTCAGATTCCTGGACCTGATTGCTTGGCCCATTTTCTCTACAACTGCCCCAGAGAGATCAACACCGAAGTGTTTGAAGATTTGGTGAGTAGATGGGCATAAGGCAGGGACACATTTAACTTACTCTTGGTGTCCCAAATCTGATCTCTTGCAAACTTCATTCTTTCCATTATCACTGCGGCCATATTTATTCCTTATTCTGAATGGCCCAGTACATCATGTCCGAATCGGCCTTTGTGCAAGATGAAAACGTTGCACTTCTGGGAACTAGGATTTGACAGACAATAAAATGGAGAAGACGATTGAAGGCGGATAGTTGATTATGTCGATCTTGCCGTCTCTCAGCTTGAATCCTGGCCCGATAATTCCCAGACCTTTCACTTGGGCATCCTCAGAGTGAATCCCACTAAATCCGGAAGTCTTTACATTGAACAAAACTTTCAGCAACTCAGGGTCTATTCTAATCAAGTTCCCTTTACTGACGAAACTAGAGACCCATCTTCCTCTGTTCTCATACACACAAAAAAGGCTTTTACCAAGTCCGGATAACTGACCTCTGAAAAGGTGGAAATTTCTGTCCACTGCATCTGATTGATCAACTCTACTATGCTGCTCATTCCACTTTTCCGCAGATTAGCTACATCTACTTCTTTGTTGCCACAGAGCTTCGTCTTCACAAATGTAAACCTCTCCTGCTCCTCAGGAGTGAGGAACTCGGCGCTGTAGCCACCCAAACTGCCGGCGATGATAGGAGCGGCCATAGATTCAGGTGGGAAAGACAACGGAGGGTGGAGACGGAAGGTGAGGAGAAAGAATCCTCAAGAAATTTTGCGGGAAGTAGGAGGAAGATTCGAATTTGCAGAGGATTGAGATGGAGTTGTTAGGGCATCGGCTCGAGCGGTAGGATAAAAGAGGGGAAAAAGGTAGACGATGAGGCACGAATTGTTCTGACATCGATTTTATGAATAAATTAATGCTTCGTGGAAAGTGAGGCGCCAAGCGGCGGAGAAAACGACAAAAGGTTTTGACTATTCAACTGGACTTCAATGAGAGAGAGTTTACTACAATACAATTGAATTTTCTTGCTTATCGCCAAGGAGGGAAAAATTACTTTAATTCTAAGCTTTAATGTGCCACTTGTAAGCAAACTTTTATCACAAATTGCACATGCCTAATTCCCTTCTAAGAGATGTAAATCTCTCTTCAGGTAAGGCTTTTGTGAAAATGTCTGCTAATTGGCCATTTGTATCAATAAAAGATATTTCAATATTTCCATTTGCAACATGATCACGAATAAAATGATATCTAACCTCAATATGTTTGGTCCTTGAGTGCTGAACTGGATTCTTGGTGAGATTAATGGCACTGGTGTTGTCACATAGCAACGGGATCGATTTGATATTTAATCCAAAGTCCTCAAGCTGTTGCTTTATCCATAAGAGTGTGTGCAGCAACTTCCAGCAGCCACGTACTCAGCTTCAGCTGTAGAGAGTGCTACTGAATTTTGTTTCTTTGAGGACCAAGATATCAAACACCCTGCAAGGAACTGGCAACAACCACTGGTGCTCTTTCTATCTAATTTACATCCAGCATAGTCAGCATCAGAGTAACCTACTAGGCTAATTTCACATTGTTTTGGATACCATAGACCTAAGTCATGAGATCTTGCTAGATATCTAAATATTCTTTTCACAGAAATTAAATGTGATTCTTTAGGATCTGCCTGATATCGAGCACACATGCATACACTAAATAGAATATCAGGTCTACTAGCTGTTAAATAAAGGAGTGAACCTATCATACCTCTGTAGATCTTTTGATCTACTTTCTTACCATCTTTGTCACTGTCCATTCTTGTTGATGTACTCATTGGTGTCGATAGTGGCTTGGTATTTTCGAATCCGAATTTCTTCAATAGTTCTTTTGTGTACTTAGCTTGACTGATGTGAGTTCCTTCCTTTCCTTGTTTGATTTGAAGTCCAAGGAAATAGTTGAGTTCTCCCATCATACTCATTTCAAATTCTCCCTGCATTAACTTTTCAAAGTACTTGCAAAGAGACTCATCAGTAGAACCAAAAATGATATCATCTACATAGATTTGAACCAATAGGATTTGTTTGACTTTTGACTTTATAAAAAGTGTACTATCTACCTGACCTCTGCTGAAACCATTATTTAGAAGGAAAGAGCTAAGCCTTTCATACCAGGCTCTAGGTGCTTGCTTTAAACCATATAATGCCTTGTGAAGTTTGAAAACATGATTAGGAAATTCTGTGTCATCAAAGCCCGGAGGTTGTTCCACATAAACTTCCTCTTTTATGAAACCATTTAAGAAAGCGGATTTAACATCCATTTGAAATAGTGTCAAGTTCAAAGCAGATGCATATGCAAGTAATATTCTAATGGCCTCAAGTCTAGCTACAGGTGCATAGGTTTCATCGAAATCTATGCCTTCCTCTTGAGAATAGCCTTGAGCTACCAACCTGGCCTTGTTTCTTAGATTGCACCAGTTTCATCCAGTTTATTTCTGAACACCCATTTGGTGCCAATGACTGGATGGTCTGATGGTCTAGGAACAAGGGACCATACTTGGTTTCTCTTGAATTGATTTAATTCATCTTGCATGGCTACTATCCAAGATTCATCAGAGAGAGCTTCATTGACTGTCCTAGGCTCTATCTGAGAAACAAAAGCTAAATAATCACAAGGAATAACATTACCTCTTGTTCTTACCCCAATGGATGGATCACCAATGATATTTTCAAGTGGGTGATCTTTCTTGTATCTCCACTCCTTTGGAAGGTTTTCATGAGTAACTTCTTCTTGTTGTAATTCTTCCAGAGGTGGATCATCCTTGTCCTCAATTGATGCATCCTTTAGTTTCTTGGATAGTTTCTGCATCATCATCGTCACTATCTACTTCCTTTCTCAAGGAAGGGTTAGTTTCATCAAAAATAATGTGCACAGATTGTTCAATCAACAAGGTACGTTTATTAAATACTCTATAGCCTTTAGGTTTAGACGTATACCCCATGAAGATGCCTTCATCTGATTTGGCATCCAACTTACCGATATCCCTTTTTCCATTGTTGTGAATGAAGCAAGGGCACCCAAAGGTTCTGAAGTGGCTGATCTGAGGCTTCTTCCCTTTGAATAGTTCATATGCAGTCTTCTTCAGGATTGGCCTGATCATTACACGGTTGATAATATAGCTTGCTGTATTGACTGCTTCAGCCCAAAAGTATCTAGGCAGATCATATTCTGAGAGCATAGTTCTTGCCATGTCCAATAGGGTTCTGTTCTTCCTCTCAGCGATGCCATTCTGTTGAGGTGTCCTTGGTGCTGAGAAATTGTGCTCAATTCCCTGATCATCACAAAATCTAGAAAATTTCTCATTTTGAAATTCACCACCATGATCTGATCTGATAGACACAATGCTGAACTTCTGATCTTTCTGAACTTTCTTACTGAAGCTTACAAAACTTTCAAAAGTATCATCTTATGCTCTAGGAATGATACCCATGTAAATCTTGAGTAGTCATCAACTATGACAAATCCAAAATTCTTTCCTCCAAGACTGGTAGTCCTCATTGGCCCAAATAGATCCATATGAAGGAGCTCCAAGGGTTTGAGGTGGTCACCACCGTCTTTGACTTGAAGGAGACCTTGGTGTGCTTACCCTTAGCACAAGGTTTACATACACTTTCCAACTTTGTACTGACCTTAGGTAGACCTTGCACAAGATTCTTCTTTAGTAATTTCTCATGCCATCTATGCTGCAGTGTCCAAGTCGTCTGTGCCATAATTCTGTGGATTTATTTTTATTTGCTGCCAGGCAAACATTTTGAACCTTGAGTTCTTCAAGATAGAGCACATACAAATTCTTTTCTCTATTAGCTTCAAAGATGACTGTTCCATCCTTCAGTATACTGCACTTTGACTCTTGAAACTTGATCTGATGGCCTCTGTCGCACAGCTGGCTAATGCTGATGAGATTGTGCTTCAATCCCTTGACTAGTAGCACATCTTCTATGACTGTTTTTCCTTTGTTTTCCACAGAGCCACTGCCTATTACAATTCCTTTCCCATTATCTCCATAGGTAACTGTTCCATCTTCAGCTTGGAGATGAGAGAACAACTTCTGGTTTCCTGACATGTGTCTTGAGCACCCACTATCCAAATACCATTTGGATGCTCGAGGGTTATCCTGAAATAAAGACATCAAGCTTTAGGTACCCAAATTCTTTTGGGTCCTGATTGGTTAGTATCATTAACTTTATCTTTTAATATCCATTTTTATGTCTTGTTGGGCATGTAGTTAATATGTCCTAACTTATTGCAGTGACTACAGCAGGATAACTTAGTCACTTTTTCTATGTATTTAAAATCAGCTTTGTATGCTATATCTTGTTCGGGTACAAATTTGGTGTTGGATATGTTTTAGGATAGACCTTGGTTTCTTCATTATCTGGGGGTGTATATCCTAACCCATTTTCTTCTTACCTGATCTCCTAGCACCTTTTAATATTAGAGAGTTTTTACCATTAGTAAATTTTTCTAGTGTGCTTGATAGTTTATCATTTTCTTCATTTAAGTTTTCAATTTCTTTCCTTAATTCATCAGTACTTTCCTTTTTCTAGTTTAGTTATTTGTTCATTTTTAACTTTTAGGTCTTCACATAACAGTTCATTTCTTCGTTTAAGTTCAATTATTTGACTTTCTAATTGTTCATTTTCTGATTTTAGATCTGAGTTTGTATTTTCTATACAGACTATGTTTTTCTTACTTACTTTAATAGTTTAGTTACTTCTTTATATTTTTCATAAAGTTCATTGAAAGCCTCTTCTAAACTATCGGAGTCTGAACCATTGCATGAATCAAAAGATGAGTCAGAAGTTACCTTTTCTTCAGTGTTTGCCATGAAAGCCAAGTGGGCTTTTTTCATCACTGCAGGAGCTCGACTCACTATCTGAGTCGCTACTGTTTTCCCATGCTGCTGCCATTGCTTTCTTTTTGAACTTTCTAAACTTCTTGGAACTGTCCTTCTTCCTGAATTCTGACTTCTTTAACTTAGGACACTCAGTCTTAATGTGTCCTGGCTTCTTACATTCGTAGCAATGGGTTCTCTTTCTCACTTCTTTTCCATCTGGTTTCTTGAAATCCTTATTCCTTTTGAAATACTTTCTACCAGATTGAGACTTCTTCTTTTTAGCCAAGATTCGTTGTAACCTTCTGGATAACATAGCTTCTTCATTTTCGCTGTCTACATTACTTTCACTTTCAGCTGAGCTTTCTTCTGGTGAATCTTCTTCAGCTTTTAAGGCGTTGGAGTGCTTCTTTCTGCTAGAGGACTCTCATAGCCTTTCCATATTGATTTCATAGGCCATAAGGGACCCAATGAGCTTTTCTACAGACATTCTCTTCAGATCATTAGCTTCTTCTATTGTTGTGACTTTTGGAGTCCATGAGGACGGTAAGGATCTAAGTATCTTTCTTACCATATCTCCCATTTCATATACTTTCCCCAGGCTAGCCAGTCCATTTGTGATGTCAGTGAACCGGCTGAACATTTGGGTTATGGACTCACTTGATTGCATCTGAAATCTTTCATATTGAGTGACAAGAATATCAATTCTTGTTTCCTTCACTTTGTCTGTGCCTTCATAAGTAATCCTGAGCTTTTCCCACATTTCCATTGATGATTTGCATGCTGAAACTCTGTTGAATTCCTTCTTACTTAGAGCACAGCATAGAATACTCTTTGCTTTGCAATTCAGGGAAATCTTCTTCCTGTCATCATCTGTCCATTGTGCTTTCTCATTTGTGACTAACAGATCACCTTCTTCTACTATGGACCAAATTTGATAGTCGTGTCCTTGTAAAAAGTATTCCATTCTGGTCTTCCAGTAAGGGTAATCTTCACCATCGAAGAGAGGGGGTCGGTTGACTGACTGACCTTCAAAATTACCTTGGGCTGCCATGGATCTTTACTCTTCAGATCGTTGGATCCTTTCTTTGTCGAAGAGACTCGCTCTGATACCACTTGTTGCCCTGTTGACGAGCCCAGAGGGGGGGTGAATGGGTCTTTTTAAATTCAATCTAGGAGATACCTGTAACCAAAAACAATCACACAAACGATCTTCGAACTACGTTAGTTACTTGTTAGTTTAAATAACAATCATGCAATGAAGACAATCACACAACACAAGGATTATCCTGGTTCGGACTTCCTTTCCTTAGGAGTCCTACGTCCAGTCCCTGAGCAACAACTCAGGATTTCACTAACTAGGGAACAGTCCCCCTAAGGACGCTACAACACCCAGCTCAGCTGGTCTTCCTTCACACTCGAAGGGAACAACACCCTGGATGCCACCAGGTCTTCCTTTACAACCAAAGGGAGCAACACCTTGGATACCACCAGGTCTTCCTTCACACCCGAAGGGAACAGCACAGAGAAGAATAAATGACTTTCACGCCCCTAGATCCAGCTTTTGATAAGTGAGGATCTGAAGCAACTAGAACTGAGAGCGAAGAGATTATGAACAATTCACACTCTCAGAACTGTACAGGCTCTCTCAAGATTTTCACGAAAACTAGCGGAGAGCAAGAGAGCAAAAGAGCAAAACGGAGTGAAGGATCTTGGCTCTCATTTTTCTTCAGAAGAATTTGAAAGTGATCTCTGGATCGATAATTCTTCTATTCGTCTGTCTTGTATATATATATCTTCACTTTGAAATTTAGTCGTTGAAGAGATCGTTGTCTCTCTTTTGAGTAGCCGTTAGACTGAATGACAGATGGAGTCTTGGAAGCTTCCTGTCACAGTCTTTTGATCACTTGAGCACGCAAAGAGATGAAATCTTCATAGATATCCGTTGGCTTTTATTTGTATAACGTTGTACCATGAAGCTACATCAAAGGTCTGCACAGATGTCAAACTCAAACAGCAGACAGATAGGCTGTCTCTGATATCAGTCAACGTCAGTAGCAATAGTCAAGAAAATAGTAATGCCAACGGGCTTAAGTCTAAAGGACGTTATCAGAATAAGCACGATAAAGGAAGATATGGTCTGCATGCATGCAGAGATACGTTCAGATCTCATAAATGCAAAAGCGTAAGAGAGATGTCTACGTGGCTTTTGACTGGTCAATGCTTTAAGATGAATAAGATATTAAGATATGAAATTGAAGACTATATGACTTATGAAATCGTTATGAGTTATAGCAAATCGTTCTATAACAGAAGATATAAGAAATCGTTATGAATTATGGCAAGTCATTTTGATTCTGAAGAAATCGATGTGAAACACTTAACAAATCGTTATGAAATGCAAGTCGTTATGAGAATACATAAATCGTTGTGAGTCATGAACACTTATCAAGTCGTTATGAACTCTAAAGAAATCATTGCAGCTAGCAAGTCGTTACGAGTATCAAAGAAATCGTTACGAGAACTAAAGAAATCGTTGCGGCTAGCAAGTCGTTACGAGTATCAAGGAAATCGTTACGAGAACTAAAGAAATCGTTGCGGCTAGCAAGTCGTTACGAGTATCAAGTAAATCGTTACGAGAACTAAAGAAATCATTGCGGCTAGCAAGTCGTTACGAGTATCAAAGAAATCGTTACGAGAACTAAAGAAATCGTTGCGGCTAGCAAGTCGTTACGAACTTCAAAGAAATCGTTGTGATAACTTATGAAGTCGTTACAACAAGCAAGTCGTTGCGAGTTCTAAAGAAATCGTTATGATAACTTATGAAGTCGTTACAACAAGCAAGTCGTTGTGAGTTCTAAAGAAATCGTTATGATAACTTATGAAGTCGTTACAACAAGCAAGTCGTTGCGAGTTCTAAAGAAATCGTTATGATAACTTATGAAGTCGTTACAACAAGCAAGTCGTTGTGAGTTCTAAAGAAATCGTTATGATAACTTATAAAGTCGTTACAACAAGCAAGTCGTTGTGAGTTCTAAAGAAATCGTTATGATAACTTATGAAGTCATTATGACATCGACTTGATTTAAACAACATGACTTTTCAGTCTTATAAGAGAATCGTTATGAACTTCAACAGAAATCGATATGGACTTAGAGAAAGCTCATGTTGAAAAGATTAAAGCTTCAGAAGTAGTAAAGCATACCTTTATTGGCTTGTTTGACTTCGGTATTTTTCCTGTACTTAAGACTTATGAAATATTCAGCAGATATAATTGATAAATTCTTGTTTGGTTTTGCTAATCATCATATATATATATATATATATATATATATATAAATTATTGCATGGGGACAGACTGATCATCATTTTTATACACTTTATCTTGACTTGGACCACCTCTCCATCGGGAATACTCTCGACTGGGCCAGAGACTCCTTGTCAAGACCTCTGTAAGTCTTCTTGGCTTTGGCGCATGTCCTTAGTCAACGAGCTGGTTGTACCCTAAAACCCGTTACACCTTATGGATCAGTACGATCCATGGCTTTAGTGTTTCCTTCTCGTCTTGGGTTCACGCTGGACCACCTGACCCGTGTACACAGCACGACTAAGGGGGCGGTTGTGACTTCTACCAGACTGCCGGCACCCGACCTGGTACTGTGCAACTGTTACTATCGGAATTTCACGTTGTTTTACAGAATTGTCCCTATCTCATCTAATGTCCATATCCTCTTATCTGTTCACGTTCTCTCTACTCTCTCGTCTATTCGTCTAGTACTCTCTTATCTCTTCTTGGTACTCTCTTGGCCATTCGTGTAATTGTCTAAGATAAAGAAATGACTAATGCCAGTGCAATAGGGCCCGATCTGGTCCTGGGAGGAGCGCCCGAAAAGTGCCAGTACCCATGGAGTTAAAATGATCAAGGATGTGTTACGGCATGCATCCAGTGCCAGTTTACTATCTAGATTAATCTATGACAATCAAAGTACTATCTCTATAAGTGCAAGTGTGATCGTTACTAGTGCACCGTTGTGCAATTTACATGTTATAACGTTACATGGCCATTCTATTGTCATTCTCGTTGTACTATTTTCCCTGTGCCAGTTGCTATTGTTCTCATGTTATCATGACATGATCTACGTGACTTTACTCTCTAGTTAGCCTGCCATTAAAACATTAACTATTTTAAGCATGCTTGTGTTCATGAGATGTTAAGTCCTACTGGGCGTTATTCGCTCATCCTGCGTATATATTTAATGTGTTTCAGGTGAGTCGGATCATGACCACACTCACGAGGATGGGACCGATGAGGAGACTCAGGAGTGACCTTTCTGCAACCAGTGCTATCTAGTAGCAGTCTGTTAGTATAGTTATGAGTTAGTGAGCCAATTAGTCATTATGTAATAGTTTGGTTTGAATAAAGTACTCTGGGCCCTAGTTTTGGCTCTAATACGTTGATGTAATAATTAGTTGATGGATTATCAATGAAATTGGAGTTTATTTGGTATCATTCCATTGTGCAATGGTTTGCATTTATTTCTCGCTCTGTACTATTTAATAACTGTAATCCCGCTCTGATATTCCACGTCGGGGCGTTACAAGTGTAATAGCGATGAAGGCCTTGCGGTCTAGAAGGACGTGAGGATGAGACTGTATCATCTCGAACATGTAATTCTGAGTCACCCCTCCCCATACCTCCATCGGGCTCTCACGTAGAGCCCACTGCATGTCTTTCTCGAATGGATCTCGAACTGTTACATAGACACCGGGGGCCTCAGATGGGAGCTGTTGTTCATCTTGGTATCCTACTTCGTCAACTTGTAATGCGGTCTGACTATGCGTCCTCTTCTCTGCCCTAATTTGTCTCAAACGTTGTGCCATCACAATCTTAACATCATATGACACACTCATACAACCAATAATTTGTAATACCCCAAGGTATAAAATGATAAATAAGTAAAAAAATGATTGAAAAAATGTAATGCAATTTTTGGGTGGATGAAGATATTTGTTATTCCTTTGGTGTAGGAGGTTGCACATGCTTTATAAGATTATGGATCTCTTGCACCATTGGTTTGTAGTATGGACTATTGGTTGCATTAAAAGCTAATCCTGAATGATGCCAAAATTTGACAACAGCCCTACCCAGCTGCCATCTCAGCCTTTTGCTCTGCAAAAAGTCTTCAATTTGGATTTGCTTTCCAAGCTCCCTCTGAAAGGCATAAGGGTCAATCTCTTACACCTCTAGACCCATTATCCTCTTCCTTTGGGGTAGGGAAGAGGTCGAATGTTGAGGAGGATTAGTGTAATAGCGATGAAGGCCTTGCGGTCTAGAAGGACGTGAGGATGAGACTGTATCATCGCGAACATGTAATTCTGAGTCACCCCTCGCCCATGCCTTCGTCGGGCTCTCACGTAGAGCCCGCTGCATATATTTCTCGAATGGATCTCAAACTGTGACATAGACACCAGGGGCCTCAGATGGGAGCTGTTGTTCATCTTGGGATCCTCCTTCGTCATCTTGTAACGTGGTCTAACTATGCGTCCTCTTCTCTACCCTAATTTGTCTTAAATGTTGTGCCATCACAATCTTAACATTATATGACACGCTCGGACAACCGATAACTTGTAATACCCCAAGGTATAAAATGATAAATAAGTAAAAAAAATGGTTGAGAAAATGTAATGCAATTTTGGGTGGATGAAGATATTTGTTATTTCCAAATATATCTAAGCCTTGACAGAAAATATACTAAAGGATACTAATATTGGTAAAGGATAAGGCTACTACTAAAGGTAGCCTTATTGGTAAAGAAAAAGATATTGGTAAATGATAAAAGGTATTAGTAAATGATATGAGTTAACCCTCATTCACACTGAGAACCTATAGGGGCTTAACCCTAACCCCTATTCACATTGAATCAATTGAAGAAAGTATAAATGCAAATAAAATAGTTCAAGTAAGGGTATATATACAATTATTAAAGTATAGGGTCTAAATGTGATTGTCAATTTTTTGGGGGACAATAGACCTCACAAGCACGTGTCTCCTCATCAAGATCGATCATATCCTCGATTCGAGTGCTGAGCATCTGGAAGATCGTTGCAGCCTCCATTGCAACTCACACCCCTTATTTGTAGAATGCCAGATATTGGCGCCGTCTGCATCGTTTCTAGATGGCGAGGTATGCACCACCGATGCGGCCATATCCACACCTCCACTGCCAACACACCTTTCCATTGAAGGGTCATCGTCGACCTTTGCGCTTAGCTTGGTGTGCTGCCTTGCCCTCTTGGTAGCCGACCTCTTAGCCGGCCCTTCTCCCAAGAGCTTAGGGTGCCCATCGCCACCCCCTTGTCCATATGAGGGGACTCCCACCTCGAACATGCCATTCTTCTTTTTCGAATTTGTCCTAGAATCTATTGAAGTGCACCATGCCCTCTGCACAAAGGCCAACCTCAAGAGTCAACAGTTATCAACCAATAAAAAAGAAACAAAGGTAACATGCCAAGCTTACCCTGAACCGAGCAATAACTCGGCGTGCTCGAGATTCTCCTTGGCCAGCAACACGCGCGTTGACCTCTCCCTGGCAAACAACCAGGGTGAACTCGGGCACTGAAAGCCAACCATGGGAAATATTCTCTACCTAGGACACAAGGCACAAGAATGACCTTCCTGACCTCTACTTCACGAAGAAGAATCTATTCTTCCACACATGAAATGAGGTCGGGGGTCCTGTCACCATAATCCTACGTGTCTTCCCTGCAACATAGAACCATTCCTTATGCGCCAGGCTACACCATAATTAGTAATAGGAGAAGAACAACTCTACTGGAGGTGAGTTCTCCTTGGTTTGATGACACATGATGAGAAAAAAAAATCACCCTCAACTGTTTAGCACAAACTGAGCAACTACAAGCCCCACATAATCGAGAAGCTTGGCTACAAAGATTGACACAAGGAATCAGAAGCCAACCTAGACATCTTCCTTATGCATGCACAAGTAGCCACCAGTGTGTGCACACTCCACGGATCGAGTGGAGCGAGCTCATACTCGGTCGAGATCTGATATTGCTCACAAAGCACTACTAGATCCACCTCAGTCATGCTAGACTTGGCCTCCTCGACCCGTCTGAGCAGCATGGTGGTTCGGCCTCACATACTCCAACTCTTCCTTCTCTACCCCAACCTCCGCCCTAGTCTTACGAATGTCTCCAGGTTGAGCATCTCTAATGACCTCTACATTGGAGGCACCCCTCACATTAGACCTACTCGAGCTTGACATCGCAGATGATCCCGACAAGCTTGATGCACCATCGGTCAGCCAACTTGTTGTGCTGTTGACTGTCCTCGAGCAAACAACACTTGAGCTCGCACTCTCGCTTGAACCTCACATAGAGCTCCCACCAGATGGCATATTCTTCGCAACTAACACTCGCCAAAAGACAAAAACCCGATGAATGAGAAACACCACACCACTCTACCCAACTACGCACCTCGGACTCTCCCGACTTCTATAGCCGACCTCTCTAGACTCAAGCACTCGAGCTCTAAATGCGCATGGAGCAAAAGCCTCCTCCCTACTGTCTTTATAGTCCCTCAAGCACAATCTCAGTCCTAATGAGCGACAACTATCACCATAGGGTAGAGCTCAAGGACCAAGGGTGACACCATCATGGTGGGTACACCAAGACTATGCACCTCATCATCACAGTACATGCTCGATGGAACCCAACTGAGGGCCGAAAGCCCAAGATAGAGAAGCTATCTGATCTTCCAACTCGGCACATCAGCTTGCCTTAACTCATCATGTTTAGTTGCCTCTACTCGACACATAGCCTTGGCTTGACAACTACACCGGGCTGTTGTTCACCCACCTAGCAGTGAAACTTGATACACCGCCAACCAACCTTCTAAAGCCAACTAGGTAGATCCCTCGACGCTACTCCGGGCCTAGTCTCGATGCTTAAGGCATGAGCCCAAAATGGGGGGCTCATGAAAGGTCCTCTGGGCTGGCCCAGATAATCTTATTGGTCCCAGCCCAGCTCAGCCCGCTTGACATACATGAGAAGAAGAGAAGGGATTCCAAGAGGGAGATTAAGCCCATAGTGGAACTCACATTTTTCTTCACCCTATAGCCACCTTCAAAAGGACATCAGTGGACGTAGGCAAATGCCGAGCTGGACAAGCGTCAACTAGGCATAGTCTAGCCAATAATTATCTCTCTCTCCCCTCAATTTCTCTTCTCGGATTGAGTTCCTTTGATCGTTAACTTGCCCGTTGGAGAGTTAGCTCGAGGACTCCCTTTTCTGAAATTGACTATCTTGCAAGTAGAGACAACATCAAGGATCAATGAGACACTTGTTTCCCTTCTCATCTCATATGCGCTAGAGCTGAATCGAGTTATCTGTGATTATCCTTCACTGAAATCCAATAGAGATCGAACTGACTACATCACATGGTATTCTAAATTCTTTATTCTTGTGCGGTTGATCTCATGATAAAATGGCGAAGGTTAAAGAAAAACAAAAAAGTTGATGTAATTACAAAGTAGAACCACATAGTTCCTCTTATAAAAGAACATTTATTTAGAGGCTTTATTACTGTAGTCCCAACAGCAAAGTCTGGCTGACGACGGAACCATTCAAAGCGACGGCCAAGATCCCAATGTCCCACCCATCTGACGGTCACGACATCACGGACCGCTCCCACCAATGAGCTGCGGGGCCGCTGGAATTAGTTTCCCGGCCCCCTTTTCGGATCATGTGATAGACGGTCGAGATCGTCTCTCCGCGATTTTCATTTTTCCAAAAACCATTTTGAATATTTCTTCCGCTGTCGTTTAGTTAGGCGGTGGCTCGGGTCCGAGCCTGCCCAGCTGCGGGCTCGGTACTAGGCTCGGATCCGAGCCGGGATATCTTCGTTGAAATTTTCACACTATTTCGATCACTTTATCTGTGCCCCTCCCACACGGTCTGAAAACACTTCTTCCTCCGGAGGGAGAACACAGCACATAGAGAGATAGAGAGAGAAAGAGAGAGAGAGAGAGAGAGAGAGAGAGAGAGAGAGAGAGCGAGCGAGATAGAAGGAGATAGAGACTTCCAGGAGCACTCCCCTCGTCGGTGCCGGTGCTTCCCACGGAAACCCTAGACCTCGAGCAACTAAGGAGCAGCTGCAGCTGCGCGGGCGGAGCGGAACCCTAGCCCTAATCGTCGCCGATCGCCATTTCGAGGACAGCTTTTTTTTGCCAATCCGAGTAAGTCACGGTTCCTTCTCGAGCTCCGCAGCGTTGGGGAGGTCCGTCTGGACGCTTCTGGGGCGTCCGGTGTTATTTTGTGTTTCGATGGGTCCGGTTCGCGGGTGGTCTTCCGATCTGGGTGTGCGCGAGTGGGGTAATTAGGTATGCAGATCGAGAATTCGTCCCATTTGGAGTGGGTCATGGGAATTCGCGTGGAGGTGTGCGCGGTGTTTCCTTGGATTGTGGGCTGTTGGAGGGTATCATGGGTTGAGCGTGGTGGCTCGGTTTATGGGAGGGGTTATCATTTGGAAACTTTCTTTTGTAGCTCGATCTCAAGTAAGAGAGAGAAGGTGGAGCTGTTTTGGTTTATGGGTTGGTCTGATGTGTTTGCAAGCTGCACTGGAAAATGCGTTCATGGGTGTCACGGAGTACATTATATTTTCTTTTCCTAATTAAGACATGTAACTTTGTAATGCTGTGGTATGCCTCCTGAACGACTCCTGCTTCCACAGTTACTGTTAATGTGTCACAAGAACCTGGTTCCTTTTTCTTTTGGGAATTCTTGTCAACAAGGCTAATTATAACTTGTTGTTTTTCCATTCACAGTCACGCATTGTATTTACGGTGCACTGTGTCACATAACTAAGTCATCTTCCACTTGTTTTCTGATGCATTTGTAACCAGAAGAACGAGCAGAACCCATTCACCTTAAATGCACTATACTTTGGCCATTCTGTCCCCGATGAACATGTGCTGGAAAACTCTTAACTCCTCTCTAAGGATAATGAAAGAATCCGAGATTCAGGATCTGAGTGAACATCAGGCACAAACGGGTGAGAACTGCATTTTGTTCAGGGAAATCTTGTTTGGTAGCATTTCACAGAACTCTTATTTAAGGAGGTGAAAGAAGTTATTTTATGAACATTTTATTGCTAGTCTGGAACAAAGGGGAATTTTGAGGTGCCAACTTCATCGAGTCAAAGTCCACTACTTACAGCCGGTGCCACTCTTGGATCTTTTTTGGTGTTATTAAGTGGTAATACCTTAAATTCAAGCATAAAGTGATATCATTTTCCATCCCTCTGCATGTATCATCTTTTATGTACTACAAGGTTTTGTCAGTTTGCCGCATGTTGAAAAATAAGAATTCCTGCAAATGTCTGCTTCTTCTGCATATAGTATTTTCACCTTTCTATTATTTCTGGCAGAGGATCTGTGCCCATGTCGCACCATATCTCTCTTGCCCCTTCCCCATCTCTTCCGTCCAACCCCCGCACCCCATTTTTTGTGGCAAAAACATTTCATTCACGCTCTTGCCACATATGCCTCTCTTTTGTGGTTCTTGTACATCTCACTCGTGCAGCTTTTCACTGAAACCTTCGAGTTAGTTAGATAAGGTGCACATGAACTCTGATTCTCTTTTTTTTTTTTTGGAGAGACAAGTGATGCAAATGCAATGACTTGGGAAGCTAAGGGATACTGTACTTCTCTTGAATATATAAGGAGCTACAAGCCAGCAACTCAATTGGATGTCCTGGACGAGTATTCCTCTTGAATAATTAAGAATTAGAGAATATATTGAATAAGTTTATGTTTCTGCAACTATCAGCTTTGTCAATGTAAGTTCTTAGTTGTATTTGTCTCAATTAGTTAGGCATTGAGTTTTCGTCCTTTTGCAGCTGCAGATAGATCTTGTGAGTATGGAAGACATCATTAGAAATCCGAGTTATGCTTGTTCTCTTTCTCTCATTTTTTCTTTTCTTCTTCTTATTTGGCGAGGAGATCCAGGCAATTTAGATGTTGGGCAAATATAGGTACCACTTTGTTGTTGGCTCAGTCCAAAACGAGCTTACTGACATGCAACATTTTTTAATGTTCTTTTTGCCTTCTCTGAAGAAAGGATGGGGTTCTAGATTTGAATCTCCATACTCCATACTTGGCCAACCAACAAAGTAGGAGCAAACTCCAGAAATTTCTATGGACAAGAAATTTATCGAAATGGCATTTGACCATTTCTGGAAATCACGATTAGGTGCATAAAAAGTAGTCTACTGGTTAGCAGCAAGCAGTGGTAGAGTCAGAAAGTTAACAGCACGGGCGTAAAGTTTGAGAAAATCTACTGGTTAGGTGGGTTTGAGGTAGTAAAAATGAGATGTAAATGCAGGGATAGTATAAGTGAGATACAAGGACATCTATACATATATTTATATGTATGTATGTTCGAATTATTAAGGATCTATATGACTAAATGGAGAATATATAATTTATGTCAGCACATTTTTCTTTTGGGTTGGTGGGGCAGTGTGGGGGTTGTGGGGGGATGAATCCTTTTTGCCCCTTTTTCCTTAAATGACTGAGTTGGATGATGTAGTTTCTAGCCTAATTATCTACTAGGTATTGCTTTTGCTGATGCCTTGATCACATCTTTTTGTTGTTTCATTATATACAGTTCAGCTCATTTGAGGTCCGGTGATTGGCAAGCAAGCTAATATTTTTTTGCTTGTATACTGGGGAAGAGGTTCCAATTCCCTCTTATTCTCGATGGCTGCACATGTCAATTTAATTTTTTTATTTTTGAATTTGCTGTCAACAGATTGTGAAGAAGAAAATGTCAGATAATCTTCTCAAATATCGCTCAAGTTTATGAAGATATCTTTGCAGTTGTCAGCGGTCAAATTTGGATGGGTTTCCGCATAACATCTTTGATCTTCAGTCTAGAGATAACAAAATGGAGAATCTGGGAGAAAATACAATACCTAATGCTAATAGGCATAGTTTAACATCCGTGGGCTGAACGACTCTTGAGTCGCATCAGTGGAGCCTCTTGGGTACGGGACTTGAATTGTCAGAGATTCCAAAAAATGACAAGTTGCTGATGATTCTTATTTTCTCTTTCCTCGTCATATATTGTAGCTCATGAAGGGGCAACAGGGCATGTCACAACCTTGGTCAAGGCAACAGTCAGGATACAATGATATGCAGTTGTGGCAACAACAGTTGATGTACAAACAGCTCCAAGAGCTCCAGAAACAGCAGCAACTTCAACAATTAGATCAAGAATCATGGCAGCAGAATTCATCAAGCCAGTTTTCATCTATTTCAAAACAGGCAGCTCTTGATCAGTTACCTTCAGTGGTAAATGGCATGCCCATGTGTGATGTCCCTAATCACACATGGCAAAGTGAAAATGTGGGACCTGAATCAAGGATGCCAAGCAGCTCACAAATGTTTGTTGCTGGAAACATGAACTGGGCGGCGCAGCAGGTGGGGCCTGCAGGTGCTCATAGATTTCCAAATGGACTTATGTTATCACAAGATCAAGGGCCAGTATTTCGGTCGACAGGACTTGTTCCACAACAGCTTGACCAGTCTTTATATGGGACACCTGTTTCCAGCAATAGAACCTTGAAACAACTTGCTCAGATTCAAGGCGTATCAAATTATGGTGCTGATATGATGGCTAAATTTGTTGGTAACCCTATTGAGAAAGTTCCAATGCAGTCAGGTGCCTTTAATTCTTTTGATCAGGGCCTATTTCAAGGGCAAATTAATATTCAGGACAGTCCTATTGCTAGTCAGAGATTTCCAGGAAAAACCTTTTTTGGACAGCTTCCTGTTCAGAATGTAAGCAATGGGATTATGCCAGAAAATTTTCAACAGCTGAATGCCCTTGGGAGAGGATTGCAAGCTCAGGAATTTCGAGGTGGGCAGGAGCGAGCAGATTGGCCTGGAAACTCACGAGAGAAAGCAGTGTCACAAGTGGAGATGGTTAAATTGGACCCAACAGAGGAGAAGCTTTTGTTTAGCACTGATGATAGTCCTTGGGGTGCATCATTTGGAAGTGGCAATATTGAGACTGGAGGCACACATAGAAATCTTCTGGAGGCCAATAATTATGTCAGTGCATTCCCATCTGTGCAGAGTGGTAGCTGGAGTGCTCTGATGCAGTCAGCTGTAGCTGAAACATCTAGTGGTGACACTGGAGTACAGGATGAATGGAGTGGCTTGAGCTTTCAACAAAAAGAACTTTCCTCTGGGAACCGGCCCTCGATGTTTGTTGACGGTGGGAAGCAGCAAGCAACTTGGGCTGAAAACTTGCAGAGTGCATCTTCTTTAACTTCAAGACCATTCCCTTTATTTGATGAGACAGATGTGAGTTCAAATGATCGTACTGCTTCTGTGTTTCAGCATTCATCTTTTAAATCCACATATGATCATGGTGATGAGGTTCATGCAGGGGTACCCCCTCAGTCACTTCAGCAACCATCTAAAGATGCCAATGATCAGTTTGACAAAAGTCAACTTCATAACCAGTTTCTTGAGGGCAACGGTCAAGCACAAATGCATTTTGGGGTCACTTCTGGTGACGTTTGGGCAGGCCAGTTTTACGAGCAGCAAGTAAACTCTGTACCTGCAGAAGCTAACTTAAGTCAGCATAACGTGCAGGGCAGTTGGGCTCATCAACAAAATATACCTTCATATAACAGTGGTGCACAAACACAAAGAACACATACTAAGATGAATGGCTGGAGTATTAATGAATCGGGTGGAGATGCTATATTGAAGGTTCATGATCATGACAGCTCTGCACAGCAGAATCAGGTGAATTGTACTAAAGGATCCATGCATATGCAAAGGGACCAAGACGGAAATATGTGGAAAGCCAATGAGAATCAGAAGTCTGCTCCGTTTCCTCATTCTATTGGTGGATTTGGTTCAGGAAAGTCTGGGATTGATATCCCCCAGGTGCAAACTGGAGATCTTCATATGGGAAGCTTTTCAGGGATAAATTCAAACAACTCAAAGGCAAATCAGGATGAGAATCAACAATTGCTTGCAAGACATAAGTCTGATTATGGTAAGCATACATATGTAGATTCCTCTTTGAAAGGAAATGAGGGTGTGGGGAAACATCAGTATGAAGCAAACAATGGGCTTCAAGTATGGGAATCATCTCATGAAAGAAAAAAGGAGAACAACATTCAGAAGGGGATATCTGATGATGGCTACACCTCTACTAATGCACATGCTGGCCAGCCTATTGACTCCCAGGGTTTTGAGAGGGGAAGAGAATCTTTGCATACTGGAAGTGACTCCCATCCTTCTGCTAGTGGTGATCAAAAGGCATCAGATCAGTCTGTTCGAAAAAATTCTGGGCCTCAGAGATTTCAGTTTCATCCCATGGGAAATTTGGGTGTTAATGTGGAAGCCCAAAACTCAAAACAGAACTTCTATCCTCAAGGACCATCCCAGATGGCACCTCATGGATTTAAAAGTCAGGAATCTGGATACCTTGGAAAATCTCAGTTTGCCGGCCAGGTTGCATCAAACAGCATGGGGGATACTGAGAAGGTGAGTGGTTAAGTTCTTTAATCTATAATTATTACATTGTTATTAGACTGTAGAAATAGCATGGTTTGTCCATCTTTGTCATTTCCCCAATATTTCAAGTAGAAGGTAATCACAGTTTCTTCCTTTTCAGCAACAATTATTTGATTCACCAAGAAATGTGAAGGGATCAGAAGAGCTCCATTCTAGAGGAACCATTTTCGGTCATGACTCCAATATTCCTGCTTCATTGGATGAATCTGCAGCATATTTTACCAGAAACAGGAGTAGTCAAGCAAGGTGATGCATTAGATTTTTGCTGTTGTGCGTTTTGGAGTGTATATGGTTTTTTTCCCTTTTACGAGATAATATATGATTTCTCACAAAAATTTCCTTATATTCATACTGTTTCTCTGAATTTATTATCTACTTTTTAATATAGTGTGGGGTTTTTGTGTGATAAACTTCAAACTGTTGCGTTTATGATGATATGATCTTTGCAGTCAAAACATGCTTGAACTTCTTCACAAGGTGGACCAATCAAGGGATAGCGGAAATATTTCAAGTTTTGGTTTCTCAAACCATAATATGATATCTGAGAGACCTGATGTAGCTGCTTCTGATATGCCTTCCAACTTACAACATTCTTCTGCCTTGCAAGGGGTTGGTCTACATTTGGCTCTGCGATCACAGAATAGCCTGCCATCACAGCATCAACAAGTGCTAAACCATGCTTTGTCTTCTAAGGCTGTTCTCGACCATAATTCAAGACATTTTGATTCAGAGGTTGAGGGAGACAAAACTCAGATGCATCCAACTTCTGCTTCACTTCGACCTCTGCCCACAATGCATGAATTATCACAAAGAGAAAATTGGTATTACTTGTCTGGCTTATCTGGACAGCCACACAAGGAAACCTCTCAATCGAGCATTCAGACAAACTCTACTGCAATGACTGCTTCAATTCTGCCTTCTGCTAGACATGATTTGCAACAACAGCCACATGTCTCTAGTGCCAGTGGACATTTGGCAACAGATCAATCAGTAAATGTATCTTCGGGTGGCCAACTTGTTCTAGATGTACACAATAGAGATCCTTTACATATCAGAAGGTTGAATGAGTTGCAGAGTGGGGATATGCATGATGAAGCAGTTACCAATCAATCTGGGCAGCCATTATTGCCTGGTGTTCGGGTTTCACCTTTCGGCCTTGGTTCTCCTCGTGATGCTCATATGCCTATGGGATCACAGCCGTACCTTAATGACATGGGTCAACCTCGTGTCATGAGTACCACCAGTTCCTACCCAAGAAACTCAGGTCAGTTTTCTGGGCCAGGGACACCATCCGCTTCACAACGCATGGCGCAGCAGGGGGCCTTTTCAACAATGCTGCATAATGTGTGGACGAATGTATCAGCTCAGCAACGTTTATCTGGGAACCAATCTACCAAGCCAACCCCAAGTATGTCTGCATCTGTCAGCTCTGGTGTTCTGGATACAAATGCCTCCTTATCCCAGAGAGCTGAAGATCAAGGGAATAAGAAAGAACAAAGTACTGCATCTTGTTCAACTAATTCCCAACAATTTACCTATGGGGAAGAACAGACAGGCAAAGATAGCTCTATGCGACAAATTCCACAGCAGAAGGTGGATGTTGCTCCACATATATCTGGTGCCCTACAGGTGTCAGAATCCCTGTCACAACATACTGCTGTTGGAAATTCTTCCACGACTATTCAATCCTTGGTACGGTTACATCAGCAAGAAATTGGTAGGGCAAAGTATGAGCAAGGATTGTCCCTTGACAAGCGAGCAGGTCATGCTTCTTTGTTGAATGTTGCCTCTTCTACCCGTGATATTGGTTCCTCAGGTCATAGTCTAAAAGCATTCGATGTTCAACATCCAAATTACTCTCTTTTGCAACAAGTGCAAGCAATGAAGGCTATAGAGACAGATCCCAGTAAACGCCTTGGTAAAAGACCCAAAGGGGCAGATTCTGCTATTGGTGCTCAACAAGTAACTGGGAAAACGCCTCAGACATATATTTATGGATACAACACAGTAATTAGAGTCCCTCCAGACAAGGAATTGAATGTAAGTGGCAATCAGAGTTCGTTCCCATCTGATGCCAAAATGCTTTGCTTTTCGTCAGAAGCAAATGTGGACCAGAACATTGTCAAAACTTCGCAACTTGCTGGAAAAGAGGTAAATTCTCAGGTTTTGGCTGGTCCCCGGAATCAAGATGTGCAAAATCACCCTCGTTCGGGTAGCATCACTTCCACATCTTCTTCAGTAGGAGGAACTCCTTCACGGATTGATCCACAGATGGCCCCGTCATGGTTTGGACAGTATGGAAACTTCAATAATGAGCAGACGCTATCCATGTACAGTGGATTAGGTGGTCCACAGAAGACTGCAAAAGCTGTTGCCCAGCAGTATTTTTTCTCGAAGGCTTCTGAAAATAGTGATGCCCCTACTTCTGCAGAAAAAAGAAGCGATCCTATCCGGGTTGAATCTATCTGGCAAAGCAGTTCAACTACTGCTATTCCCGATGAGCATGCTTCCCTCCATTATGCTTCTCAAGAGGCCGCTGAACATAATCTGATCCAAAGACCAAAGAAGCGGAAAACTGCAACATCTGAGCTTCTACCATGGCATAAGGAAATCATGCATGGGTCTGAGAGATTGCGGAGTCTCAGGTGATCTTTAATTAATATAGAAAAAATTGCAATGCATGCTATGCTTTTTTTGTATATTGTAGCTGTTAAAACACTTGCTAAATCTTTGTTTTTATATATATTTTATTTTGACTTCTAAAGTTTTTGTTGTTAGCAGCATGGCAGAACTCAATTGGGCACGTGCTGCAAATAGATTGGCAGAGAAGGTCTGTTCATAGTTAATTTATCATTTCAGCATTTTTTTTAATTCCCTGCCTGGTAGCCTGTTTGCAAGGTGTTGTATAGGGCTAAAGAAGATGATTGTCTTCAGGTTGAAGATGAAGCTGAAACAAATGAGGATAAGCTCTCACTGCCTCGAGCACGAAGAAGGCTTATGTTGACAACTCAGCTAATGCAGCAGCTGCTTCCTGCTGTACCAACGAAAATCCTTTCTGCAGATGCTACTTCACAATTTGAGAGTGTGACATATCTTGTTGCAAAACTGGCTTTGGGAGATGCATGCAATGGACTTTCTTGCTCAAGCAGTGGTTCTATTGTTCCTTCAGACAGCAGAATTCAGTAAGCGTTTAGTCCTTATTTTCAAATTTCAAGGCTTTTGTCAGGTGTAACCCACGATTATCCATGTACAAAATTCCTTCTGTTGATCTTCCAATATTTTATCCGTAACCAACTTCTATTTTGACATGTCTAGGACATCTGAGAAGCTAAAAACTTCTGAAATGGGTGATCAGATTTTCTCAAAAGTTGTGGAAGGCTTTATTGGAAGGGCGAGTAAGTTGGAAAGTGACTTGTTAAGGTACATTTTTTGCTCAGCCAAAATGTGTTGAACATTCTTCAGGATTGGATCTTTTGTTAATATGCTGCACTTAATTTCTGAGATAATGATAAATTGATAAAGTGTTGACTGTGGTTTTCCAGATAAACCTAGAATGGCCCCAGGAAGAAGGTGAAAAATATTTAATGTTTCCTGTTAAACTTGGTGCTGTCTAAAAACAAAATTTCTAGTCAAATATATCAAGTAATTAGAGTGTCCGATCATTCCTCCCCTCCCCCTGAAGAAGAGTTGTGATATCTGGTTCTAGAAAAGATGTCCCTTTAGAGTCCAGGCTTCTCATAACTCCAATAGATCTGTACTCAAGGGTTAGAAATTTTTTTTCTTGCAGTACATTCATTTGTTTTTTTTTTGCATGCACGACCACTATGATTCTGATCTCAATTATTGGGATTTCTTAGTTTTAATGTCGTTAATGTTACGTGGTTGTGTATAATATGTCTATACTTGTATAACATTTTGATGCATGTGTTTGACTGCCCTAGCTTTATTCTTGCTCAATTTTCCCCTCTATTAGAGTCTTCGTCTTATATTGTCATTCCGGACCATTTGGTGTTAGCTAGAACTTTTGTTAGTCTGCTACAATTTGTGAAAATCTTGGTGGTGTTCCTTTTGAATACTTGTTTTTTTTATCCTTCTTCCTCGGGAAGAAAAAGATGAAGCAAAAGGCTCCATGTTAACTGTCCTCATACTGGATTGAGACCACTGATTATCTGTTAGGTTCTTTGGTATCACAGATCATTAACATCGGTGCACAACTTTCAAAAAAAAAGTCGGTGCACAAAATATGATTTTATGAAGCATTTAATGGGAGCTTGAGATTCAATATGATTCATGTACTTGCAAAACATCTAAATAAAACATAAGGAATAAGGAAACCTATTCTTTAGGTCATATGTCAATTATTGCACCTGTCAGGTACGTTATCAAGCCTCTCTCTCTCTCTCTCTCTCTCTCTCTCTCTCTCTCTCTCTTCCCGGGAAGGCGAGGTAGGATATCAATCTCAACAGTGTAGAATGTGGAAATGAAGCAAAGGGCTTAATGTTGCCATTATGGTTGGCTAATGCTGCTTGGACATTCATTTTGATACCAGAGTTATTATTTTGGCATGTTGGAAGCAGAAACTTATTGTCAAGCAGTTTTAGCAAAGTCACTGTTAGACAAGAAAATGGGGTCATGTGGATCAATCATATGAGGATTTGCAAAATGAGTAGACACTTGTTGCAACCACCATTTATTTACTTTTATGGTGGGATCCCCTAGTGGGACATGGAGAACATGGAGAGTGTAGTATGTTAACCTGAGGAGAGTGTTTAGTGTGGTTGCGAGATGCTTACAAGGGATTCTCTACCTGAATTTCATTTGGTTTCTAAGCAGACTTCGTCATTATTCAAGTTTATTGAGTGGGACTTCAATGGTCAAAACAATTAAGACAACGAGTGGAGATGGCTCCACTGTCAATTCATTTATATTTTGGTCACCATTTGATGTGGGATTGTTCTTTACCTCTTTTTGTACCGTCACCTGTAGGCCAATCTTAGGCTGTTGCATGAACCATTATAAACCCGTGGGTGCTGCCTAGTTCATATTTGTGGGCTCTGGTACCAAATTAAAGTTTGCACAATCCAACCCAAGCCCTTAAAATCATGATTTGAGAGGGCTCCACTGTTATAAGAATATTTGTATTCTGGTCATTTCTTGATGTGGGGCTACTCTTTACAGTCTGTGCTCAGGTAAAATTTGTCGATCTTCAAGGAGAATGCATCTATGCAATGACATTTAAATTTCTTTCTCGATCTCCTGCATGCTTATTTTGGTCCTGAATTGTAAATTCATTTATCAGCCTAACTTTTTGATGGCAGACTTGCTAATACTGGTCTTTTCTTCATTATTTTTACTTTTTAATGTTTCAGAGAAGTGGGAAGTTACTGTTGTTATAAGATTATTTACAACAAAACACAAGAGACCTCTCCCATCACTAACAAATGAACAATTGTTGCAAAAAAACAGTCGTAGCAAAAAATAGATATGGTCTGAAAGTATTCCCATTGCCTGAGTTAATGGTGTAAAAGGTTCAAGTAAATATTCGTTTTTCCTGGTGGAGCTAAAAAAAGCTCATTTTCAATGATTCCTTCCGTTTTCTAGTCCTGCCTCCTTTCAGGGTACTATTTGTCTATTCTTTTTTTTTTCTTTCTGATTTTGCTACTTCCTACTGTTAGTGCATCTAACAGAACCGGTATTGTGATCTAGGGCTACTTTCTCTCTCTTTTTCCACTCTTCTTGAGCGGTAAAGATGGTAGTTTCTTTCCCATGTCTCCATCCGAGGTATCTTCAGTGACTATGTAAAGGCTGCTATTTTGTATAGCTCTGCCGCTAATTAGTTCTTAAAACAAAATTAGCTAGGTGTTTTCGCCTCATGTGTCTTCCATCCACCAGTTTTTGACAGTTTCCATTTGATCTTCCAGATTTGAAAGAAGGGCTTCAATTTCAGATGTAAAAATGGAGTGCCAGGACTTGGAGAAGGTCTCCATGATCAATCGCTTTGCCAAGTTTCATGGCCGAGGTCAGACTGAAGGAGCCGAGAGCTCGTCGGCTTCCGAATCTGTTCCCCGCAAAATATTTCCCCAGAGATACGTCACTGCACTTTCGATGCCTGGAAGTCTTCCCGAGGGGGTGTTCTGTCTCTCACTATAAAGAGCCATTGATTAATTTGATTTTTTTTCTCCGTCCTCCCCTTGTTGCTACCATCTATCTGTTCCCCATGCATTTCAGTTCGAACATAGTGGAAGGCCGATGGAGGGAAGAGGGTGGCTGATAAAAACTTGTGGCGACTTTGAAAAAGTTACATGGGTGTCCATATTTTGGGGTGGACGCCATTTGATGTCCCTTTTTTTTTGTTCTCTTTTTTGGGCAAAGTATAGGCCTCTGTATATTCATGAAGAATCATATGGATACATGGGTTCCATTTTTTCCCACCCTCTCTCAAATGGGAAGAAGCAGAAGCTAGCAGCTTCAATTCACATGCGTCTGGTTCCACAGTCTACACAGCATACGTCATGATGTGAAAAGTGCATTTGGGTTCTCCTTACATAGTAAGCAACAAAGTGTGTCTGTACAGCATACGTCATGATGTGAAAAGCGCACTTGGTTTCTCCCTGGTGAGCAACAATGTGGCCTGTCAGACCACCACCGGCACGGAGGCTTTGTTATCTTATGATATCTTTACGACTTTTCACACCTGAGAGGACGTTCCTTGGGATCTCTCCTCTGACGTTACATGGTGCCATGTCTTTAATTTTGATTTATCAAATGGGATCGATGTCACTGCCGTGACGTGCTCCTGTTCAACCAGTGCACCCCCACTTCACCCCAAAATAATTGGAAAGGGATGTGAAACCCATCACGTTAGCAGGTGGTCCTTTTATCCGTATGTTGCGTGGGACCACACTTTTTTGGTCTCCGCTATCTGCGTATCATTGGCAGCGTGTGGCACCACCACCTGACGAGCCAGGACAAGGACGTGGGATGCTGTCTTTCTAACGACAAGGGTACTTGGGGTGGCGCACGTGATGACGACAGTAGAAGAAGAGAGAAGATTCCGATCTTGACGAGGGGATTCCGACAAGGATGTGCAGGTCAGCCATGGCCACAGCTGTAGAGCTTGGCGTCCTCCCTCTCTCTCTCTCAAGTTGTTATTATAGTTTGCTGTGAAAAAGCCCGGGCCACAAGGGGTTGCAGAAGAATGTTCTTTTGATGGTTTTCTTAAAGCTGTTTTCTTTTGGTCCTCCGGTGGTTCGGATCATCCCATTGCTGAAGCTTAAGCTTAAACAATTTTAGCTGACCCTTCCACCTTTACCATGGTGCCTCTTTCTCTTGCGCGTAGACGGCACATATGTTATCGCACTCATGGGCAGAGAGTGGTAGCAGCCGCGGCTCCTACCATGCTGGTGTTTGCATTGCCGTCCTCATCTCAGTCTCGCTATATCAAGAGATGGAGAATAGTACCTTACTCTTGTCCCAAGTCTAATCCGTGGGAATTTTCCATGTCTTCTTAACATAGAGGTGATGACCAATTTGGGAGACTCGAACAATACTTCCAAATTCTGAACTTATTCTCTTACTAGTTATCTAATGAACAGTACCTTGGATGCTTGGCCGGAAGTGTGCTTACTTATGTGAAGATTTATCAAATGTGTAACGGAATTCCTCACTTGCTCTGAAGTACTGAGCTGAAAAAAAGAGAGAGGAGGTGCTTGTTGCATGTTTATGCATCGACCCACTAACTTGACAGTTGAAAACAATTCTTGAGTAATCCAATAAATTGGATTTCAGAGGTTACCCATACCTCTAATATTACCATGGCCACTTAACGAAGGTTTTTTTTTTTGTCACAGTAGCGGAATTATCTAGATCGCTGATACGTCACCTTGAATCCATCAAATGTGTTCTCCCAGGTTTAGTTGCAGGTGTGTTCTCCCAACAAACTTGTCTTTATACAAGTTGAGTGAACAGTTGTGCACAGCTAGCTGGTGTAGGCACCTCAACGAAATCTTGGTTCCCCCACCCCACAGGGAGAGAGATGGTAAAGACAGGGAAGGACAGGGGCTCATCAAAGATGCCAACAGTTGTCCCCATGGCAAACTTATTTTTTAATCAATAAACACAAAGTTGCAGACACCAGAGAAAGTACGAGAGGAAACAGAGACGGGAGGTTGCCGCCGTATTGTGTGTGCAGCCGTGGTTCGTGCCCCGTGCAGGACAAATTAACACAGAAGCAGACGGGGATTTTAAAGACATATAAAACACAGTGGCAACATAACAACATATATCCTGCCTTTTGGCAGCGTCCCCATCAAGGATCTCCTCTCTACGTCATGCACATGTCCCATCTCTTTACTCTCTCACGTCCTCCTCCTCGCAAACAAAAGAAATTAATGGCCCCCACCACCACCCCAGCATAAAGGGGTCCCCATTCCAAACACATCTGTGGCAGGTAGTGGATAAAGTGGGGCCAGGTCAGGTGGCGGCAAGATCTGCCCTCCTAAATCCCCGTTGTACGGTTGGTCAGGACCATAGTGGACAAAAAGCGTCTTTTTGTAGATTAATTAATGTTAATTTCTAGCTCCTTGATTGGTCTTGGGTGTTGTATACAGCCGACCAGCGTGGCAGCATTGTTGAGATTCCAAAGAACAGTGGAACTGCGCGCGCAAGGACCACGTCATGGGACAATTCGTTAATCTGAAAAGCCTACACTTGGGTCAGTAGCTATTCATATGTATATATGAGATGTGAGTACGTATGAGATGGAAGAATTCACTGTAGGTGATTGCACGTGGCATGTGCATGTGACTAAATCTCCACACCAAGTGCCCGTTATTTGATTGGAGTAGAAGTTTTCTTTTTTAATTCTCTCTCTTCTTTGGGCCATGGAAAAAAAATGGATCTGTTTTGCAAAATTTTCATGCTTAAAATCTTGGTACTAATGCCTGCAATGGATCATCAACAAACTATTGATGAATGCCCTGAACTTTGAACTTTTTGAAGGTTAACGCTGTTCCATGTGGGCTGCACCCAGCAACCCGAAACGTATCCGGGTGTTCAGACCAGCTACTTTTGAAGGCTCTGTTAACAACAGTAGAGAAGTTCGAGGAGGAGGACTCCTGTTGTGGCCTTGGTGCATGGCAAAGATATTAATATTTTAATCCATTAAGATGTGCGCATTACAATATAAAAAGTGTAAGTGCATTAACCTATTAATCTTTGCTCGCTAATAAGATGACAATTAACACATCCGTACTTTAATACATCATGTTAATATATTAAACATATTTAACTCCTAGTGCCCTATTTGATTAGCGTATCTAATTGGATATATATGGTGTTAGTTCCAGTATTGATATTTTCAGAATCTAGAACGTCAATAGCAAAACTGGTACCACACAGATTTGTGGAATGCTGGGGAGTCGAAGTGGCACTTATTTATGGGTGGTAAAATAGGATGGCATAAAAGTGAGGCACCATAGCATGCCTCTATAATTTTTCAGACATTTGGATGAACTTCTAACAGTACATCAATACTGATAGAAAGGTTATTTGGATGGCCCACATCTCTCTTCAGCATGACAACATCCATGAAAGATTCTGACGGCCTTCTTCATCCCATCATCTCTCGATGGCAAAAAAAGTTTCCATTTTCTAATGTGGATCCGGCCCAACACAAGCAAAGGCGGATTGGGCCAGAAGCTCGGCCCAATCATGGCTCTCTCTATTGGTACCTAGCACAACGTCATCATTCAACAGTCACGGCCCATAAGGACAATAATTTCGGCCCATGAGCCCGAGCCACTGTAGAGAAACCACATATTGTCCTTCCCTAGAGAAGAGATCAGAAAGAAGACAAATACTTGTTATCCGGACGCCCAGATATCATAATACTCGGCCGCCGCACGCTCTGCCCACCTCAAGGGCAACATCTAGTGCAATTGGTGCCATGAGCCTTTTTTTTTTTAAATTTTAAGAGATTGACGTTAGTGATATATTCACATGTATATGCCTTCTACGGTTGAATCGTCCAACAAATATGCCGATTTTTTTAGGAAAAAAGTATTTAATGAGTTAAAAAAAATGAAGATTGCAAGGGTTGGGGGGAGTGCAAGCAATTGTTACTCTAAACGATGCCCTCCTCCCATTGGCAAGGATCCAAGCAAAATTTTCAAATTACTCCTGCACTGTTTCTAACAAGACAGATGCTAGCACCCGGATACTACGATACCGTGGCACCAGACACTACGCAAGTGGGGCCCACATCAGCTGGGTGAGCCCCACCCCTGCACTTGTTGTCTGCGCGTGACTATTATGATATCTGGACGTCAGAAGTATCAAGCATTTTCCTTCTAATAATGATGAGGCCAAAATATTAGATCTCGGGTTGTGCAATAAAAAGGGTGTTGGTCTCAACGAACCAAGGACAAGTGGGACGTTAATCTTGGGATCAAAATCTCAAATACTGAAGTCCATATTAATAAACTTTTAAAAGCACGCATGCACCTTAATGGGCCAGGATTACATTCTAGGCTTCTAGCTAGCCCGCAGAGTGTTAACGAGGCCCAGGTTGGGCAGAACTTCCTTGGGCTAGACCGACCTTTGGGCCAGGCCCAAGCATCATGCCAATGCTCCAGGAGAAAATAAAAAACTTGTGATGTTTGCATCACGCAAAAGACAAAAAGACTGAAAAGAACATGTGGAAATGACAAGCATAGGCTTTGGGTTGACCCCTGTGCAGGAGTCCAAGAGTCACCACCCATCTGCACTCCATCATTGGGATCCAGACTTCACCTCCTCAACGCTGGTTCAAAAGATTTCCACAGAACTGCTGACAATGCGCAGGTCAGTATGGGCAATTCACCCAACAGCACCAAAGGATTCGACGAACAAAATGGCTCCAGAGATGAAAGAGCTGTTCACTTGGCGTAGACTGAGGCAGAAGACAGATTACGTTTACAGCATTCTTGGATATTTTCGATCATTGATAACAGCACAGATCGAGCTACATATAACTACAAGTACAAGATCTTGCTTTTGATATCGAATGCAGGTATATGTCAGGAAATAAACCCGAACTAATAAATATTAAAAAGATGCACATGCAAGAGAACAGCCAGAATGGGGTTAATATTAGTTGCGTTGACCTCATGAGAGATTGCTAATCATCAACAAAGATGTCAGAAGCCTGGTGATGCCATACCACTACCAGATCCTCTCTCCTCTTTCTACAAATCCTTGCACACCTCTTAGAGAAGATGTATACCAAATCCCCGAGCAACAATATGATCCTGGAGACACACCTGCAGTATTTTCTATTCTTTTCAAGCACAGAGACCCTGCAACAAGTGGAAGTAAATTCATTCGACCAAACAGCAATTTGAAATTTTTTCCTAGCAAATGAAAGCGATACACAATGCGGAAGCTTAAGAAGCATACATCACATCAAAATGACAAGGCTATGGATGATTCCGCTCACAAGCACTGCAAAATAGAGAAATGGAGATTAAAAGTTCTTTTCCAATAATAAGTAACAGTAAAGGAATGAAGAAAGATAAATTTAACATATCTAGACACCGTAATGAATGATAATTCCTGAACACATAAAAAGCTTTGAAGCAACGCCAACAGAGACCAAGCTATCTTCATTCCACCAGTCTGCACAGAGCACTGGTATTTCAATAAAGTAACTAGCCTATAAGCACCTGATCAATAGCCCAGATGTTAACACACATTTCAGCTTGTTGGTGTAACTTCCAGCGGCCACTGCAGCAAAAAGAATCAACAATGATATCAATCTAACATTACACAACTTATGTTGGAAAATAAATACTTGAGATCGGTTACAAGAGGAATTAATGTTGTACCTCTGTTCGAACGTCCCACAGCATCACCTTCCCATCATACGAAGCTGAAACTAAGTGGAATCATGATCTGCTATGGCATTCACGAGAAGTTATCCGAGATGAATGTGAAGAGAACTGGTAAACAGGTGCAAGAGAAACTGCAGAAGTGATCTTCATATAGTTTTACTCCGTGAAGCAGAATATACTGTCTGACATTCTGGCCAAACAACTGAATGTTTTTCCGGTGCTATGAAGTTCATAGAACTTTGGGACAACATTGCTCAGTTAAGGAAACAAACATTCTTGTTCAGGTTATGAGAGTTTGAGCAGATGTGAGCTATCATACCCACAAGAAACTGCAGCTATTTAAACAAAACATTTAGCTGCAAAAACTCTTATACAGTCTGCACCCAACTCATACCCGGCTCCTTTCTCACACCCCTAGTTCCAATTCTCATTCTTGACTTCTCTGCATCCTCCCAATTGCCTACCTCAGAGTACAAATTGTACATGAGCACATGGGTCTCACTATCTTCACCTCCCATTGCCATGACATTGTCTCTGGCATCTTTTGCCAACTCTACATTCCCATGAATTCTGCAAGCAGCCAAAAGGGCTGCCCATATGGATGCATTGGCCTCAAATGGCATACTTTCAATCAAGTTCTTTGCTCTATACAACACTCCAGCCCTCCCAAGCATGTCTACCATGCATGCATAATGCTCCAAGCTAGGTCTGATCCCATGCTTAGAAAACATTATGTCAAAAAGTTGAACACCACTGTCAACCAATCCACAGTGGCTACATGCTGACAGAAGGGAGACAAATGTCACATGATTTGGCCTTGTTCCTTCCTCTACCATCATAGCATATAGATCCAAAGCCTTTTGGCCATATCCATGGCTGGCGTAGCTACCAATCATAGTATTCCATGACACTACATCTCTCCTCAGAAGGTCATCAAACACTTTATAGCTCTCCTCTAGAGCTCCACAATTTGCATACATATCCAACATAGAACTGCTAGTGTATTCATTATCAGTTAGACCATGCTTTAACACACATGCATGAATACTTCTTCCTTGCTCGAGACCAGCCAAGCTCCCACAGGCCTTCAGGGCACTTGAGAAAGTGTACATGTTAGGACTTATTTTTGTTGACCTCATTATGTTAAAAAGTTCCATGGCTTCTGAATGAAAACCTAACTGTGTAAGTCCAGATATGACTGTAGTCCAAGAGATGACATTTGGTTCCTCCATCTTATAAAATATATCTAAAGCTTCTTTCATTGCTCCCCTTTTGAGAAGACTGTCTAGGAGCACATTCTCAACCATGGGATTCCATCCATACCCAAGTTTGATAGCATGAGAGTAGATAAACCATTCATGACCAAGGCATGAACCCATCAAAGAAACAAAAGTGGCAAGATCAGCATCTATTTGATCTTGGTTCATATGAATGAAGAAACTCATTGCCTCCTCAAATTTCCCATTTTGACCAAGCCCTGAGATTACTGTATTGTATGATATGGTACTTCTCTTGTTCATCCAACTAAACACAGAGAAGCTTTCTTCAACCTTCCCACATTTCATGTAGAAGTCAATGAGAGCAGAGTTGACAACCAAATTATGCTTGAAGTTGGATATCTCAAGGATCCCATGAATGATCCTTCCAAATGCCAATGATCTCAGACCACCACAAGCCTTAAGGGCACTAGAAAGAGTACATTCATCTGGACTAAATCCCTCCAACCTCAGTTCCCTGAAATAGTCCAAAGCAATATTGTGGATACCATTTTGTGTGGAATTAACTATCAGTGCATTGTACAAAGGAAGGTCAGAGAATATAACACAATGAAAAGCCTTTTCCATGCTATCCATCTCGCCAAATCTTCCATACATGTCTACCAGAGAAGTGGCAACAAAACAATGCGAGTCGCATCCACACTTCACAGTTAAACCATGTATCTGCTCACCAATGCCTTTTTCTAGCTCTCCACAAGCCTTGATTGCACTAACAAAACTGTAATTAGTGAATCTGAAATCAGAATTCTGCCATGTCTCTCTTAAAAGTTCAAGAGCCTCCAAGTAAAGGCCTGATCCCACTAGTCCAGAGACCATAGAATTAACAACTGCAGGATCCGAAATGGAGCCAAACTTGAAAGTTGAGACTGCCAACTCTATGTTACCAACATCTGAATACAAGCCAATCAGAGAAGCCTTAACAAATGGGTCGGAACCAAGACCAGAGATGACGGCCTGTGTGTGTAGCTGCTTCCCAAAGGACAAGGAACCCAACTTTGCGCAAGATGCAATGGTACTCGAAAAAACAAACTCGTTGGGCCTGAGACCCAACTTCTGCAACTGCACCGTGAGGTGCAACGCGAACCCGGGTTCCCCACACCGGGAGCTAGCGGAGATCATGGTGGAGAACGAAACAATATCCTTCTCGGGCATTTCGTCGAACAACAAACGGGCCTCATCCAGACGCAAGCATTTGCAGTACATGTTGAGGACATGGTTGGCAACTGAGGCTACCTTCAAAAGACAGGACTTGACGACGTGGGCATGAAGGGACTTCCCCACAGAGACGTCCTTCAGGGTGGCCGCAAGCTTGATTGCGGACGTAAAGAGGGAAGAGCGCGCCATGGCGGGCGCAGCGGACTCCCACGCAGCCGCCGCGACTACTTCTGCAAAGGCCTCTCTTTCCAACCATCGTCAGAACGCTGAAACGAGTGTTGGCGTCTGCGCGCTGGATCAGCTACTGAAACAACGACAACGTCATTTGCTTTGGTACTTCGATTAATCTCTCTCTCTCTCTCCCGTCATCTACCCACGGTAGCACTTCCGAAGAAAAACATGTAAAAGTGACCCACTTACACGAAAATTTGTGAAACTATTTTTTTTAAATTATTGGAATATTAACCTATTGCAACGTTTCATGAGAGTTGAACTTTGATATCATATTTAGAATTATTTGTAAATTTCTTATGAATCTATTATTGGTGGGAGTTGAACTCTTCACCTCTTCTTGATGTATACAGAGAATTATCGCTAAACCACTCTTTAAATATAAAAATTGTGAAAACTATTCTTTTAAATATGTACATCTATTAATTAAAATAACTTTGTTATATGAATATAGTCATAAGTGCAAAAATACCCAGATTTTTAGGCATACATTCCCTAGTTAAATTGTTAGCTACTTAGCTATATGAAAAGTAAAACAAGTAATTTTCCTATCCATCTAAGATGAGAATGGGCGTCATGGGTGACCACAGGTCTCATTCCCTACGAGGCTACAACACTTTTTTACTAATATATATATTTTTACCATAGATGCTCATGTTAAAAGTATAATAGGGCCATGATCTGTCTTGGCACCAAGGATCCTATTAGACAAAAAAATTACACTAGAAACCTCATCATTATCTATCGTGAGTCAGTCGTGATGGAATTGTTATAAATCTTTATTGAAGTGCACAACATGATCTTACCAATTAAAATGGACCATAATGTCCATCTATCACAGAAAAATAATATATATAACTTTTCAAAGATAAAAGTGCCCAAATAAGTAACATCTAATAGTGATTAAAATAGGTAATAAAGAAATATTTCAAGTATATTCTATACTTCTATGATGGCAAGTGATGGTCTGGTGCAAAAATAATCTAATAGGATTTTTAGTACAAATGCAAAATAAGATGGATTGTGGGTAAGATTGGTCGTACACCGTGTCGCATTCTCCGTGACACGTTATGATATTATTTGTACTGTACCGATCAATTGACCGAAAATCTTAAGTCGGTTGACCAATTTTTGTCTCTCTTTGAAGATCAAATATATCATAAGATCTGGACGTTACATTCACAGAAATCAGTCGATTGATAAAGAGAAATCGATCGACTGATTTTAAACTTTAATCTGTTGCGCGTCTGAGGATGCTTACTAGAAGAATAAGTTGTCTGATAAGAATGATCGATTAATCGATTTTATCGTACCATACGATCATGTCGAGAATCTCAAACTCTCAGGTACGTATGACACGACAAACCCTGATTGTGGGCCAATTTTAGTATGTAAAAAATCTTACAAAATATGTTTATCATGAACCTTTCAGCCATTTAATGCTCACGGTGATAGATAACAACTTAAAAGTGACAAAATTTGCAAGAGTGAAATAAATAGTTTCTATTTGTCACTCTTAAGTTATCATTTGTTATCTTTAAGCTACTATTTGTCATCTTGATTTATTATTTATTACCTTTAATACCAACAGTGATAAATAGTAACTTGAGGGTGAAATTTATCTTTTTGCATTAAGAATATGGAAAGTGGAGGAGAAAGAGGAGAGGAAGTTAGTGGGGCTCATGCACTACTCGTGCAGTAAATACACTTCAAATATGAAAATGCATAAGCATTTTACTCATATGAATAGGGTGCATAAGCTTGTATATATTTGGACGGAAAGAAAGTGTTTCTCATATATAGAAATGCATCCTACATTTGTATTTGCAAGTTAAATACTCTTCACATATTTCACTAGAAATTTATTCAATGGTCCTTCGATTTTAGTTGGACCGCTTCACCCAAGAAAAATAAAGGAATAGCTTTTTAGCATGTTAGATTATTCTTCTTCAAGGATGGCACGTCATGAACATCTGGTTATTAGACATACCATCACGATTGATTACGGTAGGGCTTGTCAAAATAATTTTTGTATATATATACAATTATAATCATCTATATAATCATAGGCACGTAGATAAATTCGTAAGCACGTCTATGTATTCATAGTACACAAATATTGTAGCGACCCAAGATACAAGACCCATTAAGAACATGTGTTTTATTTTGCCACCCACGAGTTCAAAGACATGAAAGGGTTATTATCAATCTAAAGAGATGATCAAGCAACTAAAATAACTATAATAGAACTTAATGTATTTATAAGGTACAAAGTCTCAATCGATAGTATAAGTACAGAAATAAAATACATCTCCTTAAAAGATATATCCTCAAGAAGTACTAAAACCAACTATTAGTGTGCAAGAAGACGACTTCACACTCTACGATCCAGTCTAAGATGGACATTGAGCTTGTGACCCCTCATCTATAAAAGTAGGAAGTTATAGGCTCAATAGAGATCTCTCAATCCCACCACTCAATCAAAACAACACACGAAAGCAATATAATAAAGTAAAAATAACTGCAATAGGAATTAAATTAATCAAAGGAACTAAACTAGAAAATATAGAACAAGCAGACAACACTGCTAAGCGACAAGTGAACAACTCATGTGCACCTCATGAGAAATGGTTGATTCAACACTACACTTAGACAACTACTAGTCCAATCATATAACAGACTAGCCTTGCTTAGAAATGCATGACCACCAGTCTTATAGTCAAGATGCCTAATGGTGTTTGACCTCCTAACTACTACCCCATGCTTGTCCACCTTCCACTCTCGGAGTGAGGTTCGTAAGGACTCTACACGACACATAGGTAGAGCCGCAACTCGGCCAAGCCACAGTCCCATATGTGTCCATCTCTACTCGGCTCCAGAACCTATTAGAGTTAGGCTTGTGAGAAGAATGTGATTAGTTGGGGATCATGTTCACAAACTCCCCCATCCAAGAATGCACTCAAGTGATGAACACAAAACGGTGCCCTCGGCTATCTTCTCCTACCTGGTCGTAGGCTTACAAACAAGGGGGGTCTAGGAGAACGACTCCAATTCCTAGTCATGCCTCCAGCATGAGGATCCAAACCCCGACCTCTCACTCAATTGTAACATGCTAGCAACATCGGGGGTACTTACCTAGAGGGGGTGTCATGCTAGGAACATAGAATTAACAGCCGCCAAACTCAAGTGCAAAAAATTGCCAGAAAATGGTTCACAAAACATTGACTAAGAATGCATTAGGGTTGGCTGATGTGTTCACACCAAAATGCGTCATCCACAATTGAAGCCTTCAAAATGTGTCAAAGGCCTATGACACGTTCATACTTAGTCACTGGAAACCACAAAAAACACTTCTACTTGAGAGTCTTAGAGAGACAAAAGATTGAGCCCATTGGTTGAACCTCAAAGAACATGTTAGAACTCACCATGCCACGGGACTCTGTTAGTTATGAGTGTCATGCAAGTCAATTCACATTAGTGATAGTATTTGTAATCTTGTACTAGTCTCTTTTAGTAATAATATTAATGCCATTTTCTCACTCTATATTACATGCATGAGATGATGTTTACATTGTGATGTCTATGAATTTGTGCAATGTGGATTAGGATCATGATAAGATCATGATAATGAGACCTATCCTCTTTAAATATGGATTCCAAATATTCCTGGTTGTAGGTTACTCGAGAAGGATATCGAGATAATCGAACGGACTAATGTGCTACATATCCGTCTATATAATGGAGATAGTTGGTCTCATAACTACTTGTGTGGAGACACTAAGGGTACAATGTAGGTGTTCATTGAAGAATGAGTTCATTGAATGATCCACTCTCATAATGTTGTACGGTTGATGATACCTGATTGTCAGACAATGATTATGCAGTCCCAGTTGTGTAATTGGTCATTGGACTTGAGAGACTAAAGATGTCTTGTTTGAGTACTCCATTCTTTGATGCTAGACTTATAGGTCTGAAAATCTCAAGTCTAGTATAACCGGTTATTGAGAATGGTAGCCAACCTTACGAAGACAATTGTGTGTCAATAGAGAATCATTCACTCTCGATATCATGAGAGGAATATCTCATGTGTTTTTGCTCAGACAAATCCCTAGCCAGGGTCAATCAGATTGAGAGAGAAAGAATTTTCAGGGAGAATCCAATAAAAGTGAGAATCGAATAGATTCCGTATAGTCTGATAGTACCATGCCTTATATACGGTATCTGGGATATTAGTTGGATGAGAGACTAAAGGTATATGATAACTGTGAGCAGAAAGGTCCAATAGATTTGATCCCCATGTACTGTCTGGAGACTATAGCGTAGTAGTTTGGTACGCCCATAGTTGATGAGCTGAGTGAATTATTATGGAGATAATAATTCACTAAGTCAGAAAGAAATCTGAGTTAAGAGAGTTCTGACATGTACAACTCACGGCCAGCTCGGTATTGGACCTAGAGGCTCACATACATAAGGTGGGACAACGCGATGATAGAGGATTGAATAAGAGTTATCCAATAGGCTCCTTTCCTGACAAAGACGGAGACAAGATAGTTTGTCGCTAGGACAGTCCTAGAGACAGGAACAACTGTCGCGAAGATGGTCCTGGCGATAGCATTGACTGTCGCTAGGATGGTCCTGGCGACATAGTTGATTGTTCCTAGGACTCCTAGAAAGAAGATCGACTATCGCCAAGAGAGTCTTGGCGATATTGACCTATGTCACCAACTCTAATTGGCGACAACTTGTATTGTCATCATGACATGCATGGTTGCTTGTACTCTTATCCATACACAGTATGGCAGCACGACGTGCGGGCCATGCATGGTTGGTCGGCCACCCTCTATACAGTTAGAGGGTGTGGGAGAGAGCTACAAGCTGAGCTCTCTCCCACCCGACCCTCTTCCACTCTTCCTCTCTTGCTGCTGCTCCCTCTCTCCCTTCTGTTCTCTTCCTAGCAAAGAAAAGAAAGAGAAGGGAGAGATCAATGCTCTCTCCCTCCACCATAGTTGCTGCTACTGCTTGTTGCTGCTCCTGGTTCTACACCTTGGAGGTGCACGAGGGAGAGAATGTTGTCGTGAGGAGGAGCCATCATCGTCGGAGACCGCCATATGGACACCGCTAGAGAGAGATAACGTGGGCTCCTTCATTTGCAGGACCAACTCTACGCATCATGGGATATACAAGCTCCTGTAGGTGAGACAGTCTCACCCTTGTATGGTTTGCATGAAAGTCATGCATCCGGACATCATCCCGGTCCAATAAATTCATATGAGGAATGTGTTTTTTTGTTTTAAAATGTACTTCCGTTGCGCATATGATGCCCCTGCACATATCCCTACAAACTCGTCATAGGAAGACTAGAAAGAAGCACCATAACGCATCATCCTGATGTGATGCATTCAGAATGCGTCACACAGATCTAATGCGACCAAATGCATCACACAGATCTAATGTGGCAAGACTGTAAAAAAAACCATGAGAATGTGACATGTCATGGAGACACATTAAGAATGTGTGACACAAGATTGATGCGTTCAAATACAAGGTTCTGAGCAAAGCCCTTGCTCTTCCAGCCACCCCAATTCCAATGGCAAAAGTGCAAAATCAGGCAAAAAATTGCAAGAGAAATAAGGGGAAAACATCCACAATCATGCATACAAAGATAACTATCCACATTGCTTGAAAATTTTGATGGGAATGAACAAAAATTAGAAACTGGCTAACTCAACTCTTCACATGGAGATTCCTTCAAACAAACCAAAGCCCTAAAAACACTCTCCTGGGCATGCTTCTAACAAGAGGAACTATGAGAAATTGGTTTTAGAAAGTGGAGGGATACCATCCTATCACCAAACAAAGAGTCTTACTTGTTGAGACCTTCTCATTGGCTGCCTATTCCTTGCCAACACCAACACATCCGCACTCACTGTCGCTCCATGCCAAGTAATGAGCCATCATCGTTGCCCTCATCCACAACCTGCCATCTGTTGCCAGAGGTAGAGGAAGAGGAGAGAAGAGTTGTGGAGCTTAGAGAGAGGGAAGTGAGAAAGAGGGGTGAAGGGTTGAGGGGGATCCTATATATATATATATATATATATATATATATATATATATATATATATATATATATATATAGGCCCGACCTCTAGAATGTGTCACTAGAGGCTGACGTGACACACTGAGAATGTGCCAACAGAGGGTGAAGCATCTAAAATGTTAGATGTGGGTGCCCTACAAGTCAATCAATTGATGTGCTCATAATCTGCATTCTCGATTTATAATAAATGGATGTTTATAGTCAACGTATTATTTCCATTATCTTCGATGTACATCATGAAGTCTATGGATTTATGCAGTTGATAACAAATCGTGAGGAGTTATGATAAATGAGATTGTCATCATATAAACATATGTCTTAAATGTTCCTAGTCAATGGACCATTGGGAATGGACATCATAGGTTTCAAATAGACTAGTACACATACTACTTGCTCATGAGATTAGGCTGATTGATCTTATTGATCACTTAAGTGGAGACTTTAAGATAGATGTGTAGGTGCTCATTAGTGGAATGAGTTCGCTGAACTGACCCATACAAAACATTCGAGTCTAGATATATCTTCGAGCTAGCTCTGAGATCTTAGTGGTACAAGTGGTCCTTAGACTTGAGTCACCAAAGATATCTTGCATGCAAGACAATCAGATTTTGATACTATATCCATAGGTCTTAACCATAGGTTCAGTTGCATATGGTAATTAGGTCTGATAATATTTACGCAAAGGCTTAATTGAGAGATGAGATGAAATCACTTACTCGTGGATTGTGACTTTCGTCCCACAAAGAAAAGATGAAAATAATAAATAGAGATATAAAAAAACAATAAAAGTGTGCAACGCTAGATATGATATTGTTTGTCAGAGACGCGAGGGTCTCAAAGAAGTAAATAAATAACAAAAGAGAGTGATCATGAGAAATACCTCTTAACAGGGAGATTGTGTGGAGTGTGAGTTCACTCCTTCTACAACACGATCGGCTGAAGTAGAAGGTTTCTTTAGATTACCCTTGCAAGAAACACAACAAAAATATGAAACAATGTATTAGTCAAGTTGTGTAGAATCAAATTCATAAACAAAGATAAACAAGAGAGCATGAAATTGGACACATCTTGTTTGTGGCTTTTAAACCCCTATGGTAATAGGTGGGTGTGTGCATGCATGAGAATTGAAATAAACCTGTGTGTTGTGATTGAGATTGAAACAAAGTGCTCACGTGGGAGGGAATAGGGAGATGTTCACAAGGTGAACAAGAGGAGATGTGCAAGAATTAACAAAAGAGATATAAAGAGAAAGGGAGAGAGGCCGACTTTCCCTATGATGAACAATGCATGGCTTGCATGAAGAGATCTTGATGAAGCTTGAGAGGAGGAGAGGAGGGCGCTGGCGGCTGCTACTCTTGCTGGTTCAGTGGATGAAGACTTCAGATCTTCATAGAGTTGAGACACGAATCTGACAAGGCTCCGCCTTGGTGATGACCCTCAAAACTCATAAGAAAGGGGGGTACCTCGCACTAGCCAACTTGTCCAAACAACGAACCAATGGGTTTTAAAAAAAAAACCTAAGACATCATCCATACTGCACTCTTACTCGTCAGCAGCTTGTCGTTGAAAAGGCTAGGTTTATCTAGAACATATGATGGACCATCATGCCTAGTACTCTCTTCTACAAATTGAGATCCTCTCAGTACTCTTACTGAGGGAACTTAGTCAGTGTGACTCAAAGGTGGGGTGGGGTTGGGGTGGGGGTGAGGGTGTGAAAAAACCCTCTCACACTGACTGAGTTCCCTCAGTAAGGGTACTGAGAGGATCTCAATTCCTCTTCTACAGTTGAGAGCCACTTTTTATCTTGCTTGTTGGTTGTGTAAAAACAATTATCCGACTAATACTAAATTAGTTGGGGGGCAAGTGTCGAGCCCACGCCGCAGCCAATTCCGACGCTGGTTGGGTAGATTTAAGCATTCTCCTTTACAATTTGGCCAGATCCACATCAACTATGTATAAAAAAGAATCCGATAAAAAAGTATCCAAGATAAAGTTGGCAACGGTGATTTGATTACTAGCATAGGTTAACCATGATTATCCAGAATAAATCTAGATAAAAGATGATAATTTTACTCCAATATCTCACACTCATAAAGTTATCCCCCTTCATAGCTTTATTGCATTAAACCTAAGAAACATATAACAAGAGATTGACTACACGACCTTGTTTGGGGAGGGGATAAGAAATCTTTGGTTAAAATAATTGGAGGTTGTTTAACATTATTTTCTAAGAGTTTTAATTTGAGAGATTTAAGTGAATCTAGGAGTTAAAGGGGGTTAAAGTTAGAATAACGATTAGTGCACGGCACCCCGGGCACTAATGCCTAATTGGAACTTTCGGACATGCCACCCGAGCATGCCACGCGGGCACCTCCATGGCGACAGGGTGATGGGCAACGGGTGTCGGGCGGTGGCCGGTGGCTGACCAACCACTATGTGTCTATTTGTCACTATTAGGTAGCTATTTGTTATCCTTATGTAGTTATTTGTCGTGGTAGATAGTTTATTTATCACCAGTAGATAACTATTTTTGTCACCATTTAATAATTATTTATCACCGATAGTTAGTTATTTGTCACTGATAGATAGCTATTGTCACCATTTGATAGTTATTTGTCACTGGTAGGTATCTTTTTGTCACAGATAGATAGCTATTTGTCACTAGTAGATATCTATTTGTCACAGATGGATAGCTCTTGTCACTAGTAAGATAGCTATTTGTTATCAATAGATAGTTATTTCTTACCACTAAATACATATTGTCATGGATAAATAACTATTTGTCACTACTAGTCGTCCATCACTAGTCGTCGTCGATGGCCGATCGTCGACGACTGCCACTGCGACGATTGCCACTGCCCACCATCGCCAACCGCCCTCCGCCCTGTCACCACAGTGGCGCCCGCGTGGCATGCTCGGGTGGCATACCTGGACATTCCAACGAAGAATTAGTGTCTTGGGTGTCGGACATTAATCATTTCAAAGGGTGGGATACACTAACTCTTCTTTCACCCCCTTTTTAACTGGGTTAGTCTTTTAATCTCGAGTTAGACTAACCTCTATGTCAAAACTAGTTAGGGCCAAACCCAACGATTACCCCTCCCTAACCTGCGGGTAACCGCCGTCAAAACAACCCAACTCATGAATAATTTATCCATGGATAAAGTACACCTTCATCTCTAACTAAGGGTCTGTTTGTTTGCACGAAAAACCCGGTAAGAAGTAGTTTTCAAGAAAACTTAATTTTTTATGTTATTTGATACCACTGAAAACTAAAATCTGTAAAATTAAATCACCCAAAATCGGGATTTTGGCCTCCACGGAAAATCGCGGATGTCATTTTCTGCCCAAGCGCCTGCTGCAGTCTACAGTGCTTTTAGGTGCACTATTCATTCAAGTTAGATTTTTATTTTCTTTCCACTCATTTAAGTACCTTTATCAAATTTAATTATTTTTCATTAATTAATTGAATTATTATTTTTTATTAAAATATATGTAAAACACTATTCATTCAAATTATGTTTTTTATTTTATTTCTCCTATTTTAAATTGTCATTGTCAAAGTTACTTATTTTTCATTAGTTATCTAATTTTTTTATTTTTTAAAATATTAAAAATAAAAAATTGATGAATAATGTTAGTACACAAGGAATATATGACTCTCTCTCATTTGAGGAGATCATAAAATCTCATATCCCTCCATACAACTTTATATTTTCCTAACAACCAAATAAACAATCACGTTTTCATTTTCAAGGAAAAGTTATTCCGTGAAAAACTATTTCTCTGAAATTGTTTTACATACAACCAAATGGACCCTAAATTCTGTCCAACTTAGAGATAGTAGACTACCGTTGAACAAACAGGGGCATTTAAAGCCAAAGCTAGCAGATCCAAACGAGTTGGATGCTGAATTGTAGACCCATTGGATGGTCCTAGCTACAAACAGGAATCTATCGTGAATAACTTTTGAAGTAACCTTTTTGGGAAAATTATATTTATACCCCTAAAAGCTATCATGTTCATAAATATAAACCTAAAATCTTCATATTATACCTTACATCCACAAAATCAAGAACAAAATATCAGTTATATCCCTATGATTAACAGTCCAATTTATCACGTCAATAGAACCATTAAAGGAGTGAAAGCATTAAAATGCATCTCTTCAAGAGGTGTGTGCGTGAGAGAGAGAGATTCCCCCCCCCCCCCCAACTAAAGAGAGAGTTGTAGAGATAAACTACTGTTTTTCTCTCTTAACTCAAGTATCGTTGAGTTAAATAGATAGAATCGGTAGGGACATTCATTGTTTCGATTTTTGGGGGTATAAAATATAATATGAAAATTTCAAGATTATGCATCCAGATACAATAGATTTTAAGGGTACATATGTAATTTTTCCTAACATTTCCCCTCATTTAGCTCAAATTATTCAACTAATGAAGATATGTGTCTTCTTGACGGGGAATGTTTACAAATAAGACTTAATATTTTCCTCCCAAGGAAGACATTTCTACATAAGGGAGACTTTATGTACATGTATGAATGATGTTCTCAACTTTGGGACCATACTCAAAGAAAAATCGCAGCAGATCGTATAGACAACCACCATAAACTTGGGTGGAGGAAAATTGGAAGATTCTCCAATAGTTGGGGTTCAGCCTGACACCCTTAACGATGGAACAAAGGATTTCCAGAGTTGGCTAGACATGCGCAGTTCAACATGGAAAACTCATCCAACAGCCCAAAAAATTCAGATGAACAAAACGGCTCCAACGATTGAAGGAATTTTTTCACTTCGCATAGACTAATACGCACATTAGGTAAAAGCAGGATACACATTAAGTTAGCAGCATTGGTACAGTAGTTTGACACGAAAGAAACCAATGGATTTTCAATCATTGATCCACAGATAATAAAATAGCCCAAGCAACATATATCTTAAGTATAAGAGCTGCTTTTGATATCAAATTGCCGTATATATCATGAGACGAATCCAAACTAATAAATATTTGTCGCCTCGACTTCATGGAAGATTGTTAATCATCCATCACAGCTCAGAGGACGTTAGAAACTTGATGAAGAAACACTATCAAATCCTCTTTCCTCTGCAAGGATATCAAAATCCTCTTCCTGGAAGTGTTCAGATTGATCAACACCAACCTGGTATGCAAATCCATGAACACCTCTCACAGAAGATGCCACATCAGAGCACTAAGCAGAAACATGACCTGGAGAAGGAGCCAGAAATATTTTCTATTTTTTCAAGCACACAGCTCCTGCAAACAAAACTGAAGGAAAATTCATTCGACCAAAGTTTTTCCCAGCAAACGAAAGTGATAAACAATGCAGAACTTTAAGAAGCATACCTCACAGCAAAATGGCTAGAGCACAGATGATTCTGCTGACAAAAACTGCAAACTAGAGAAATGGAGATAAGACATTCTCTTCAAGTAAAAACAACAGTAAAGGACTGAAAAAATACAGAGTTAACATATCTTGACACCTCATTGAATGGTAATTCCTGAAGAAATAAAAAGCTTTGAATCAGCGCCACCAGAGATCAGGCTATCGTCTTTCCACCAGTCCGCACATAGCACCTGTATTTCAATAAAGTAACTCGTGTATAAGCACCTGATTGATTGCTCAGGTTGTTATGTAAATTTTACCTTGTCAGTGTGTGAATCTATAACTGACAGTGGCCACTGCAGCAAAAAGAAACAACAAATATATCAATCAACATTACACAACTTCATGCTAAAAATAAACACTTGAGACTGGTCACAAGAGAAGAATTAACATTATACCGCTGTTCGGAGATCCCACAGCATCACCTTCCCATCATAAGAAGCTGAAACTAAGTGGAACCATGATCTTCTATGCCATTTACAGGAAGTTATCCAAGATGAATGTGAAGAGAACTGGTAAACAGGTGCAAGAGAACCTGCGGAAATAATATTCATATAGGTTCATTCCATGTGAGGATTGGTTCAGTAACATATGGTTCTTTCAGAAAACCAACCTGGCCTTCGTGGATCCCAAATCCTCAAAACAGGGTCAGAACCGCCAGCAGCAATGAGAGCAAAGCCCTCACCTCCAACGTCAAGGCAATTTAGAGCTTTTCCACACACCTAGGCATGAGAATATTAATCCAAACTTCAGGTGTCCTGACATCAGTATTATGGTCATATTTTTATAGTGAACCTTTTTGTTGTGGTTTAGGTTGGGAAGAAGTGGATTTTAACACATACTTATTCGAATGAACAATGAATATACCACCTAACGTGTCACTTAAAATACAAAAGATTGTTCCTAAAACAGATCCACTATACAAACTCCACGCCAAAAATGGTGAATTACATTTTGCGTGCAAATATTGGGCAAAATTATTTGTATTCAGCTCTCCCAAAGCTGGAGCCTGTTATCTAACATAGTAACATATGATAGACACTTACAACTCTTGCTCTTGAACCAAGGTTCGCCGTACCGCCCGGATCGACCGTGCCGCATTCTTCGTGAGAAGATATGGTACGGTACCGTACAGTACTGCTGAGATATAGTGGGAAAATGACTTGTTTGATTTATTTTTTTAGTTTTGTGACTTGATGAATATTTAAAATGAGCAAACTTTAAAAGAAAACTCTCCATCCAAACTCAAAATAGACTTTCCATCTCTTCTCATACATGCACCATTTCTCTCTCCCCTTTCTCTCTCATATCCTCTAAAACTATCAGAGATATCATGTCTTCTACAGTCAGAAAAATGGTTGATATGCTCACGAGGTCTTCATCAAAGTTGTTCTATTCTTTTTCAACTTCGTCCTCGAAGTAAAATCACCTCAATTGGTGGTCTATGTCCAAAGTTATAGTAGATTATTCTTCACATTCTCTCTCATATCATTATATATATATATATATATTATATAGATTATCATACCTTCCACATCTCAAACGATGGTATATCTCTTCGAGACTTCTTCATGAAAGTTGTTCCCCACGACTTTCTCTACAAACTCCAACTAGAATCACATCAAATGAATGTTTGTGCTTAAAGATACATTGGATTATTCTTGACATTCTCTCTCATATCGTGATACAAACTAGCAATGAGTGTGGCATCTCTACAACCTGAACGAGGATGATCTAATCTTTTGGCTCTTCATGAAAGTTGTTCATGATATGACCAATGTATTATTCCATTAATATCAACACCAAGAATCCGAAAACAGAAATAAAATTGTAATGTCTTAAAATGTATAATAAAATATTAATATGACACTAAGAAATTAAAAAGAGATAGTAAATTATACGTAAGATATAATCACTTATATAAAACATAATTATCTTTAATTTTAGAATATTTTCATATTATTAATATAATTCTAGTACTATCTTTGATTATTTGTACTTCAACGGGACGACATTCGGTTACAAAAATAAAGTCAAACCTGAAGTCATCATAATTACTAGAAAAATATATTTATTTTAAAATATAAAATATCATGAATTATTGATGCATAGATGTTGAGATTAAGTCGACCTAATGATTTTTGAGATAATTTTTACTTGACAAAAAATTAGTTTAAAAAATTAAATTATAATTACTATAATTTGTATCATCTCTTAATTAGTTTATGTTTGAAATTTCATCTCAATTAGACACCATTTAGACCTCTTAAGTGCACACAGGATTTGTCGCGGTACAGCGAACCTCTGTGCACTTCAACGGAACGATATTTGGTTCCGAAAATAAAGTCAAATATGAAGTCATCATAATTACTAGAAAAATATATTGATTCTAAAAATATAAATATAATGAGTTATTGATGCATAGATGTTGAAATTAAGTCGACCTAATAATTTTTGGGACAATTTTTACTTGACAAAAATTAATTTAAAAAATTAAACTAAAATTACTATAATTTGTATCATCTATTAATTAACTTATGTTTGAAATTTCATCTCAATTAGACACCATTAGATCCCTTAGATGTTGAGATTAAGTTGATCTAATGATTTTTTGGACAATTTTTACTTGACAAAAATTAATTAAAAATTAAATTAAAATTACTATAATTTGTATCATCTCTTAATTAGCTTATGTTTAAATTTCATCTCAATTAGACACTATTTAGATCACTTAAATACACCGGATATGCGAGAGATATGAAAAAAAATAAAATTAACAGACCGGATCGGACCGAACCGAACCGAGGCGTGCCGCCACGGCACACCCGGGTCACCGCATTGGGGTGACCCGACCGTGCCTGAGCTCGCAAAAGCCCAGGCACGGGCGGTTTGCCGCGGTACTGCCAACCATGTCTTGAACATCTGACCTTCATCTCCTTTCCCAGACTGGCCTAAGTTATGCGATCAAGAACTGACCTTCATACATTATCACCTCTTTATTCCAAGTCCAAAGACTTTTTGGACAATCTTTCCACATTTTCTGGATGGTCCTACACCAACTATGTCTTCTAGGATAGTAATCATCACACCAAAGAGAAATGTTTATTGGCTGAGGTGGACTGCAAGAAAGGAATGCTATTGGTTGAGAGGGCCCGACAAGACCCCTCCTCCCTCTCTCTCTCAGCCAATAGATTGTTTCTCTTGCAATATGTCTAGATATTTTTATTCTACACCACATAGGGAGAAAAATGGTGCTTGGACAAAAACGTACAATAATCTACCAAATATTGGAGGCAACCATAAGATATTCTCCGTATAGGAAATTTTGACTTTCCATCTCTTGCACACTTCAGTACCTCACATCACTCCCCTGCTGTTGCAAAAAATGATGCCTTAGCTGCAAAAACACATTCTCACCAAAGTTCCTCCTGAACATAGGAAGACAACTTCCATCTTTTTCTGCCCAATCATAAACCTTGTCCATTAAAGCTCCTGGTTCACTTGAAATGCAGAAAAGGTCCGGGAAAATCCCTGTCAAAGGAGTAAGGACTATTTCATACCACTTCTGCCAAAAGAGACTTTTATCCATCATGCAGGGCATACACAATGCCCGAGGATATCACATCCCATGTCAAAATGATATCCTTGCTCCACTCTTTGAGGCACCTGTCAGAGTGGCAGGACGCAAAAGACACCCATCCACCCAAGCTCCACCGAACATTGCCTCCCTCTGTAATTCCCCTATAATATTCCACTAATGGAACACCACAGTTAGTTTGCAATTAGTGTTACTGTAAATTACCTTGATTCTTCAAACATAATGACAAAATTGACATAGACAACTTTCAATAGACTGGAAAAAATGAAAAAAAAACTGTAATCTTGAAGATTTTTTCTTCTTCTTGGAAAGTAGTAAAGTAGTCTGTGAATTTACATCTACATATTAAGTTGGCAATCCTATCTTTTAACCCACCAAAATACATTATGCAAAAACAAGGAATTCTTTTATTACATCGGTCACAAGCATCAAGATTCATTCACAAAGGACAATTTGTAGAAAAATACTAACAATTTAAGCCAAAAACAAATACATACCATGTTCCAGGAGTTCTCGCCAGTTGAAACATCCCATCTCCTAACTGAATGATCCCATGAAGCAGAATATATTGTCTGACGTTCTGCCCAAACAACTGATGATACACACTGTGTGTGACCATTAAACGTTGAAATGGCTCCACCCTAATACAGAAAAACTAATCAATATGACAAACAGATGCTCGAACATGACAGCAAAGCAGATCTTGAGAAACCTAAATGCAAAACAATGAAAGAAATGAACATACGACAATGGAAGTGCCAAAGAAAACATAAAATTGAGTAACCCATAACTCCTAGTGCCTGCACAAATACATGCATACAGCAAACATAAAGATTTAAAATCTAAAATGAAATCATTCAACCTGATTATAGCATATTTACATCCACAATGGACCAAATGGAATTGTCTATGGCATGAAACTCATTGCTATCCCACAAGTGAAGATTCTCTGACATTGCATATATTAGTTCCTTGTCATTTTGCTTTAATAATGAGAGGGAAAGGATGAAAGTAGAGTACTTGAGAAGAGGTAAAAGTAAAACTCTCATCAGAAGTTATTGCAGAGTGAATGAGTGGTAGACCCAATCAATAGAGCAACAGAGAAAATCATAGATACCTCCAACTGAGACTCCTCATCTAAAGATGCATCAGAGTTTGCCTTTCTCTTCTTTACTGACACCTGATCACCTTCTGCATCAGCATCATTCAATGCCCATAGCTTCATAGTGCAGTCCCAGGATCCTGAACATACCTAGAACCAGGTAAAGCATTGAGTGATGTTATAAGCTAGAATAAGACTTCCAACTACAGAAAATTCAGGGGAACTTCTCTTTCAATTTTGAGAAAAAGAAAAGGCTCTGACCATATCTCCAGATGGCTCAGATGTGATACTTTGCACAGCTGCTGTATGACCATTTAGAACTTTAAATGCCCTGACTTTCTCCATATTTTCACAGGCTCCACTGTATCAAACTGTGATGCACAAAGGATAAGATAATGATAGTGTAAGATTTAAGCCATATCAACATAGGCTAAGCAAATTTTGCATACCTTCCACAACCTCAATGTTCGATCTTTTGATGCCGTGCCAACATATAAGGTGCCATCACGTTGAGCTTCTACAAAGAAAAAAACACAAAACTGAATTATAGCACTGACCTGCAACTTGCAAGCATGGGAAAGATGGCAAAGTTGCTGTTCCTTTCAGAGTGCAGTAAGAAAAACTTATGTATACGATCAAAATTCAAAGATGAATGCTACAATACCACACTTTTTATGCCTTTCTTTTTGTAAGGTTTTACCGACCTTCTTAACACACTAGTTTCCACCATTCTTGATGTCTGATTTGAGAATCAGACAGCAGGAAAATAGAACTCAGGCTTGTTGCTCCTGACCTTTGTTTTTTTTTTCTTAAGGCAATTGGTGCTCCTGATCATAGGAACAGTGGAACACTGAACATAAGCTGTTCATCTTTGCCATCGGATCGCATGATCAGACATCTGATGTGAGAGTGACAAGAACAGTGGTACAAATTGTGGCACCATAGCATCCAAGAACTTTAAAATATCTAAATGCTTGCATGATAAAACGTTTTTTTGAAATAGAAGTGGATTACTCCACCAATTTATTACTAAATGGAGGTGATACAATCAAGCCAGGAGAAGAGATTCCTCCATGCCAAGAAACTAGTTAAAGCTACTCCTTTCTTCCATTCCTGAAGTGATAAGCTATAAAGATGCCTACTCCAAAGAAATAGAAGAGAAAAAATAAAAATAAAAACAAATATTATCTGTGTGAAGTTTACTTCATTGAAAATTGAATGATAATATGTTATTCACCATTTTACCTTAGAGAAGTCTAACATGAAAACAAAATGTTCACAGACATTTTCAGAAGCATCTGCTCGAGAAAAGTTTATTGGACTTTGTACCCTTCTGTCATACATGAATGAACTAATAAAGTCATGTGTAAGGGTCAAAGAGAGAGGTAGCTAGGGAGGGAGCGTAGTGACAGAGCTTCAGGGAGACGGCCAGGAAGGGTCAATAGAAGACCAACTGGAGAGTTCCTCATGCACCTGATATCGTCAGCACAGGAACTGGGCATCCAGATGAACTGGAGAAGCGGTGTCTGATTATTTGTGCAGCTGTCATAAAACCTTGAAAGCCAGATTTCGAAAAAAAATTACCTAATGGACCTCAAGAGCCCTCATTTGCCTCAAATTATTGGGCCAGCAAATAGACCTTATCAGGGCATGCTGAGAGATCAGTTCAGATGTTTTAGAATAACCTTTTCTGTTGCCAAAAAGAGAAAAAATAGTAACCTTTTCTATTGATGAAACTGACAGATGTGACTGCACCACTGTGTCCTTCGAGAACATGAGTACATGATGTTCCATCTTTCCATACCCTACAACAAGGCAAATTGAAATGAATACAACCATCCAAGATATGTGCCATATATATACAACCCACACCATACAAGTAATTTACCAAATATACACTTAAAGTCTTAGCATACTAAATCTCAATAGTTTACTGCCATTAAGGTAGCATTAAATTCCATAGACATTTACCTGGCAAAGCTGTCATAGCATCCTGTCAATATGAAGCTGCCAGAAAGACATGTAAAAACTCAGATATACCAACCAATGCAAAGGACCAAAAATACTCACAGTTATAGACTTTGTTATAAAAATGAAGATATATCAAAAAGTGAGGACTAGTTTTCCATTTCAAAATCTGAATGATTCCATTTCCAGCAGAGAAAGCATTTCTCAAACTAAATCCCGCAAACTATAAGCAACAGTGGCCACATCACCAATTTCTTATCGACAAAGCTTTCTAGAAAATTCAACAACCCACAATATATTATCGTTGAGCCTCCTAGAATGTTCAGTAGCCCTGTAAACACTTGACAACTTTGGAACTCGAAACAGGCCCAAAGAGTAATATCAGGACCATCACGTGCAAGGAAATGACACTCTTCCTTCAGGGTAAACCCTGAGGACTCTAGAGTCAACAACTGTGTATATCCTTCTTGAGGAAAGGGGTGGATTATACCACCAATTCTGTCTCAAATAGGTAAAACTGATACAGTAGAAAAGGAGAGAAGAGATTCCCCATCTACCCACTATGAACCTACGACAAAATTATGAGTGACAAAACAATTATGAAGTGAAAAAAGGGCGCACACACACACACTCCTCCAGAGTCAATACACCTAAAGACATGAGGTTAAAACCATAATACAACAAATCTAATTGTAAGCTTTGTAACCTCATTGTCAACATTGCTGTACAGAAACATGACCTTAGCATGGCCTGACCTGTCATTGTGTGCATATTTCCACCTTGATCTATCGCTCTTGAACGAATCTCCAGTATTCTAATGAAGCTGGTATGGGCAGGCTTAGTTAATGTTCTTTGAACTACACTCTATTAGTATATTTTCGGCAAATTATGGGTTCATTCCAGCCCCTACTGACTCTGAAAGTTTCCCACACATCACTTGTTTATCATTCCCTACTTTCCTGACAGACTGGAGTAACCAAGATCTGGTAGATAAAGCCAGCAGATGCCCCTGGCTTTTAAGAATCCTTAGTTACACTATGAGAATAACTGGAAGCTTTTTTCCCTTCACCAATTTGGGAAGATGGGTGCAGAGGAGAGGATTTATCAGGAATTGTTTAAAAATGAATTTTCTGTGGGGCAACCGGTTGGCGACCACATCTTTATAGTCTTACAGTGCTAGTGATGCCATGCCATTCTCCAAATCCTTTCCACTTTGCATGTTTGTTGAAAAGTAAAAGACCAAATTTGTCCATTCTTCCACTTCAATATCTTGTACAGTCATGACATGCATGTGGTTTATGCTAAAAATATATATGAATTTTCACTCAGAGTTAAAATTTCAATCATTTTATTTCAACTTCAATCCTGAATGCCAGAGTCCGCATTTGATTATCACCTAATAATAGAGCATATCTAGTAAAAGAAGCTGAATAAACCTGGAAATTTCACCTTTATAAGTGAACATTCTCAACCACTGTTATCTTGCAATTTTAAGAAACCATATTGATGTGCATGAATTAAAACAAACCTCGGTAACTTGCAGCATGATCAGAGGATGATGTCTGCTGGCCATTCGTTTGTCTCCAGTTGGAGTTCAAGAAATGCAGCAAGACATCTTTATATTGGACCTTACACAATGGACTAAACCTGTAATTACACAGATCCAGGAATCCCTGAGGAGACATTGGGTTTCACAATAGATATGATGGACTATTACCAACGGTATCTTTCTTGGCAAAGTTATAGACCATAACATGGCTAACACAGAAAAAGGAAATGGTATTTGGTAGAGAAATCGTTCGACTTTGCACCAGATTCAGATTGAATTGGGCTATGTTCATTACACATAGCCTTTGACCTTCACCCTAATGTGGGTGGTTCTTATTACTATTCATTTCCGCTAAGCTACAGTGTGTCCTTCATGCAATTCTTCAAGAATATTAAAAAAAACTATGTCCTGGTCCATCATACCTCTTTCCATGTACTTTCCCTCCTATTTATTGGACAGTATTAGTCTACAATATTCGAGTTACATGCATAACCCATGCAAACGAAAATAACACGACATGAAGGATAATAAACAAATTGTAACAAATCAATGACAAGTAAACATCAGGAGAAGTGGAAATGATTACAGCTGAAAAACGCTATGGAAGATAGGGATATACACAGATATGGAAATACCGTGTATTGGAACCATCCACTGCGCTGACCCAATCATCATGCAGGCATGGATCATCTTGTTTGCGAGGTACCACCGCTTTTACATATTCAATCTCGAGTATTTTTTCCTGTAACACGTCAAGTAAAGCTCGATTGAGGCTTCGGTGGAAATTTTTAAGCTGAACTTGGTAGCAATGGGCATTGTTATAGCATGTGAAAGGACTTTGCTTGCAACTTCCAGCTCATTTTCCCGGGCCAGCACCAAATGCGTTCCCGTAAAAATTGAAAAATGTCGCGAAACTTTGGTGTGCGCTCGTATTGAAAGATAAATACGCAGGCGACGAAAGGAGGAAAAACATTTAGAAAAGTACCGCAGAAATGCCCTTGGCGAGCAGAAACTCTTCGAGGGACATCCGAACGAACTCCCCGTCGATCAGGAAGTCAAATGGCTGAGGCTGGTAATCCGAATCCCCTGCCAACAAGAACCAAGAACCGTAAGACCCCCGTAGAAACCAAAGAACGGAGCAAAAAAGATGGAATTGGGGCTGCCTGGAAGGAGCACGGGACTCTCTGAAATGTGGGGAACAACATTTACCGCCGCCGAGGATATGGTTGACAATCTCCGAGAGGCCCATCCTCGTGAGACCGGACGGAACGGCGATGGACCTGGGCGGTACTTTAAGAGGCGGCAGGAGCTTCGTGACGAAGCGGACCTGCAGCTGCCTAGACGCCTCCTCCCCCATGATGCCGGCGGAGTCCATCTCTGCGGCCGGGGAGAAGAAGAGGAAGGCCGGAAGGCACCGAAGCTGTGGCGGCTCCCACTCTTGGCGCCGTCGCAAAACCCTGAAGAAACCTGGTGGGCAGGTTTCGCAGAAGAAAAGTGGCGTGTGGACGGATCCCACTGGGCCGGGTTGGCCCGCCCAGCGCCCGGCAGAACCGAGATCTACCGGGTGCTAAAGCCCAATTGGACAGAGTCCGTAACAAATGAAACAATAATATTTTATTATATATACATACGTAAATTTGTTTTTCTAGCCATGGAGAACTTTATATTAAAACTAAGCTTATTTTATTTATAGATTAAATTTGAGCCACAATTTTTAAATTAGATCCATCTATAATAGTTCACACCCAAGCTGGGGAAGAAATATGTTGTGTGTGTGTGTGACTACAAGCAGCACAACAAGCCACAATCTCGAGCTGAACCTGGCAACTCTCAAATCTCACCGATCTTTAATCCATCATGTGTGCTTGCTTAGATCGAAGCTTTATACATTTGTTAAGATCCCACAATCTATTTTTACCATGTGAGGTGTCCTCCTCCTGTTATTATGTTCTTCTGTCTCTTTGATGGCGTATGATCACCCTTAATTGATATCTATTGTCTGAAACGGTCAAACATGTGACCATGCAGATTGTTTAGTAAAACATCTAAATTTATATTTGAAGAACTTCTATTATTTTTTTTTTTAAGTGAAATATATGCCACTTATTTTTTTAGACATGTGATGTTGTGACAACTTTTATTGATCGATGGTCGATCAATAGATCTTTGTCACTCATCGATCGCTGGTGTTGGTTGTCGACGGATGTCCAACATTGACATTGTCGTCAAGCATCGATCACTACCGACCACCGATGTCACTTTGGGTCGACTGTCGTTGTCTCTAGTCACCAATCATCAATCGTCGATCGTCGATCGTCAATCATCGACCATTTATTGGCCGTTGATCATTAATCGTTGCCTCTTGCAGCAACCAAATGCCTCTTCCAATCAGTGGCTGCATCTTATTCTTTTAGAATATTATTTAAGTTAGTATCAAATACTCTTTTTAGTTCTTAATATGTTTACATATTTTTTAAATTTCAGATTTAGAAATTAGATGATAAATTATATTTTAGATATTTAAAATAAGTGTTATCGAATGTCATCTTTGTTTAGTTTCATGTTCATAGTAATCATGCCATTTTAATATATATTATATATATATATTATAGGAGAGAGAGAGGAGAGAGAGAGAGGGAGATTCTATCTAAAATATGCCATTTAATCATAAGATACTCATTAGAAAACTTTGAAAAACTTTTAAGATTGCTTTATGATTAGTTAGATTATTTGAGGATAGCTTAATTGTACATGTGTTCAAATGTCAAGGTTTTAAAATTAAGAAAAGGTTGTACTTGAGGAAGTGCGGTAAGTGCAATCCACGTAGGATGACAGCTTATGTGGCGCCTTGTTGGGTGCCACATGATTTATTTTTTAAAATCTAACATTTCTATTTTGGAGCCCAATCCTTCTATTTTGAAGCCCAAATTTTTATTTAGAGTCTAACTTTCTATTTTGGAGCCTAAAAAATAATTTGCCTCCAAACAAAAGGTAAGTTGGGCTCAAAAATAAAAAGTTAGATTAAAAAAATAAAAATAATTGGCTTCAAAACAGAAGGCAAATTAGGCTCCAAAATATAAAGTTAGACAGCAAATAAAAAAAAGGGCTAAAAAATAGAAGGGTTGGGTTACAAAATAGAAAGACTAGATAAAAAAAAATCATGTGACGTCCAACAAGGCGCCACATGGGCTGTCATCCTTCGTGGATTGCACTTACTGTACTTCCTCAAGTGCAATAAGTATTTCTCTTAAAATTGACGGGATAAAGTGATCTTTATTGGACATGAAAAGGTGAAACCAAGCTTTCAAGGTTATTGGTATTTATTGGAGATAAAGTCTAGTATATAATGTCTCTTATTAAACCAAACTTTCAATTATTAGATCTAATAATCTGAAGGTATCTCTATTTAATAGGTTATTGGAAATGCATGATCTTGAATCCGCAACACATCATTTGATGGCCTGAGAGAATTGAGAAATTGAACGGTGATGTACGGTTGTGAAAAGGAGATCTGCAAGAAGCAAATGATCATGAGATATTGAGATTGTGATTACAAAAAAAAATCTTGGATATTTAAATTAGATCTCCGATTCAAGATTGTTTCTCACAATCGATGATTTTAACATCACATTTGCACACCTCTAGTCGAAAATTTTTCTCTGAATTTTATGGAGATCGAGTCTGCCCATTGATCTCATATGACATGGCTGCAGATATGTCCATGGCGTGGCCCTCTGTCCTACTGGCCACTCATGATGAAGCTCACCATATGTTGGACTCAACAAATCTCCATCGATCGTACATAGACCATCTCTTATTGGCCATGAGTGAGGGCACCCTCAAGTCATCTTTTTATATGTACACCATATCTTAGCGTTGATGTCGAAAGTTCATAAGTGATGTAGGCTATGCTTCTTTGACGCATGCATGAAGTGGCACTCAATGCTAATAAATGTTGTAAGGCTCTAAAGTTTTACTTCTCAAGTCTGTAGACTAGCTCATCAAATAGTGTCTGCCGTTTTACTTCCACCGAGTTAAGACTCTGTCGACTCAATAGTCTATTAAGTGAAATATTCTTTAGACTATAGGTCGTCGGGCATCTACCAAGCTAGAGTCTGTAGGGATAGGCATAGAGTGTGGGCCGAGTTAGCTTTCCACTGTGGCGCATTCCAAGATGTTATCTCGGGATCTTTCTCTGTTGTCTGAATTGTCCTTCTAACATCGACGTCAAGATAGGGGCCCTCTCTTTGAGTTGAGACACTTGTTGGCACTTTATGAGCCCAACTTAATAATTAGATTTCAATAGACAAACTCTTATTTAATAATTAAACTTTCGCCTTTTAAATCAAGTTTAGTAACTGAGACTTAGCAATTTGAGTGGCTGAGATTCTCCCTTTACAATTATCAAAGCCACTCTCATTTTTTTCCCCATATTTTTCCACAAGTTAGGACGAGTGTCATGGCTGAAGTCAGCAAGAGGACATCGATTTGTGTCTATGTGTATTTGATCTTTGAGTTTGAATTCTTTAAACAACTTGATATGAATAATATTTCGTTTACATTTAAGTGTACAATAACTAATAAGATGTAAGTTTATTACACGTGATTGATATAACATTTTATCTTGACTCATGTGATTCATATCCAAACAAATCAAACAGCACACTCAAATATATAAAAAATATGTGTGATTGATATTTTAAAGATGTAATTTTTTTAATAAAAAATATAAAGATATTTTAATCATTTGTTTTGAAAATGACTTATTACACACGTGAGATGAAAATCCGATTCTCATATAGCGGTTGATTATACCATCGTACACAATATTAAACACATACTTGCATGTGAATTTTAAATATTTATATTTTCCTTAATATTTTTTTTCCAAAGGCACTTGCAATCTCATTTTAAAAGTGCCAAAATGGGGTCCCCTTCGGAGTCGGAAGTTCATTAGTACGTAGTACGTACCGACCGAACCGGGGACCATGCTTTTGGTCGAACCCGGACCGGTCGAGCCTCCCGGTCCGATCTGAGACGGTGCGTGAGCCTCGCTAGCCAAGCCGGTCGAGTCCGGTTCGGTCTCGGGCGTGGAGAATAACACAAGTACGGCTCCAATGCCTCTTCCCCCACACCAGCGTCGGCTCTTCGTCGGAGTTGCCTAGTCTTGTCGGGGTAGCTCGGCGCAGGGAAGGCGATCGGCAGAGCTAGGGAAGCGTAGAGAGAGATCGAGGCGAGATGGGAGGGGAAATGGGAAGAAACCAGATGCTCCAGAACATCTTCGGGGAGCACTTCGAGGAGGACGAAGAGGAGGTCGACTCAGAGCACGAGGCGGCGGCGCAGCAATCCGACTACCAGTCGGTAAAATTTGGAACTTTCCTGCGTTTTTCCTGTTCTTGTCTTTCCAATGTGTGTGTGCCGCTTTCTTGGGGGGGGGGGGGAGGACTCGACGAGGGTCCATCTTGTTTTTCAACGTGGGGGGTCGTTGAGAAAGAAATAAGGGAAAAGGAGCTAGTGTATCGGCACGGTATGCATCAAATCAAGGTGCTACATCGGAAGGTATCGGTGGGCACTACCAATTCTGATATAATATTACTGTACTCTTTTTGTTGCTCCCCAGAAACTCCACGAGGAGATGATGTGGTGGAATTGTTACGACGAAAATTCCTCCCTTGAGCCGCAATATTTACTTTCAAGATAAACGCAAAGTGTATAATAGGATGGTAGGAGGTATTCTACTTTCTTCTGTCGTGAATACCTCCAAAATTTCACTTGTTCTTTCTCATATCAGGCCCATCAATAACAACCTGATGAGTTTTAAAAAATGTTGGTGAAAATTAAACTTCAATTTCTTGGATGGCTAATGGTTCCACTTGGCAATTGGAATATATGAAGCTACCTATTAGAAGATATTTCACTGTAGCCTATATAAACTTGCACTGCAAAATTCTAGAATTAGTGAAAATACCTATGTTTATTTTACCAATCCAAACTGCTATGGCAGCCAGGGTACGTAATGGTTTTACTCAGTGCAAGCAAGCTTCCCAATTAATACCGCTTTCCTCAGCACATTTCACATTTTACTTTATATTTGGTAAATTTCAGCGTATTCCAGGCAGTGGTCAACTTAGTTGATCTCTTTGCTGATGGATGCTGAAAGTTACTTGTAACTTGAATGATGCTATCCGGTTATTATCAACAATTCAGTAGGGCCTTTCCATTTACTGTTTCAGGCACCATTCTGTTTTTATTTTTTTTTCCTTGGCCTCCCTCATCATGAGTCCATGACAAATATATTCTTGCTAGTTTTCGGAAGTGGAGAGCCTTCATTATCTGAAGTTCATTCTGTTTTTATCCTTTCACTCTGTATTTGATCCTTTTCTTTATTTCCCATCTTCATTTTTTCATTTTTCCTGTTTGTTTTCTATCTTTACTTAAAATCTCTTATCTACTAAATACTTCTTACATTCTTCATTTATCTAATATTTTCTTGAAGTAGTTCTGAAGGTCTGTAAGCTAACAGTTTTCTACTCTCAGATACATCTCACCATGGTAAATTTTTTTCCCTCCTCTGTCCAGGATGAGGGAGAGGTTGAGGCTGAGAATGAGGGGGAAGGCGAGGTGGATGTGGAGGGGCAAGGGGAAGCCGAAGCTGAAAGTGAAGCAGAATTACATGAGATGTACCCTGAACAGGGAGAGAGTGAGGGAGAAAGGATGCAAAGTTCCCCTGAGAGAGAAATCAGTGACCAGAGATTGGAAAGTGAAGGGAAAGATGATGAAAGTGAAGAGCAAGATTACGGACAAAGGGTTGTGACAAGCAGGAGACGCGAAATTGTTGCTAGTGATTCAGAGAGGTCTGAAGGCAACCATTATGCTGACAATGAAGATGAGGAGGTTGATCAGGCTAGAAAGCCAAGGTAGAAGATGCCATTCAAATCTTACTTGTCTTCTTTCATGCTGTGAGCATTTGCATTACTTTTAGATCATTATTATATTGGCTTTGTCGTAGGCTGCCATAGGCATATTGCAAGGTGGAATATGTCTGTTAGACACTTAAATGCTTGTTGTTAGTTCTCTTAATCTCTGGCTCATATACATTCATTGCCTATTGATGATACTATAAACCATTAGGTTATTACCGATCAAGATCAAACAATGTGCTTGGGCATGCATCATAGATGTTAAGGTGACCAAGGCGCCAATAGGCAATTCAGGGTCCCTGAGCTCCTAGGCGCCTAGGCAGCAGGTTAATGGTGCATGTGTGTCTATGTGCAGCTCTCAGCAAGAGGGAGGGATAGGTGGTGGATGGGGCTCATAGAAGCACTGTCTGTCGAGGGAGTGTGTGGAGCCTGATCTATACCTTTGACCCCAGCCTTGTATCCAGGATCGAATTGTGGGCCCCCTTTGTTGCGGGGTGAAAAGGGGTGGACCCCTGTGGCCAGAAATTTTGGAGAACCCTAATGAGCAAGGGGATGAAATCCTCATGTGGGGAATGGGGATTGGGTCACATGATTCTGTTGTCTGGTCCAAGTAGACTTGAGATACCCAAGTGGTCTCTTTGGGTTTCTTGGTCCACCTAGCTCGGCACTAGTCCACCTTTTTGGGCCCAGACAAGGTGGGTTAGCATATTGGCCTTCAAAGGGTGCCTGGTTCCCTGGGCCTTCTCCGCCAGGTTCTATGCAGCACCTAGGTGACTGCTTTGACAACAATTGCACGTGTAGCTTCATTGTGTGATTGGATGGCACATTCTTTTGCTAGAAGAACTTATATATATATATATTATAGACACTGTTCATGCATAATAAGTCTTGTGTGCTCTCTAGGGCCTTAAATTAAACTCTGCATAGAATCTAACATTTACCATAGTCTTGCCTGTGGCAGTGGATGAGGGGCCTTTAAGAGCTTTCTGTCAAACAATTGAGCTGCATTCCTGTGGCTTCCCTGGGAACACCTTCAGGGAAAAAAAAAAAGAAGAAAAAGGAAACATCTGGCCTGTGGCTTAGGCAGTTTAGCTGGCAGCCTGGTGCTGTCTGCACACATCCGCAGCAGATCGGTAACATCATATAAGTTGATGAGTCTGGAATAGAAGGTAAAGGATGTGTTGGGAACATGGAAGGAAGAATCGCCGGGATCGAGCCAGAATCGCTCGATCCCGGATCGGATCGACCCCCCAAGGGTCGATTCCCCCTTGAAGAACCCCAAAACCCCACATTTCCGGCTGGATCGACCCAACTCAGTAGGATCTGAGTTGGATCGCTCGAGTCGAACCGGGATCGAGCGATCCCGGCTCGATTCAGTCGATCCGGCCGGGTTCAGTTCAAATTTGAACTTAAGGCGCCGGATCGACCCTTATCGGGTCGAATCGATCGATCCGGCGTCGATCCGACCCGATAAGGGTCGATCCCGATCGATCCGAGGTCGATCCCCTTATTTCTGCCCCTTCCCACCCGAGGACACCAAAAGATGCAGGTTTTGGTGTCCTAGGAAGGAAGGAAGGTGCTCCCCCTCCCCCCCCAGCTCGGGCTGCCTCCTCCACCGCCGCCGCCGGCCTCCTCCACCGCCGCCGGCGTCCTCCCCAGCCGGCCTCCTCCTCCTCCTCTTCTTCTTCTTGTTCTTCTTCTTCTTCTTCTTCCTCTTCTCCTTCCTCTTCTACTTTTTCTTCTAAACCCTATCTTCTCTTTCAAGTTTGAAAGAGGTTAGAAGGAGCACATCCAAGGGAGATTTTCTTGAGTAGATCTCAAGAGATCTTACTCAAGCAAGGAAGAAGTTGTTCTTCTTAAGGTATATTTCATTTTTTAATTTCGAAATTCAGTTATAAATTCTGAAAAAAATGAAAACACATGTACACATGTTTAATCTTCTTATATCTTCTTATTCTTCCCTTACATTTTGTCAATTAGACAAAATCTCCAAATTTCACCCTAATTGGCTAATTAGGGTTTGATATTTGGGGCTTATGTTGTATTAGCACAATTAGAGATCAATTAAGTGTTCCAATCACTTAATTGACTTAATCATGCCTTTCTATGATAATGGAACTATTTCATTTCGGGAAATTAGAGAAAATCTCTAAATTTCACCCTAATTAGGGTTAATATTAGATGTAATTATGTTTATAATTGTATACTTACACATGAATGTGTTTGTATTCTTAATTTGTTATAGGATTAGCAAGTATGGCTGATGAGGGACACGAGGAAGAGCAACCACAAGTAGACATTGGATGGAAACACGGTGTCCTTATTGATGCTGCCTCTAAGAGAGTGCGGTGTAACCACTGTGGTAAGGAAATGAATGGAGGTGTATACCGCCTAAAACAACACATTGCAGGCATTGGAACAAATGTAGTAAAATGCAAGCATTGTCCACGGGAGTTAGTGAATGAGATGAAAGACTACATGGCTGGAAGACAACAACAAAGAGGCATACGTATTCAACATCAACAAGAACTGCATGAAGAGATTTCTGGGAAGGGAAAAAGTAAGGCTGCAATGAAAGGAAGACAAATTCCTGTTGATGTTGAGGACTCAGATGATACAGATTATGAGGATCTCTCACCTAATGAGAGAGAATGGCGAGAAGGACTACGGCAGAGTCGGCGTGCTGCCATGTTGGAAAGTGACATGCGGAGGTTCCATAGTACAAGAGAAGGATCATCATCAGGGGCTAGTGTCACACGACCACCGGCACCACCTATCAGGAGAGGTGGTTCAATGAGGGGAACGGGACCAACTAGTGGGGTTGACACAATTTTGGGAAGGAAATCTTCATCAAAACAGCCTGGCATAAAGCATGCAATGAAAGGGGTAAAGGCCACAGCTGCTTCCGCTAAACATGCAGTTAAAAACATTGTAAAATGGTTTTTGCATGCAGGGGTCCCAGCCCATACAGCATCTAGTCCTTATTTCCAAACGATGATAGATTCAGTTGGTGAGGCAGGCCCAGGTTTGAAAGCTCCTACACCAAAGGAGATTTATGGCAAATATCTTGAAGAGGAATTGACTGAGATAAAGGATTGGGTGGCGTCATTCAAAGATATATGGATGGCAAGAGGTTGTACTCTTATGTGTGATGGATGGACGGGAACAACAAGAAGGTCCATGATTAACTTTCTTGTATATTGCAGTGAGGGTACAGTGTTCATGAAATCTATAGATGCAAGTGGGCAAATAAAAAATGCAGATTACTTGTTTAGGCTCATGGATGAGATGATTGATGAAATTGGCGAGGAACATGTAGTCCAAGTTGTCACTGATAATGAAGCTAGTTACAAGGCAGCTGGAAGAAAATTGATGGCAAAACGACATCATCTTTATTGGGTCCCTTGTGCAGCCCACTCCTTAGACTTGATGATGGAGGATATTGGCAAAGACAAACATGTGCATGACTTGGTGTCCAAGTCGCAAATGATTACTACTTTTATTTATGGACACAATAGAATCTTACATATGATGAGAGAGTGCACAGATGGACATGACATAATTCGTCCTGGCCCAACAAGATTTGCCTCACAATTTATTGCATTGGAGAGTCTGCATCAGTTTAGACATGAGTTGGGCACTCTCATACACAGTTCCGAGTACTTGGCACATGTGGCTACATTGAGAGAGGAATCCAGAGATGTGGCACATGAGATTTCTTGCTTGGTCAGTGACCATCGTTTTTGGGAGAAAATCCACTATTATTTGAAGCTAATAGAGCCTCTAGTACAGGTGCTGAGGATGGTTGATGGAGAGGACAAGAATGACATGGGTTACTTATATGAGGCTATGGATAAAGCCAAGGAAAGGTTGAGAGAGAAGCATCCGCAAGCATATAAAAAATGGTGGAAGATTATTGATGCAAGATGGGAGTCAACACTCCACCATGATTTACATGCAGCAGGTAAATGTATTATATCTTATTGTGCATATTTCTTATTAGCATGAGTTGAATTTCTAACTTACTACACATGTTTTGTACATATAGGGTATTTCTTTAACCCTAGGCATCAATATAGTGATTCCCCTCACAATGATGGTGAGGTGCTCCAGGGGACAATCAATGTCATCGGGAGATTATCTAGGAGCATGGACGAAAGAATAGATGCTATGATAGAGGTACGACCAAGTTAAAAACTTCATTCCATTTTCATGTATTCAATATACTTTTGGAGTTACACTTAGCAACTGTATTATACTGTAGATGGACAGATTTAAACTGAAGTTGGACATCTACAGAGATTATGATGTTAAAGAAGCAGTGACCAGAATGGGTCCGGGTAAGAACCTTCAGACTTAAGCTCATGCTTACTTCATAACAAAATGACAAATCACTTGTATTATGTGCTAATTCATTGTATGTTTTTTTTTATAGGTGAGTGGTGGGTTATGTTAGACTACAAGACTGGTCAAAGAAGTCCACTTGCAAGGATTGCTATTAGAGTACTCAGTCAGACCACTTCATCTAGCCAGTGTGAGAGAAATTGGAGCACTTTCTCACTTATTCACACAAAAGTGAGGAACAGGTTGAGTGCAACTAGGCTAGAGAAGTTGGTCTATTGCCACTACAATATGAGGTTGAAGCTGAAATGCATTAAAGATAGACAAAAGAAGAGCGAGGCAAGGCTAATGACTTTTGCAGGTAGTCATTGGGAGCAACGTTTTGCAGAGAGGGAAGCATTATCATCTCAAATTGATGTTGATGAGTTATTTGATGAGGAACACCCACTAAATGCATGGGTGGAAACAAGACAGGAAAGGGATGTTCCAGAATTTGACCCTCGTGATTGCTCATGGGCGGAAGGAGAATTGGATGGAGTAGAGGCTGGAGATCCAGAGCTTAGGGTAAGTGAGGACCAACCTCTCACCCTCGGTCCTCTCTTCTCTTTGCCACGACACTCAGCTATCTTGCCAGAGACATCTAGAGTGCCTCCCACTCAGCCTGCATTAAGAAGAGCTGCAACACAAAAAGAGAAGAGTTCAAAAGCCTTAGAGTTAGAAAAAATAACATATGCCAGGCAAAAAAAGAGGAAAGTGCAGCAACCAATTCGTAGTGATGACACCACACAAGATCCAAATGATGATGATGATGATGATGATGATGGGGCTGCCACTGGGGCCACAGGAGCTGGCCAGGGATATGCAGGAGCAGGATATACTGGGGCCACAGGTGTAGGGCTTACTGAAAGTTATGTACCAGAAACAGAACATCAGGGAGGCGGAGGAGAAGGACAAGGGCATGGACAAGGGGGATATGAAGGACAACAACATCATGCAGCCTATGAGTGGCCACCTTGGGAGCCAAACTATAGTTCAGGGTCTACTCATATACCTGCATTTCAGCCTCCCATTTTACCGTACTCAGATATTAGTAGCTCACCTTATGGAGTACAAGGAGGATGGGGACCTTGGCCTTCACAAGAACAAGAGCCTAGTGGCCCTAGTGAAGCAACAAGTACATACAAACCGCTTGGTATATGGTGTCCAGCTCCATCACAATCTGGAGAAAGCTCAAGTCAACAATTTACACCAAGAGGGATTCAAATGGGTATGCATGATTTAGCAAATTCCCTCTTTGGTCATAGCTACCAAAACCCAAATGATGGTGGCTCATCTATGTCTGGAAGTGGATGGAAAGATTATTAGTCTTCTATCAAATGTAAGTTACATGTACAATGTCTTAAATTTCATGTTTTATGTACTATGAATGCATGTATAATTGATTTTTGATGCAAATTTTAGTTCTTTCAGGAGTTCAGATTTTTTCTGTTTTTTTCTGAATTTTCCTGAATTTTCCTGAATTTTCCTGCATTTTTTCCAAAAAAATAACATTTTATAGTCTGGCCGATCCAGGATCGGCCAGACTTCCCTGGGATCCAGAGGATCTTCGATCCGATCCGATCCAGGATCGGATCGACCAGGGTCGATCCCGATCCCGATCCCGATCCTGCCTTCCATGGTTGGGAAGCTGTAGCAGGTGCAAGCCTGCAACGTGTGTAGCTGTCGTGACTTTAGGGAAGGGGGGCTGGGAGTCATATAGAAAAGGCTAGGCAGTTCTGCAATGGCATCAATCCTTCCAAGAGGTGGAATAAACACTCCATATGTTTTCTTGTGCAGCTGAGCATACTTAAATAAGTGAAATTCATTCAATCTTTCTGATTCCATTGTTCATCTGTGATTAAGACCCCTTTTGTTTGGCAACATTGTCTGTGTGCTGCTGGGCGAAATGACAATTCTATTTAAGCTCAAGTCATGCATATTTAGTACTTTTGGGTTCAGTTCTAGCATCTAGGCATCCTCATTAACTTTATCTTATTTTTTCTTGGTTCAGTAGATCACCAAGTGTGGAAAAAGACCATGCTGTTGTTCGTGATGTGTTTGGGGATTCAGACGAGGATGAGGCAGCTGAATATGAGTCTCAACATGAACTAGAGCAAGATCTACAAGTGAGTATGAATTCTGAGGCAATTTTTGACTTATTATAACTCTAGTGTGAATCGTGTGATTAATCATTAGGCAGATTGTTAAACTTGTTTCTTGTTTGACTCTCATGATTCTGACCTAATTTGGTTATCTTCTGTTTTGTACTAACAATACTTTTATGTACCAGGAGTCCAGGACTATTAACAATACTTTTATGTATGAGACATATATTCCCAGAAAATTGAGTTTTCGTAATTGCCATTCAAAGAAATATCTCATGTATATACTTATTGAGTTGCAGTATGCTCAAATTTGCTCTTCAATTCAGGTTGTCATCGAGATTTATCTGGATAGTGCCCGATTCTAAGAGAGTAACTAGACAGTCTAGACAAGCAAGTTTATTAGTTTATTTCTTGCAATGCCAATTAGTACTTTTAGCTTTTACATGGGTAGATATATAAAAGGCCCTTATACTGTTTTAATAGATCCACTTTGAATGTTTAAACTGTCAAAAGGGAAAATAATGTTTCTAGATGTCACAAATGCGTTTATAGTTAATGATGCTCGATGGAGAAAAGGTCAAGCCATTCATCTCTTTTCATTACATTGAAATATGTTTTTGTTCATTTTTCATTATATTGCTCATTAGTTTGGCCCTTTTTTCAATGCAAATTTAGCTGGCCAGGGGCATGCATAAGTTGGTCTCTGATTATATTGGGTGACTTTGAGGTTGTGGGCTCAGGCCAGCCTGGCATCACCTGTTTATTCTTGTTGCAAAACTTGAGGCTATGTTGCACATCCCCTATTCCCCTTAGCCGTGCCTAGATCAGAATATAACGGAATGGTTTTAGTAGCTGAACTATGATGCTAGGAGAGGGTAAGAGCCTGCTGGGTGGGCATGGGATAGATGGCCTCTTAATTTTGGGAGTGACAAATGCAGTGGGTTCAAACCTGTCTGGGACTCTGGTGTATCCTGCTAGACTCCATCATCGTAGGGTGTGAGTCTCTGTTGAAAGCCACTTAAGCCCTGCATTAGTCCGATCATAACATTTTCAGGAACGGATGTGATGCTTGTAGAGGTTACATGCATAGCGGGGTGGTGTACCCTTTTCATTCCTAAAGAAAAATGGTATCACATGGGTCTCTTTTTCCCTTGCAAATTTCTCATTTATCATCGCTTCCGTACTACTTTGTTTTTATTTTAGATACAATTGACCCTACAATAATAAAACTGAGTAGCACTTTCCTTTTATGTGCACATGCAGTAAAAACTGATGCCTATGTACAAACCAAGGAGTGGCCTAGTGGTTAGCTCTCCATGCACTCCAGGATGAGGTCCCAGGTTCAAATCCCATCGGGATCAGGTTTATAAGGAATTTTTAAGAATATTGTAATCATGGTTTGCCGGATTGGAATCAGGAGGCAAATCGGGTATCTCCTGATTCGCCCTGATTCCCCCCGAATCGACCCGAATCGATCCGAATCGGATCGATTCGCATGGGTATATATATATATATATATATATATATATATATATATAATATCATATATATCATATTTATAATGTATAATATGTATTACAAATTGATATATTATTATTATATATATGGGGCGAATCAGACTGAATCGATGGAATCGAGAATCGGGTTTTCCATGATTCGCCCCGATTCGGGCGAATCGGGCCGATCCGATTCGCCACGGCAAGCTATGATTGTAATAGGCTAGTTTTCTACCCCCCCCCATCCAAAAAAAAAAAAGAGGGAAAAAAGACTGGGATGCCTATGGTTGCACTTCTTCTGCAAGTATTCTAAATATGCGGTGTCTTTGAATAGCTTTATGATAGTCTCTTATTTATCTATGCATGACATACTGTGGAAAGTAGAAAGTGCCAAACCAAGAATGTCTCTTTTCCTTTCTTTTGAGAAACTGATCTTTTTTTTCCTTCATTAGTTCCATGAAAATAAAATCTTTACTGCTTCCTTTTATCAGAGATCTCCCATTGATGAGGATGTGGGCTATGAGAAAGATTTGAGGCCCGAGGACATAGTGCCTGATGAAGAAGCTCATTATGAATCTGAAGATGAGAACCTTGAGCATAAACTGAAGGAGAAGCCTGTTGGTCCTCCACTGGATATAGAGGTTCCACTGCGTCATCCTCCAGGTCAACCTGATAAGGTGTGTACTTAGTTCATGTAAATGTTAAAACTTAAACGTCTGTCCTAACACCTAAAAGGAAAATGGTCTATGGCAGCATTGCGCCGAGAATAAGAATTCTAACAATTTTCTAGAATCTGTCTGGTGCTTCATTTAGTGGAAAAACACAGTAACATCTGAAGGGATGGTACCATGCAGTAATAAAAACCATGGATATGAGTCTTCAGTTTTTATTCCTGGAATATCTTCTGGAAGATTGCCTAAGAGTCTAAAGAATGTAGAGCCATAGCTATTATCTGGTCATCATCTCATGAACGTAAAGTAGTTCTAGTTTTGCGCATCTGCAGAAATCCTCTTCTTACCTTTGCACAACTAGTCTAGAAGGATTGATATGCTCTTGTCCACGTACCGTTAATTACTTTCAATTTCCTGCTGGCCTCCTGGTAACAATTTCATCTTCTTGGTTATTATTTGCTGCAGATGAATATGGTCAGAGTATCCAACATTATGGGTATTGAACCAAAGCCTTTTGATCCAAAAACATATGTAGAAGAAGATGCTTTTGTGACAGATGAGTCTGGAGCTAAGAAAATACGGCTGGAGGATAATATTGTGAGGTGGAGAAGTGTCCAGAATCGAGATGGGACCATCTCTGTAAGTTTGCATACTTGCAATCCCCATGTTGCCAGTCTTTAACCCTTTTTCCTGTATTGCTGGATCTTACTGAATGTGAAAAGTTATCACTTTCTAAAAAGAATGAAAAGTTGATTGTTTATTATTTATTTATTTGGTCTATTTTGTACTTTGATGTGGTTGTTTCACCGTGCTACAGGGCCTCTATTTTGAATTTTCTTTAGAAGCATTGTGTTTGTTGTTCACTGCATTGTTGTTTTTATACTGGCTTTAGTGACTTAAACATATCAAATGTCTTCATATGGTTTCTGCATAAATAAGGATAAATTCTAAGTGGGTTATTTATACACATGCTTCTCATCCTTGTACCCTAACAACGGGGCACATGCAGATATGTCTCTTGCCTTGTAGAATAAATGGATGGTCCACCTTTGAGGAGACACACCATCTGATAGCTGTCATACATTTATAATATTGTCTGAGCATTATGAGGGTGTGGTTTTCTAAACTGGCACCTTTCCGTTGATAAAATCTCATTTTGTGATCAAGTTCTCTAGGCAGGTTATCATGCTTTGTGTGGAAATTGTTGTAGGATAGACTTTTTATGTTGTCATTCTTTTCCATTTTTATGCTAGAATGCTTGGATTGTTAGGCAGTTTTGTGTTTATTGTCACATTGATTGTTGATGTTAAAAGATATGCGATTGTGACTTGTGAGAAAATAATTGATGATGATTTTCTAGCATGATGATCTGTGTTTTGTGATGTGGGTGATTCTAGGTAGCTATCACATTTTTACTCCCTTGGATATTTGAGTTAAAAATGGTTATACATTCAAGTAGGTCTCATAGATATGATCATGGTTGTATCCTAAATAGCTTGTATTAATGAAATATAATGTGGGCCATCATGATGTCTGCTTTTCTGTGGCGTGGGGGGTATTTTGTAGTTGCTTGTTACATCATCATCATCACCAGAGCCTTATCCCATTTTTTGGGGTCGGCTACATCAATCCTTTTCTGCCCAAAAATTCTGTCAAGTGCTATGTTTGTGTTTAAAATCAAGAAATTCAAGTCCTTCCTAATAACATTGCACCATCTCATTTTAGGCTTTCTTTTACTAACATCCACTAAGATTTGGTCACATCTTTTAACCGGCGCCGAGGTAGGGTGACAATACACCTGTCCAAACTACTTGAATCTATTTTCTTTCATTTTCCTATCAATTAGAGCTATCTCCAAGTCCTCACAGAAGCGCTCATTTCTATTCTTATCTTTCTTAGTCTTACCACACATCCATCTCAACATCCTCATCTCTACTACACATTTTGTTAATGTGTTCCTTTCGTACTGCCCAACACTCAGTACCATATAATAAAGCAAGTCTCACAGCATTCTATAAAACTTCCCTTTAAGTTTCACGAGTATACGATGATCGCAGAGGACTCCTAATGCACTTCTTCATTTTAACTAGCCCGCCTTAATCATGTGTGCCACATCCATGGAAGGCAGGATCGGAATCGGGATCGGGATCGACCAGGCTCGATCCGATCCTGGATCGGATCGGATCGCAAGATCCCATGGATCCAGGGAAGTCTGGCCGATCCTGGATCGGCCAGTTTATAAAATGTTTTTTTGGGGAAAAAATTCAGGAAAATTCAGGGAAAAATAGAAAAAAACAGCAAAAATGAGGGAAAATCTGATAAATTGAAGAACTAATATTTGCATAAAAACCAATCATACATGCATTCATAATATATGAAACATAAGATTTTGTGTATTATTACTACTATAATAATACAAGAAAAGTATAAAATATTAAGACTTGGTGTATTATTAACCTAAATACCATTAAGTAAATGTTAAAATTTGTAGTTTCATTTATTTAAGATATTACATGTAAATAAGGAAATATCCCCCATTTGAATCCAATAAAAATATTAAAAAAATCACATCTCTTACTAATAAAAGTCAACTCTCCCATCCAAGAAGAAAATCACAATTTTTGTGATTTTATCAAAGTAGCAACTTTCTAATCTCTCATAATTTGACATATTTAAAATTTTATAATTCAAATAAGTCTAATAAAATACTAAAAATCTAAAGTCCAACAAAAAAAATCAACGTGCATATGACTTCTCCAAGAAGCCGCTCTCTTACTGACAGCACTAAGTCTACTTGAGACCTCTTAAGATTTGTCAAACTAAGCTATCATCACCCAAACTCATGAGTGTCATGAGTTGGGTGATGGTAGCTCAATTTGACCAAATTCTAAGAGGTTTGGATGATGATAACTTAAGTTTGGCCAAATCTTGAGAGGTCTCAAGCAGACTAAGTGCTGTCAGTAGGAGAGTGGCTCCATTGGAGAAGTCACATGCACGTTTGACTTTTTTCACCGGACTTTGAATTTTTAGTGTTCCATGTGGTTTATTTGAATTATCAAATTTTTAGATAAACTAAATTACGAGAGATTAAAAAGTTAGCATTTCGCTAAAATCACCAAAATCGCAATTTTCTTCTTCGATGAGAGAGTTGACTTTTTATTGGTAAGAGATATGATTTTTTTGATATTTTTATTAGATTCAAATGGGGGTACTTCCTTATTTACATGTAATATCTTAAGTAAATGAACTACAAATACTAACATTTACTTAAATGATATTCAGGTAATAAGGAGATCCTGACAACCCTGCCTGAAGAGGATCCTGAAGGTAGCCTTGAGGGAATCGACCTGGATCAGTCTGGATTGACTGAATCGAGCCGGGATCGATCGATCCCGGTTCGACTCGAGCGATCCAACTCAGATCCTACTGAGTTGGGTCGATCCAGCCGGAAATGTGGGGTTTTGGGGGCTTCAAGGGGGAATCGGTCCTTGGGGGGTCGATCCGATCCGGGATCGAGCGATTCTGGCTCGATCCCGGCGATTCTTCCTTCCATGGCCACATCGTCATAAATTTCCCCATTCTCTTGGATGAGAGACCCTAAGTTGCTTGTTACATGAGTTTCTTTTATTTATGGGCATGTTAGGTCAAATATTCTTGTAGCAATCATGCCGATTTTCAAAGAGAAACAAAAAGACAAAAATGCTTTGCCTGTGAAGTTACTGCCCCAACGCTTGGGCAGCCCACCTGTCAATATTAAATTCTGTTTAGTGCAGCTTTGCTTATGTGGCCCTTGGCATTTACGGCCAACTTGTTCTTGCAGAAGTTTTTCGTTCAAGTCTCAAGATGGTTTACTTGATAATTGACTATTAGATTCTAGAAACACTTGTTTTGGGATGCTAAACTTTGTCATTTTTTGGCTATCTTATTCTGTAGTTCATTGCAATAATTGAATGGTATTTTACTTTTCAAGAAAAGTGGGGCTCTGGACTTGTTTTTGCTCTCTAAAGTCTTTAGTATCTAGTTGGCATGCTATTGCAGCTTTAGAATGTTGACCTATGAGGCCCCTCTCCCCCATGAACACACACACACGCACGCGCGCATTAAGAATAGTCAGTTGTACTGTAAAACTGAAAGCAAAAACAATTCCTTTTTGTACTGTAAAACTGAAAGCAAAAACAATTTCCTTTGCAGTATGAAAGCAATGCACGTTTTGTGAGGTGGTCTGATGGAAGCTTACAATTGCTAATTGGGAATGAAGTTCTTGACATATCTGTACAGGAGTCGCAACATGATCACACGCATCTTTTTCTTCGTCATGGAAAGGTGATTTCTTTTTCTCCTGTAAGATCTTCAGTTTCGATTATCCTTTGTATTTTAATATTGATGATGAAGCCCTTAAATGAGTTTCTTATTTCTAAGTAGGATATTTGCAACACGAGTCATCTAGGTCTTGAATTAAGTTTGTAACATCCTTCATCATTCAGATGTTTTTTTTTTTGTTGCACTTGGTTGTCAGATGTTTTTTTTTGTTGCACTTGGTTGTCAACCTGCTTATCTAAATTAAGAATGATTTGCAGGGAATTCTGCAATCTCAAGGGAGGCTCCTAAAAAAGATGAGGTTTATGCCATCTTCATTGTCATCAAAGTCCCATCGGTTGTTGACTGCTCTTGTTGATTCACGGCATAAAAAGGTCTACAAAGTCAAGAATTGCATTACTGACATTGACCCAGAGAGGGAGAAGGAGGAAAAAGAAAAGGTAATCAAGCATACATTAAGCCTATTATATGTTTACAAGTAATTCTCTATTTTCCCTTTCCTAATCTGTGATACTTTTAGACTATAAGCAATAAAATTAACACATGGAATATTCTCTTTCTTGAAAGCTTTTAATTGTTTTTTGACATTTTTTGGGTCAAAACATTGACTTTTATTGCTCAACTTATATGTGAAAGAAAAATCTACTCAAGTAACTTACCATTTTCCCTTTCCCAATCTAAGATACTTTTTGACTCAGTGTGTTTGTATGGCATTCAATTAGATCATGGTTATTTTCCTACTATCTCCTGTAAAGTGCGTGATTTCTTTTCTAAATTGAGCCAAGGGGCAAGCGGCAGGAAACAGGGTCTTCCTCATGCCATAGTAGCTATTAGAGGTCAGCCAAATGCTCTGAAAGACTGCATATAAAGAGGTTGTTTTGTCAGTAGACCCCTGATTGGGAACATCATTTATGTTAAAGCATGCAGGCTCATGATCTATATATCCTCCTTACCCATTTAATTCGTACATGTGGAGAGATGTTTAAAATGCTACCAACTTCATGATGTCGTAACTTGAAACCTCAGCCTGGAAGCATTATCTGTCTTGCACTTGGCAAGTGACATGCTCAATGCTCATAGTTACTATGTGTCCATTGACCACTCATGTTCTTGTGTAGAAGTAGAGGGATGCTACCTTTCAAATGACATGTTCCTTCTGTTAAATGTAACATGCGATTTGATGTGTTTGGTATTGGTCTGGTTACCGAGAAATTCTTTATTCAGCTACCTTCATGTGGTCCCCATCTATGCTGTTGTGCTTTCTTTACTTTGTCAGGTTATTTATTTAAACCTGGGCATGTTAGCCCACTTGAAACCTGTTTCTGGGTTAAGGTGCAACTTGCGTGTAACATTGGTTTATTAGTTGCCCTAGACTTGGCGACTTTGATCTCACTATCTTCGACTGTGTTTCTTTTTTTGGAAGACCAACTACCTCTTTTCTCTCATTTGTCTGGTGATACTTTCTGGGTTTGATTCCTAGTGAACTGTGGTTCTCGTGTGGTTGTAGTTTTTCTTTCATCCCAATCGTTTTTCTGATAGCTTGTTGCAGTCCATGTGCTTTAGCCTTTGTGTAGGTGGTTCCTTTTGATGTTCATCCTTTCAGCCACATATCGGTATGCAGTATGAATCGCATCCTTTCCATGGAAATTTGGTTGGAAAGAATATAGTTTAATTTCTCCACTGATCAGCCAGATGCATATTCATAATTTTTTTGTGGAAGATCCATGAGCAACTGCATGATGGAAGGCTGAATGATGACTCCCTCCGATTTTGTGTTTGTTTCATTTATTCTACAACCCTGTTTGATTCTTGTGCATGTCTTCTGCGTCTGATTTCCCATTCCCAGTGTTTTCATTCTGTTCTCTCACCTTGTTTCCTGATTTGGAATAATGTTTTCTCCATCAACCATGCATCCTTAGGAGGTACAGAAGGTGAAGAAAGGGAATTGATTTACAAACCAAATGCTGTTAAAAAAAATGATCTTCTATGATTTCATCGAAACTAGAATTACCAATTGCAGAACATTGCCTTTTACATGAGATTTGTCATTTCATCACTTTAGTGTTACTAACAAATTGCAATATTGTTTGCTAGGCTGAGAGTCAAACTATCAGAGCCAATGAACAACTTCATAGGAAGCGAGAAAAGGTGAATCGGAAATACGCTCCAAGCATTGATAGGGGACGACAACTTTCTCCTGGGTTCTTGGAGGAGGCACTGGATGAGGTCTAGCATTTATTTTTGTTGGCAGTTGTTAAATACCTCAACTACTTTTGGATTTTTATTTTGTGGGTGTTTTAAGATTTTCCACTTCAATAACAATTGAGTGAAACAAATTTGGAAAAATCTCTTGCAGCTTATGCTGCAAACAAACAATTACGGAATTTAAGACCATTCTGTCTTAATTGATGGTGTTACTTTTGTCAGGACGATGAGCATGAGGACTCCTATGGTTCCAGAGAGACTGCAGCTCGTCGTCGTTTTGAGGAAGATATGGAAGTTGAGGCACAGGCAGAGAGACGCATAATCAATGCAAGAGGGTGCGTCTGTCCTCTGTTTCTTCTGGAGTCATTTTTTTTGCTTCTATTGACAACCAGGATTGCTTTCTCTAATCTGCGAGGTTACTTTGTTTGTAAGCAGGCCCATGTAGGCAGAGATGTCTCTCGCAGACCATCGTTGCCAGCTGCCCGTTCATCGAGACAGGCAGTTGAAGAGTATTCTGAGAGTGATAGAGAGGAATCTGAATATGAAAGTGATGGAGATGAAGGTGACAGATTGCCCGTGCACAGAGGGACAGCAGAATCAGACCATGAGGATGAATATGAGGTGGAACAGGAGGCTGAGGAAAGTGGTGGAGCGAATGCACCATCAGAGGAAGCTGAGGAAGAGGTACCATCCTCTTAACCTATATTGAATCTTTGTTCTTTTCATTGATTAAGAACCTTAAAATTATACTATGCTTCTGCCTTTAGTTTTATACTATTCTTATTAAACCATGCATATGTCACTGCAATTCAATGTCACCATAGATGTCCTGTATTCTACTGGGAAAGGTTATGAATATGACATTCCCATATCCAAATGCATCTGCTAATAACATATTATCCCCAATAATCCCTACACTCCCATCTTTGTTTCTGCTGATTTTCTTATGGGCATCTCTTCACTTAACTTTTTCACAATGTCAGTGTGTCAAATCTTCTGATGATGTTGGCATGATGCATTTGCTTAACTGTTTTCTGATTTTCTCTTAGTATCAGAATTATGCTCAAACATCTTACACTCCAGAGAATCTATCAGGGGTACTCGGGGATCCTTATCTTTGGTTTTCAGTTGTCTTTCTCATACAGACTGAATTTTCAATTGTCAGATTTCTGTGTTCTTGGTGTGGAATACTTGCAAGTAGTAAATGTGATTATGAATGCTGCATTTGACATGGTTTGCATATGACTCTGCTTTTTATTGCACGCCAAACATGCACCCTATGTCCCAATCCTCCACCTGATAGGGAAGTGGATATTACACACTGTTTTCTGGAGACAAGGTCTTATGGATGATAAGAAGATGACTAAACACTGAAATCCTTGGATTTGAGAATACAGGTTTCAAAATGGGTGGAAACAGAACTCTTAATTTGTTTTGCAGCTTTTGATGCAAAGGAGAAGAAAGGTTTCCTTTATATAGTAGTGGATCCTGATTTTACATTGTAGCATTTGTGTGTGAAACTTCAAACAAAAGGAATTCAGAGATTCCAGTAATTTTTTCCATCAAGCCAAATGAAAGGAATCTGGGGATTTTAGTGGAACTCAGTGTTCCACTTGAATTACAATAATCCTTGGTTGGCGTTTCCCTGACCAACTGTGCTCAAAGGTTTTTAAGCGCCACCTTCATGATGCCTACAGAGGGTACATTTCTATTAAGATAGCGTGGGAACTGCAAGGCAAGGTTTAAACCATGAATCACTGCTGTAAATTGTCATACTGACGTATCAATGCGTGTATTCTGGAAGAGAACCTGTATAGCATATCATCCTTTCACTAAAAAATTGACTGTCTCAATTGAATTTTGCTGCTGTAGGAACCAAGAAGGGTAAGGGAGTCTGCAAGCAGCAGTTTCAAACGCAAGGAAATTGAGTCAGATGGTGAATCTCCTCCTAGGAAGGCGGCGACTCATCGCCGTAAAGCAGTTGTCTTTGACAGTGATGAGGACTAACCCCCTAGCTGCCTAGTTAACTTCTCCGAGTAGACAAACATTGTGTACATGGTACTTTACATGATTATGAGTTGGAAGGGCTGCCCGGGGGGAAGGGATTGCGCAGGGGAGACATTGACGAGATTCGAACTTAATAGTAATGCCTACTGGATATTTGTTTCTAATCTTGCACACGTGATTACAGGTTAAGTTTCCAATTAATGCTATGATCCACAGAATGTTGTAATGATTACTACCAGTTATTATTATTAAGGTTTTGGATGAGAATGAGAGGTTAGATTACTATTAAGATTCTTTCAGATGGGATTGGTCAAGCTTTCGCCCCATTGTTTATGTCGATAAACAACGGTGAGAAGGTTGAATTAATGATTGTGGACTGATCATGGTGCTATATTTCTGTGCAACACCTAATTTGTCATGTATGGTGGGAGACAAGCATCACATTGCCTCTTCCTATTTTTTTTTCCAAATAAGAACTATTAATTAGTTCACATATTATTTATCTTTGTCAATGAAAAAGTATAGTACCTACCAGAAAAAAAAGTATAGTAGCAAATGACATGTCTGTTACCGATCATATCTTCCATAAGATGCTTGGATTGTTGATGATAGCATCCATAAGATTGAAGAATGTAGCGGACCATTCCAGCGGAATCCCACATGGACAAGGCTTCCACAAAGATTGAAGTTGGGTTGGTAGTTGTCTGGACAAAGATTAGGGCAAATGCAAGGTGTCCCTTTGAGAACAGTCAATCCTGTGCCTCTATTCCCTTTCACGACAACCCACAATGTCATTCCTTGGAACATTGAAGGCCAGCTGAGTAGTAATAATTTCCAAGGACTGCCTTCTACCATTGTGGACTTTCAAATGACCAGATGCAGGTAGTTTTAGATGTGGTATTTTTATATGGAAAAAAGAGTCAAAGTATGCATATGTTTAAAGGAATGGAGGCCTCTCCATTTAGTATAACCAACACTTTGAGATAGACGACTTGATGTTTTCAAAATAAATATTATTTTAGAACCCTCTCCTTGATACTTATGGGCTGGAGAGTCTTGTTATCTTTGGATAAGTTATCGAAGGATAGCAAAACCTATTGTTGAACATTTTTTGGTTTGTGGCTTTAAAAGTTATCTATCCACTCAGAAGAAAGGACATAGATATATGGATAATCAAAGATATTTATGATTAATCTATCTACCTTATCAAAGTAAAATAATTAATTTTTAACCGCCTACTTATCTATGGTTATCCATAGTTTCATGATTAGTTTATTCACCTAATCAAAGTATTTATTTATGGTTATCCGTGGTTATCACTCTATTGAAGTGGCCTTCACATAGAACAAATGTGCTACCGCGGATCCCAAAATATTGAAGAGTCTATTGTATCTTCTTCAAGACACACGTACATATATTTTTTGAATTAAGAAATATTTGTTGCAAGACTATTCTTAAGTTCTTATAATAAAATTGAATTATAAGAAAATAATTTTATTGATTCATGAAAAAAAAGAAAAATGTCTTGTTAAATCTTCTCAACGGATAGAATTGTTTTCTTATAATACACATCAATTTTATTACAAGAACAATCTTACGATAAATGTTTCTTCCACTGTTTTCAGCACAGTAGAGATAAAGCAAAAGAAATGGGGAATTTTAACATTGCCACGACAAACGTTCACCTCCTTCTCCCCATTCGCCGCGCCTTCCCCCTCGCGCGGCAGCAGTAGGGAGCGCCGCCACGGCGGCGCCCTCTTGCTCTAGGACGTCGTGAAGGTCGTCGAGCACCTTGGGGGGACAGCAGGTGGAGGGAACAGACCTTGCGCAGCATGCGTCACCGTGGGTCGTCGGGGTCGGGCGAACACCAGGCCCTGGTAGTTGCAGGAGATGTGCTCGGTGCCGGAGTTGGAGGTGGGGGCGCGGCAGCCGAAGTTGTCGTCGTGGGCATTGACGAAGGCGGCGGCGGCGGCGGAGAAGGCGGCCGAAGTTGAGGTGGAGGAGGGGGCCGTAGGTGCGGGAGAAGGCGGCGAGGGTGTGGTGGTGGTGGGGAGCCGAGCTGGGGTAGGTTGCTGATGATGGGCCATTCCTTCGGAGCCGGGGGTAGAATGGCGGCGGCTGGAGAGAAGGCGCTGCAGATTGGCGCCAAGCACGATGGAGAAGAGCAGCGAAAGGAGGGCGAGAGTGGATATTGCCGCGAAGGTCTTCACAGTTTCAGCAAATACTAGGGGTGTAAACGAGCCAAAATACTTGTTCAAACTCGACTCGTTTAAATGCTCTCGACCTCGAGCCCTTAACGAGTATCTTAACGAGTTTAATTGAATTTACGAGTTCGTATGTATAAGTAAATTTAATCCAATTTATAAATAAAAAATTGATCGTTCACAAGACTTAAATTTATCTTATTTCAAACTTATATCTCAATAATTTTGATAAGTTTCTTAATTTAACTATTTTAATATAATATTTGATATATTCATAATTTGCCACAAGCAATATGAGATTAATAGATAGATACCGCAAGGGAGGGGGTTGGTGCACGATAAGATAGGGGCGGTGCTGCAACTCCCCTTCGTACATCGCCCAGAACCCCCTTTCTGTATCGTCGGTGACGGTATTGCGGCCGCTGAGAGCACCATCTGTCACTGATGGATGGTCCACAATGGTCGTCGGAGATGCAAATGGCCGACAACGCGCCCCTCGACCCCACCGGGGGGCTCACCTACTGTGCAGGTCGGTCTCGGGAGGAAGAAGATGCTTGATATGCTGGGAGATCTTGTAAGACTAAATTTTATGTTCATGCCCCTATTTATATGATTTGTGTATATACTCTCATTTACATAATTTGTGTATATATACTGTGAATTTAGTTTATGACAATTAAGCCCTCATAAATATTTTATATTGTAATAATAACTATATGAAAATAAATAAATATTTTTGTATCAATATATACTTATTATATTTAAAAAAATATTTAAACGAACTATTAGTGAGTACTTAGACAAGCTCTTAACGAGTATTTAATCGAGCTCTTAAATGAGCTGTTCACGAGTATAATCGAGCCGAGCTCACATGTGTTCAGACTCGGCTCGTTTACGAATCGAGTTTTTTTTTTGTTCAAGCTCGGCTCGTTAATTAAATAAACGAGCCGTACTGAGTTTTTATCGAGTCGAGTTTCGAACTACTCGTCGAACGTATCAGCTCGTTTACACCCCTAGCAAATACTCATGAGGGTTGAGGGCTACTAGATGCCCGTTGAGGCATTGCACCTCCGTCACATACCATGCTGATGATGACTTAGACCTTCTCGGATTGGCCTTGCTGGTTGTATTAAATTATTAAATATTTAATAAAACTTTATTTTCAAAATACTATTGTATTTTGAATATTAAATATTTAAATTTATTGATATTCAAATTTTATATTTCACATTATGATATATTATGTTATAATTATTTTTTCATGTAGCTCATCGAAATTTTAGATCGAGATCAAATCTATCGATCAAATTTTAGATCTAGATGAAATTCAACGATCGAATTTTGATTAGACGTAGATCGGGAGTAAATCTAAACATCAGTTGTTTATCAAACTTAAATCCAACATTTAGAATTTAGATCAGGCAAATCCAATGTTAGATCTTGGTCAAATTATAATTTTACATTGGGAGCAAGTCCAATAGATCGAGAACAAATATAATAATTGGATTTTAGATCTGCATGAAATCTAATGATTAGATTTCAATTGATAGTACTTTCAATGATCGGATCTCTATCAAATGTAGATCGCGATCGAATCCAACCTTCAGATCTTCATCAAACTTAAATCTAACGGTTAGTATTTAGATCTAGAGTAAATCCAACAGACGGATCTTGATCAAATTATTTGAGATTGATAGTAAATCCAACTGATCAGATATACACAGATCGAGAATGAATTCGACGGTCGATTGTTAGTTGGATGATATCCAATGTTTGGATTTCGATTAATAGTAGATTCAACAGTTAGATGTTGATGAGATGTAGATTGAGAGCGAATCCAACCGTCAAATCTTTATCAAACTTAAATCTAACAATTAGGATTTAGATGCGGATGAAATCCAATGGACGACTTATAATTATATCTATTTTTATGATCACATTTATATATATATATATCTCATATATTTAATGAAATGACAATTTAAACTATGTACTAATATGATGATTAATATATCTAATTATTATGTTATTTTAGTATAGTATAAGATATTAAATTATAATTACACTTATTATTAGCATATATAATTAATATATCAGTAAAATAACAACTTCACTATAATATAAGATATATAATTAACTTTTAGAATTAAATAAATATTTGGATGAACTTATTCTATCGAAACTTCTTTCGAAAACTTCGTAAAAAGACTATCATTCTGTGCTCGCTCTCCGTTTTGTGTCCCCCCCCCCCTCGGCCACCGACCCTCCCCCTGCTAACCCCCCAATCCCAACCACTAGCCCTCCCCTCTCCAACTAAGGTAAATGAGGCCGTTATAGGAGAGGAGTCTTATGAGGAGGAAGAGTGTAGCAATAATGAGAATGACAAAGTTGATGTTGAGTTAGATATATTTTTAGCATATGAAGAGGAAATAGATTCTTAAATATGGCTGGGAGTTGATTCTAAGAGTTTTTTAAATGTCAGAATCGATTCTCTTGCCTTCATTTTATAAAGGTTTTCAGGTTTTCATTATTACCCTCTCACTTCCAATAGTATGTTTCTATCTTTTTTGGTTTGCACTAATAAATACAAAGATAATTCAATCATATCTCTTCATTAATTGATAATATTAAGCATGTTATGATTGCATTGCATGATAATAACATCATTATATACGTGCTAAAATTAATATTGCCTAGTTATATGTTCCTTGATTCTATGTGTTAAAGATTATCCATGTTTAGTGTTTTTAAGGTCAACATGATCATGTGTTAGAGTTATACTTGCTAGTTGTTAGTCATGGGTAAGTAAGTATAATTGTGTTAGAGTGTTAAAGTAATTGACATGATTAAAATGCATGTCGTGAATTGACATGATTAGAATAATAGTCTTCTATTCTTTTTATTTTTGGCTTAAATATCCATACGTGTTACTATCACGCCCCGACGTGGAATATCAGAACGTGAGATAGTTGCAAGTAAACAGGTACAGAGTGTATAATAGACATCAAACCATTGGACAAAGAAATAATACTAAAGTAAATTCATCTCATTAATAATTCCTCAAATGTCTATTATAACCACTAATATCAGAGCCATTCTATAGGGCCCAATTACATTGAATAAAAATAAAAGACTAAACTCAGACTCTAACATAATACTAAGATGCTAGGGTATTCTTGACTTCACTCTTGGTCATTCCCGTCCTCTTGAGTGTAAGTGTCATCCTCGGTCTCACCTGACAACACATGACAAATAACGTAGGGTGAGCGATAACGTTCAACAGGACTTAAATCTCATGACTATACATGCTTTAAATGATTAATGGATTAAAAGCAGAGTCACTACATGATAGAGCGAGAGAGTCAAGTATGTAAGAGATAGCACGATAGCATGTGATTGAAATAGCACAAGTTTCCAAATATCGCATAGAGCAGGATGACCATAGCACAAATAACACAATGTATAACAATAGCACAACGAGTATAGTATAGCACTTTGATTGTCATTTAGATAGTCAAGATAGATAGCACTTGAGTGTAATGCCAAACACTCTTGGTCATTTAACTCCCGTAGGTAAATAGCACTTTTGGGTGCACCTCCCAAGACCTGACCGGGCCCTTTATATATTGCCGGGCATTGGTTATATTGTTTATCTTTAGACAACCAGTCAAATGGCCAATAGAGACTACCAAGAAATAGATGAGAGTACTAGATGAATAGACGAGATAGTAGAGAGAGTGTGAACAGATGAGCGAGTCGAGTATAGATGAGAACTATAGGTCATTGCACATGAAACGTCGAATAACAGGTGATAGTAACAGTTGCACAACACGCGCGATTGGTGTTGGCAGTCAGGTGGAATGCACTACCATTCCACTGGCCATGTTATGCACAGGTTCAGAGATTCGACGTGATTCAAGATAAGAGAGAGAGCAATCTAAGGCCATTTGGATCTTACTGATCCCTAAAGGGTATCATAGATATTAAGGTACAACCAGCTCGTTGACCATGTGGGAACCCATGGACAGAGGAGTCTTACGGAAGCCTTGAACAAGGATTCACTAGTCCAGCAGAAGGAATATCCGACAGAGAGTTTGTCCAAGTCAAGAAAAAGTGTGTATATAGAAACAAGTGCTTGACGTTCCAGATGAATTCTAGAACAGTGGAGCGTCGGTAGTGGTATTCCCGAAACAACGCGAGAAACGAAGACAAGTCCATTTAAAATAAGGTAATTTAAATACATTATTGAGGTGAATTACTAGATATATTATGAGATATTTTCCTGCCGAGTCGAGTCATATGGATGGTTACAAGTATGTGCATGTGATGAAGAAATCATAGATATGAAGAGATCAAGTGTGTGTCTTTTAAATCATTCAATACATGTTTATTTCATAACAACTTTATTTACTGCGTTTATGACTGTTAACAAGAGGTATAATCACTGCAGCAGGATAGAGTACTCAAAATCAAGGGTTTTCATGTAAAAGTCCAGATCGCGACGTACCCCTGTAAGGATAGCGACATGGTACTTCCAAAACGCGACAGGGACAATCAAAGGTCGCAACGGGTCATTTAGGACAGGCAGCCAGAACGCGACGCCAGTTCCTATCGCATTCAGAACACGATAGGTTGCTATGTCGTGATCTATCCTGAGAATGCGGCCTATCGGGCCATCGCGTTCTCAGGTCCTACACCTGAGTCCGAGCGGGAAAAGGACCATGCCTTGGATTACGGTCCAAGTTTCCATGTTTTGATACAGGGTAGATTAAAAATCGATATCTCTGCGTATAGTTATGAAAAATCGCGAAACCAATTGCAAACTAATCTAGACATGCGAGGGTATACACGATAAATAGGAATTTGTAAATCATCATAGTCTAGACATGTTTTAAACATGAACATGCACGATGAACATAGAGCAGTACACAGTGAAGGTAAAAGAATTTATTCTGGCAAGATACTGGATGAAAATTAGAGAAAATAGAGGCAAAAGTTTCCCGACATCGAGCAATATCTCCAGTAAAATTTTCATGGCATGGGATCGAGTGTACATGGAGATCTAAATTAAATATGATGGTTCGGGGTCAAGGCGATTATAGAACTTCAAAAATAAAGAACAAAAGATTGGGTCAACGAAAAATAGAGCAACAAGAGGGCTTTTGTTCCTGATGTTTGGAACATGCTACATATGAAATTAATTGAGTTTAGCTTGTGAGAATGCCTACCTTTGAGTCGTTTTGTCTTCTAGTTCTAGGGCTTAGAACTTGAAGAACAAGGGTTGGGTCTTGAGCAAGCGTTCTCCCCACGAGTTCTCCCTTCCCTTGGCCTCTTCTCCACGTCCAGCAACCCTCAGCAACGCATTAGGGTAGCCTATGGAGAGATTGGGGGGTATTTAAGCTTCCCTTGTTTTTATTTCCTAATAGGACTCTAATTCTTATTAAATTCCGAGTTTTCCTTATTTCTATCCACCTTCCAAGCTTGCCATCACCTATTTAGGTTAGGTTGGGATGCAATTTCGTGCCTAGCCAATTTGGGTAGGGTTAGGAGTCCAATTCCAACACAAAATAGCTATTTTAATGATTTAATAGCTGTTCTCTTTTTAGGAAATAATAAAGTTACGAATTTAGGGTATTTTTCTATTATTTATCTTTTAAAAATTCTAATTTTTGGCCCAATAAATTTTATGTGATCCATTTAACAAAGCCCATTATTTCTTTTTATTTAATGGGTTTTAATTAATTCTCCTTTTCTTTATTTTTTTTTCAATTTATTTAATTTTTGAAAAATTGAGTTTCTACAGTTACAATGTATTAATTTAATTCTTCTCAATAAAAGATGGTTCGAGATGGTCCTAGTGGAAGTGGTACCAAAGATGACAGTGGGAGAGGCTTTGTTTTCTCCTCTTCGGCCTTTTGCTCCAATTATAGGTATATCTACTCAAATGTTTACCTATACATGTAAAATAATTTTATTTTTGCTAACGCAATTTATTTCTTATAGCATTAATTGGGAGGGGCGTCATCACTAACTCGAGCATAGGTTTGTCCATTTAAATTTCTAGGTAAATATTTTTTATTAGAGTAAATACTTATGACATTTAATTCTTACAAGTCCGAGTACCCCTATAGCAGCTGCTTAGAGCCCGATTGCTCCTATAGCAGCTGCTCAGAAGAGCACAAGTGCCCCTATAGTAGCTGGACCACTGCCACTGACCTCGCCCTCGTCATTGATTTCGAGTACATGCACTTCTTTTCTTTAGTCTACACTTGTATATTTGGATGTTTATATACTAATTTATTAATTATAGAAAGTCTGATGAACTATTTTTGTTTTACTTGCAACAGCCGCATAGGAAGTTCATCATCCCGATGGCGTCTATCGTGTTGGATTTCCGGGTAAACATATTAATTCATGAATTATATCCGTTATCACTCCATCAATTCTGTAATGCCAACGATTTTAATATTTGTAATTGCAAGGAAAAAATAGATCTAGATGGGGCTTCTCGATACGTCTCTTGTTCAGGTGCATGTTTCCAACCTCTAGAGTCATTCCAATAACTTTCGATGCGTGTTTGAGATACGTTATATGATATGCTCACAGTAAACAATTTAATTTTTTGAAATCATGTATTTTCTAACTCTTTCTTTCAATATGTTAACTTATATACTTAATTTGCTTACAGAGGAAGTTTGAGTTCACAAGGGAAGGGGACCATAGAAGGAGTACGACCCATCTTGGATGAAGAGGAATTATTGGGAGCTCCTTTGTGACGGATGGGCAGATCCACAGTGGCTAGATAAAGCAACAGCAAGCTGGGCCGCACGGTCAGATAATAACTTGCATATGAGTGGGTCTTTGTCTTTCACAACTTACAAAGAAAAAAATGTAAGTAATATTTTGATTGACTTATATTTTATTAATATCTGTCCTCATTTATTTTGTATGAATCGCTAAACAAATCTAGCTAGGGGTTCCAATGTCGCCTCTCATTCTACGAGGTATTTGACTAGACCCATAAGAGGAACGGGACTGATGTGTTCATCAGTGAGAGAGCTCGCATCATAAAAATAAGTCATATGACTTTTTTTGTTGTTGTTTAAATGTTAAATATGAATAATTAATATAAAATTTATAATCTTCTTAATTCATTTGCAAGAGTTATAATATGATAGATATATATGATTGATAAATGTCACAGCCACAGTTAGATCATGATCAGCTGCGGCAGCTGGTCTACCAATGTTGGGTATTTTTAGAGATAGCTTAGACACAGGTGCGAGTTCAGGCCCAGTGCCGACCAGCATGAGTATGTTCACAACACCTACCACTGGCCCCAGCACTACTCCCACGTACCGAGATTAGAGATGTGATCTGAGAGGAGATGCAGCGGGCTGAGATGAGCATTACACAGGCGATCCGGCATTACACAGGTGGTCTTTTGACTTGGCTATTAGCTGCGATCGCAACACAGGCCCCTTTGATGAGTGTTTGTATAAAATTTTAATTTCATATAATTTAGAGAACTTAGAGTTTTAATTTTAAATATTACATAATTGGTCTGACATGGTTTGGGTAAACAACTTAAGGTAAAGAAACCAAATAGATCAAGTTGGGGTTCTAAAATCTGAAATACTACTCCAACTGGCATGTTAATTAGTCCAACGTGACCGGGGTGATAAGAGTGAATTGGAAGAACTAATGGAATTCAAATCGGATATCTGGTTTGGTCTCGACGTTCAAATTAATTTTCTAGATAATAATTTAGTGTAAAATAATTAAATAAGTCAAGTCGAGGGATCTAAAATCTGAAATATAGGTCTAATTGACATGTTAATGGATCCAATACAATTGGGGTGGTGAGAGTGACATAAGAGAACTGACAGAATCTAGATCGGATTCTCGGTTTGAGCTCAATGCTCAAATTACCAATCTCCAAATTGACTTAATGTAAAGAAATGGAAATATCAAGTTAAGAATCCAAAATGTGAAATAATGATCCAATCAACATGCCGACCAATCCAACACGACTGGGGTGGCGAAACTAATATAGCAGCATTGACGTAATCCGAACCGGATTCTCAGTTTGAGCTACCTTAATTAGTGCTCAAAGAAGCAATCTCCGAATTGGGTTAAAAATTCATGTTCATATCATCAATTTCAAATTTATAAAATCCAATAGATTATTTAATTTAATTTTTAAATGATAATTTTTATTTATACATGTCTAATATTATTACTTTTGTAATATAAGAACCGGCAGTAGATGGCCATAGAGTAGGCAATGAGGATGAGGATATGAAAGACTCAAAGACCTTTAATGATTTTTATTGTATTTAAAAATTTTCTATTATTATAGATATTATTTGTTGTGGTGGATATTTTATTTGGATGTTATGTTTTTGATGTTGTTTGTATTTTCTAAACAGGTATTATAAACATTTTTAAATATTATTTAAAAATTATAGATATTTTTGATGGTTTTTATTTATCAAAAATTCAAAAATCCGTCAGAATGCCGACTAAGAAGATATGTTGGAAACTCAAAAACATGTCAGTAAATTTGCCAATGATTTGTCTGAAGGAAATTTTTCGTCAGAAATTATTGACGGATTTTTCGACAGATAATGATAGTCAAAAAATATTTATTGTTTGGCAAATTTTTCGACGGATATTATCAATCATAAAGTTCTGATGGTTTCCAATGAATATTCATTCTATAGGCCATTTTTGACATATTCTATCCAAGGGGCATTTTTCGTCAAAAATGCATAAAAAAATCCGTCGGGAACATGTTTTCTGATGGATTTTCAATGGAAAGTGTCCGTCAAAAAACTCGCCTTCCATTGTAGTAAAATAAGCAAGAGATTTGTATTTATGTAATCTATAGCTTAATGATATAAGTTTGAGTGTATTTATGTATCTCAAGAGTTAAGTGCGCACATTACTTTGTTACATATCAGTGGTGTTTGAAAATATGTAACATTATATATAAAAATACTTGTGTAATTTTAAAGTTGTCTATATATATGGTTAAGTTTGAAAAATTTTCAATCTCATAAAAAATAATTTGAGTAAGCAAAATATCTCTATTTCTACAAATTGTAAGTGTAAGTTGATTATACATATTAATTGGTATGTTCCATGTCAGTGCTGTCTACAAAATGCGTAACACTTTGTAATTATGTAAGTTTAAGGACATTCGTTCTATGTAAACTAATTGAAGAATTATGGGCAGATTGATCAATACTTTTACTCCAATGCAGTCTAAATTCAAAAGGCCTTTGGATATCGGTCTACTTAGTAATATTTGTTGGATGTGATATGTAGTAAACCTCTAATGGTGTTCATATGTTTATATCATTGGTCTACATAGGTTGGTAAGATATAGAGAAAATAAAGTCTCTCCTAAAAAAATGAGACTCCAATCATATTCAGATTTGAATGTCAACTTGTTCTTCAAATTTTACTATCCTTATGTGATAGGCCCTTGGGCCCCTCCAGCGGCTCGGCCCACTATGGCCCATCAAAAGCTTACAAGGTTAAAGCTCTCTCTTGAGGAAGGTAAATTCTATATTGGAAAATTGGAATTTATCCCCACTCAAGGAAGGCTTTTGTAATGTCATGATCGTTCGGATTCAAGTTAGATTTAGTGTGGTGTTTTGGCCAATGTGTGGCCATTAAGCCATGGTTTGGGTATTAGTGGCTTGTGTGGGTGTTGTGGACCGGAGGCTTGGACCCACGGAGCACCCAGGTTCTCAGTTTGGAAAACGTGACGAGGGAGGGTGATGCATTCTTAAGGCGACCTCCACCTACGTCGCGATCTCATTACCGCCTATTCTGAGATTTTGTCCACTTGTGCGATGCATGGCGTGCATCGGGCTACCACGTGGCATCACATTTATGAACTTGATGGCTAGGTATGTCGCGTCCTGAACGCGAACGCAACGGGTCGGGCGGACGTGTTCAGGTCGCAGCCTCCGACTCCATGCATTTTCATCGTGAACGCAACTTATCGGACCAGACCACTGCATTAAGAACGTGATTTATCGGGCCGTCGCGTTCTTAATGCTACTGTGGGCCCTATTGCATTTTCTGCTTCTCGAAATGTTTAGCGTTGTGCATTGCCATGTGGGTCTAGTGGGGCTTGGTTTTGGTGTTTCCTTACTAGTTTAGTATATTTGAACGTTGTTAATGTTATTTAGATGTGGATTAAAGGGAATTGAGAAGTTTATTAATAATTAGAAGGTATTATATATCATACAGATTATTTCCATGTAAATAATAAGAATGTGGCTTATGAATGAAAGATTTAATGGCAATGGCCATGAGGTTTAAAGATGTGGTTCAGTGGCCGATAGTGATTAGTTATTAAATGTTGTGGTTTGCTAAGTTCGGTGGTCTGGTGCTTAGTCTGGAATGCCTCTCTAGTCAGGTACCCCAAGTTCTCTGTGAGTCATGTACATTGTGCTTGGGGTTTGTCTCAGTATTGTATCTACCGTCGAACTCTGTATCGTCTTCTTGGACACCCTCACTTGTGTGCCGAGTAACCCGTCTGGCTGAGGGAAAGACAACAGTGGAGAAGCTACTTGTGGTGTGTTGTTCTTGCTATTTGGTCGCTTATAGCACACTCGTGGTTAGGTGATAGACACCAGTAGACGTACTTATCCTCAGCTACTCCCGTATTGCCACTGCCTCACTTTATGGTCCCTGGAACCCTTAGAGGTGTGTCAAGTGTGATCTGCAACTGGTTGTCTGTAGGTGGTGTTGGATGGTCTTCATAGTTTCTTGTACTCGTAGAGATGGAGCCGCAGTTGAACTTTTTGTCTGTGGCTGCAAGGTTGAGAGGTGTTTTCCTATATTGATCGATCTATCCCGATCGAACATTGGCGTCATAAACTAGTAGTTGTGACCTGAGTGTTAGTGTCATTCCTCATGACTCTGTTTTACTGAGTTACTTCATAGAGTGTGATATGGAACTCTTTGGGTACCTTCGTCTGTACCTTCAGCTTGTTTTTCGTTCAATAGGTTACTTTTAGGACATGTATGGTTTCAATAGATCTTGTGTGGCGGTTTATTGTGGATTTACAGTTATTTATGTTAATTATGGATATCATGAATAATTAGCTGCTTAGTTGTGAATAGTATGGCATTTACTTGTGTTGATTAGAAAGCATGCTTAGATTCCAACTTTCTATAAATTTCCTTTAAATTGTCAGATGTGACATGACTGGTGAGATTGTGTTATTTGTACTTTCCATCCGATATGTGTGGATTATGTATGTTGTTGTTTTGAGGAGTTCCCCTACTAAGTCTATGATTTTGTGAGGTTCACATCCCTACACCTCCCTTTCAAGTGCTTTAGTGGGCATGGTTTCTCGAAGCTAGACCTATACCACCAGCAATAGTGTGAGCTCTTGTTCCTGTTGCACATCTCGGGATAATTCTATGCCACAGATTGTTGTATTTTTCTTTTGGACATATAATATATTGGGACAATGAAATTCTATGAACGTGTATAAGATCATGTACAATTTATCATGCATCTTCATACTAGTGTGTTTGTCATTTATATTCTTATTGCATATGTGTGTATAATAATCTTTGCGAGACTTCAGTCTATTTACGGGAGGTAGATCTGCATATAGAGTCTTTCAGCTTTAGGTACTGCCCCCCTTCTCTCTCTCTCTCCACTTAAACTATTCATTTCCTACTTAGACTCCTCACTAATTTGACCCTCAGAAAGATTGTCCTCGGGATCATCCTAAACTGACTGTCGTGCTAGTTAAGGTGGACCAAATCGAGTGTAGACTTGTTCTCCACCACCAGATTCTAACCCCGATTTCTTGTCGGGGTTGATGTGGTCTCCCTCTCTCTAGGCCCGAGAACCGAGTTGGGATGACCACGTCAATATGCAATACAATGCAACAAATGTTACTCTCAATCTATTATGCGACATTGGTCAGACTTAAGACATTGATCAGGTTTAAGATAGATTTGGAGGCACATGCTTTATTAATATATTTAGTAAGAAGTTTTATTGTCTACCAAGCTTCATGAATTCTACCTAAATCAACGTAAAAGAGTGTGTAGCATAATTTGTATGTGAAGCAATATTAGCCAATGCCTTAACCCAAAAACCCAGATGATGAATTGGACGTGTGGAAGATGCAAAGCAAGTGCCAGCCAATGTCGAAAGAGGTCTCACGTGTATCTTCGTAGTAGAGCTCCTCTGCATTTCGCCTCTTCTCCGGTGCCGACAAGGAGGGGAGGAGTGCCTCAAAGAAGGCCCCCCTCCCCCTCCTTTCTCGTCTCCTAGGAAGTTAATCGCCTCTTCTTTTGGGGTTTTGTTTCTAAAAGTTTTCTCTTATGGATTTTATCTTCCCTTTCGTAAGGGAGTCATATCTGGTACTTACCTGTGATCATGGTTCCGTTTTCTTCTTCCCAACATCTCTTCTGTTGGGGGCCTTTTACTTTCTGGAGTTTCTCTCTTCTAGTTTTTGTCTTTCCCTTTGAGGAAAGGATCCGTCTCCGATATCCATCCGAGGATTTAAGCATCTAGCTTTCTTCCTCTCAAGTTAGTCTTTAATTTTCTTTATTTTCCTCATCTTGCCCCCATATCCCTTAGTATTACCTCCTGTTCATCTCCTTTGTATTAGGGTTTCTTTTCATATTTTGGAGCAACTATTCTGAAACCCCATCAACTATTTCAAATCTCTCCTACAAGTAAATCCACATCTCCTCCGAATTGCCATCCTCCCTTGGTGGTGGTATTTAGGGCTAGTCGATTGCTTATTCACCACCCTGTCGTGCTTCTTTCGAGTATATGTGGAGTTGTCATATGAGAGATCTCACTATCATTCTGCGAGCCTCGCCAGTTTGAATGTTTCATCAGCTCTAATTTCCAAGTGAAAGGCTATCATCCGAGTGCTCATTTTTCCTACAGATGGTACTGGCGTACTGCTGTTCAAGCAACTTGTTTAAATCGGAGGATCAAGACTTCATCTTTTCAAGAGGATCGAAGAACACTCAAGTTCATTTCGACATTGACAACGTACGTCACGCCGGTGTTAAGATCATCTTGGTGGTTGGCCTTTAAATGTTTCATCAATCTTTGTATCCAGCTTACTGATGGGTGCTGCTGGGTTTGGGATTTGTGTACCGCCTTGTTTGGTGATCCTATTTTAACCTGTATGTTGCCCTTTGAATGAATGAGAAGCCTATCTTCTTATGTCAAAAAAAAAAAAAGTACCAGCCAATGTCTTAACCCAACCCAGATGAATTGGATGTGGAAGATATGATATCGTACGTGTAAACCCAAATTCCAATGAGCTGTAAGAAGTTTCTGGATCGCTTTCTATTAATAGATCTAAACAATAGATCAATAGCACAAAGTCCTTGTATTGACATCTTAATAACAAAACTAACCCCTCTAATCTAGATATTTATCTATAGTACCTCATACTACGCATATAGTTGATAAAACATCTTTGTTAGGGACTCTTTTGTAAACATTTGAGGGGATTATTAATAATGTTATAGGTATTTATATATATACACTACTGGGGGGAGGGGATATGTAGACAGCTATAAGCCGTCTACAAATAAGCAAATTGTAGACGGCTACCCAACCGTCTACAAAAGTTTTTGTAGACGGCCACCCAGCTGTCTAGGAAAACTTTGTCTACAAAAGATATGTAGACAGATTATCCAAGCCGTCTACATAGGTAGCTTATGTAGACATCTAGCAGCCGTCTATGAATATATGTAGATGGAAATGCCCAACCATCTACATAAATATATGTAGATAACTGAAACCATCTACAAAAAGGTATGTAGATAGATGAAGTAAGTGTCTACATAAGTTTATGTAATCGTCTGCAAATTATGACATGTTGATGGCTCCTCCAACTATCTACAAAACATATGCATACATATCTTCATTTGTAGATAGATGTTTAGCCGTCTACATAACCTTATAGACGACTACTGGATCCGTCTACACAATATTTTTGTAGACGGTTCATGAAGCCGTCTACATATGTTTGGTCTTTCAAAAAATAAATTCTTCTAATTTATACATTAAACCTGTTAATTCAACTTTGTAAAAAAACAAAAAACAAAAACCATCTAGAAACATAAATTATCATACACAAATCATAAAAAATACAAAGTATCTCGAAATCTATATGTCTAATCATCATCATCATCATAATTATCACCAGACTCATCAGTCCTCTCATACATAGGGGGGAGGCGCGTGCTGTGTGTGACTAGCCAATCACTCCATGAGTGCTCACATCTGTGACATCTGGTTACGCATATCCTCTATCTCATGCCGATCCCTACTTCTCTCCGCACGTAGCTTCTCCACCTGCTGCGGATCCCCACTCCTTTCTGCACGTAGCTTCTCCATATGTTTGTTTTGATCTTGTAACTATCGTTGCACCTGAGTGTGGTAGCCACCTGAGGAGCTCGATCCATCTCTCCTACCATACCAAGTGCCAAGCATCTCTACCCTCCTTGCACAACGAATATGGCTGTAGAATTTTTGGCCTATAAATTAGACACATTTCTTGTTCATACCATTGATGTTCCAAATTTGTCATCACTTTGGAGTCCTTATCTGGCCCATCATGAGCCCATTAACCCTCAATTTCAAGTCCATTCTCAAGCCCATGGATAAGATCTACTCGAAACATCAAAACTATGCAATTTGCCCTATCTTCTAAACATATCTTCATTTTGAGAGTTCATATCTTCCTCATTTCTAATCGAAATCGGGCATATCATACTACCATTTTGTAGCCCTCTGAGTCTAAAATCCAACGCAATAAACGGCTCATCAATCTGATGTCTGCGAAGAGATATATGGCCAGTTGACTGGACCCTACGCGCATTGCTTTACTGTCATGACCGGGTGCATGATCGCGACAAGAACGTGGTCCCATGACCCGTCGCGACAGAACCATGCACGTAAACACATTTTAAGTGATTTTCGACTTCTCCTTCCATTTTAAAGCCTATCCAAAGTCCCTTTAAGTTAGATTATGACCCAAACCTCCCATCCTTATCCTTAGGGAGCTCCTAAATCCATCCAAACTCAAGATAGACTCTCCATCTCTTCTCATACATAGACTCTCTCTCTAACTCGAGATTGGACTCTTTCTCTCTCTTAAACACATCCTAGGACTCTATAGGATAGGGGAAGGTTACCACCACATCAAGAGACCCCTAAAGGCTCTGATCACCAAGCCCCATTACCCCAAAGCCAGAGGAGAAGTCATTCTCAACGTTGCATCCTTTCTCTCTCATATCCTCTAGAACCATCATAAATATCATGTCTTCTACAGCTTGAACTGGGGCTGATCTGCTTGAGAGGTCTCCATTAAAGTTGTTCTACTCTTTTCAGTTTCGTCCTCAAAGTGGAATCACCTAGATTGGTGGTCTGTGCCCAAAGTTATAGTAGATTATTCTTCACCTTCTCTCTCATATCATGATCTACACATATGAGATTATCGTGCCTTTCATAGCCCAAACGTACGCATATCTCTTCGAGGCTTCTTTATGAAATTTGTTCCCCATGACTTTCTCTACGAGCTCCAACTAGAATCACATCAAATTAAGGTCTGTGCTTAAAAATACATGAGATTATTCTTGACCTTCTCTCTCATATCGCGATCCAGACCAGCAGTGAGTGCGGCCTCTCTACAGCCTGAACGAGGGCGATCCAATCTTTTGGATCTTCATGAAAGTTGTTCGTGACATGATCCTCTAACCACACGAATAGGAAGCACCTTGATACGATCTTTTTGCTTTGAGTTATCATTTTTTTTTTGTTATTTTCCCATTTTTCTGCATGCATGGCACATAGGTGCGCCCTCTCTCTCATCTCCTTGTTTTAAACACATTCATACATTAGACACACACGCCTAATCTTAGCCCAAAAGGGGTTTACTGACCCTTCCTGGTGAGTTCTATCCCTATATTCACGTTTATTCTTCAAAGAGGATTGATTTCTACACTTCTTTAGTTTTAATCAGATTTTCTTTCTTTATTTGTACATCTCATTTTGTTTTTTAGGCACAAACAACAAGAAAAGTGTGAGGCCCTTCGTCCTTGGCTGGCCAAGGAAGGAGGAAGAAGCTTCCCACATCTTTTGCACATTCGAGCATTCACAAGATCATAATCCGGGACACTCGTCATCTTTGACCGACACGTCTTTGTTCTCGAATGATCCTCATCATTTTCCAAGGTATTTAACCCTACCCTTATAGATATATCTTGGCAAATATTTTGGTGACGATCACACATGTTCATATTTCCATATCTCTTTGTGATACCAATATTATCCTCGGTGTAGGAGGGTCACATCCCCGTATTTACAATGGCCAGGCCTGTCTCGTCCCATGACAACTATGAAAGCCTCCTTAACGAGAGTGGTTTGGGCATCACTCTCGAGGTCAGGGGTCGTCATCTGGGTCATTCTCTCCTACATAAAAAAATCATTTCATTGACAAAAAAATAATCTTAAATTATAAACTAATTTATTAAAAATATTTTATATAATACAAATACACTAAGATAACGATTGATGCTTTCATCATCAACCCACCATTGGATATCGTCAGGAAGGTCTTTACATTTCTCCATCCTAAAAGTCTTGATGTGGTCGGGCTCACGCTGATTAGTCTTCACATGTTCAAATAAATTATATAATCATCACGTAACAAAAAGTAAATAATATAGATTACTAAACGATTTTTTTTATACTTTTTAATACTTACAAATAATCATATTTCACTTTTGGTCCCTCAAATGCAACTATTATTATTTTAACTCTCCACAATCTTTTAACTCTTACGTAAAAGCCCATCTAGTAAGTAGACGTTAAAAGAAAAGAATACTCTAAGGAATATTCCATCTAAAAGTAACGATCTGGATGGAAATACCTAAAATTCCTCCCCCCTCCATCATCTTCTTCCTTTGAGACTGACTACTTTGCTCTTCATCATCGCCGACATCAATCGAGCCATCGCCGACAACGCCAACCATGCTGACATCAATTGTGCTATCTCCCTCTGCCTCAACGGCGCCCAACTGTACCTAGACCAAGCACTCGATCTCCATGAACATGGGTGAAATTGTAGGCCATCTGGATAGGCTGATAACCGGGGTGAAGTTGTTGGTGATCTGAACGACGAGGGTCGGCGGTCTTGGGGAGGGAACGCTACCATGCCAGCACATTGAAAGAATCCTCCCAACTACGGAGATGATCTGGGACCTGGTGAATACGAGGGCCACCTTAACAATGGAGGACCAGTTTAGGTGAGATCTGGTGGAGTGCGCGTCAGAGGCTGTGGAAGCGTTTGCAGGGCTGAGGGCGAACCGATCAGCATTCCTCTGGTCGGTGATGGTGTCCCTAAGGTAGACGGGGTACAAAGTCGAGATTTGCAAGTCCAGGTGGGAGAGAGGTGGCAAAGGTCTAGCCGTTGGCAGCTATGAGTACACCGACGTGGTGATGGGGCCGGCGGTGGGTCTAATGCAACAGAGGTACTCGTGGACGTGGAATTTAAGGGGGAGTTTTATATCACGCGTCCTATGGTAGAATACGAGCGAGTGGTGGCGGAGCTGCCGAGGGTGTTCATAGGGAGGTCGGAAGATTTATAGTGACTACTGAGGGTAATTGCCCTCGCCATTTAACTGCCGTTGTAGGTGAGGGAGATGCACATCCTGCCGTGGTGCAAGAGTCGATACTCTTTGGTGAGCGCCAACTACGGTAGCATGTGCATCTCCCTCGTGATCAGCCTGAAGGGGTGTCACCCCCTTCAGTTCTATTCAGAGGTGGGTAAGGGGGAGAGACACACACACACAGAGAATTCGGTCAAGCGTTGAGAGAGAGAGAGAGAGAGAGAGAGAGAGAGAGAGAGAGAGAGAGAGAGAGAGAGAGAGAGAGAGAGAGAGAGAGAGAGAGAGAGAGAGAGGCCAGTCAGGCATGGGGGGGAGAGAGAGAGGAGTGTGTCTAACTAGGTTAAAAAATCTTTTTTTTTATTGTCTAGTTAATTTAACCAAAGTAGAGTTACACTTTGGTTACAGAATACAATGATAGGGACTAATAAGGACAACAAAATTTTTTTTAGGGAGTTAAAAAATAATAGTTGCATTTGAGGGACCAAAAGGGAAATACACTTATTTGTAGGGACTAAAAAGTAAAAAACCCTTATTAAGGATTACATTCATTACATTAAAAACCTTACAAACTCATCTCTTAAAGTGATATATACTCGTTCAGCCCCATCGATATGTCATAGTCTGATGGGAGCAATTCTGCCTATTACGCTCAACAACATCCTATAAAGAAGAAGACAATACATATATTTGATGAAATGTTAGAGAGAAAATCATAAGAAGAGAATACATATATTTGATGAAATGTCAAAGAGAAAATCATAAGTACTATATACAATTAAATCATATTATTTTACTTGCTTCTCCCTTGTGTTCCACTTTGACACATGTTGTCAATCTAACAAATCATCACCAGTTGAAACGGAGGCAACAATATCCTCAAAACTTTTGCCCTTGCAATGCTACGAAATATCGATTACAAAGTTAAAAAAAGTTCATTATCGAAATACAAAAAAGATGTTTTAATCAAATATTACTTTAAAAAAATGACTTACTTTCGACTTCAGCATCCCACGCTATTCTTTGTGCATGGCCGTCATATGCTGTAACATCTCCTTATCCATCTAAGGAGTTCGGTCCCATTGATACGTCATCTACACATATATTGCCAATCTAATTTAAATATCTCACAAATACACAATGTTCACTTTAAATATATATATGCCAGTTGCACTTCTTCCTCATATAACACACGATTCTCAACCTTACCCTTTAAAAAAACATCCTGAGGGATTGAAGATTGATAAGGATTCAACATTGTCATTGTGACTAGGAGTGCCATCATAATTTCTTTTCGTTCAATTAAACCAAGTGACTATGTTGGGCAAGTACAAGGAACAGAACAAAATAGTCTCCTCTAGAAGAAAGCTTTCTACAATTGAACCTTCAGGTCGTGCTTTATTGTGGACATAATCTTTCAATTTTTTTTAGGTATTGTTCTATATGATACATCCATCGATATTGAATAGGACCAACAATTCTGGCTTTATATGTCAAATGCACTATCAAATGGATGATGATAGTGAAGAAGGATGGCTGAAAAATTTGTTCTAGCTTGCATAGTGTTACTGCTATATCGACTTCTAACTTAAGTAGATAATTAGGTAGTAGAATTTTAGAACATACATCACTAAAGTACATATAGAACTTGGTAATTGGGTCAGTCACATCTACATAAACAATACCGTGAAGTGTCAAAGGTAACAACAATGGCATATAAACATGAGATTCATGACTCTTTAACCCTGTGAGCTTCCCATTTGCAAAGTCGAGAAACTTCTGATTTCTGAAGGATTCTTGGGTTTCTCCCAATTCAAAATAGCTTCCACTTTACTAGGGTCCACTGATACACTATTTCAAAAAATTACATGGCCTAAGAATTGTACTTCCTTCAACCAGAACTCACACTTACTGAGGCATATAATTGATGTTTTCTCAGAGTTTCTAACATAGTTCTCAGATGGTGCTTATGCTTTTCTTCAGTTGGTGAGTAGATTAACACATCATCAATAAAACTACTAAAAATTCATCTAGATACAGTTGAAAAACCCTATTCATTAAGTTCATAAATATTGTCAGGGTGTTAGTTAACCCAAATGACATAACTAAAAATTCATAGTGACCATATCTAGTTCTGAATGTAGTCTTGGGTATGTCTTCTTTTCTAATTCTTAGCTGATGATGCCTTGATCTCAAATCTATCTTAGAAAATGTAGTGGCTGACTGAAGTTGGTCAAACAAACCATCAATTTTAGGCAAAGGGTATTTGTTATTCAATGTGACCCGATTCAATTTTCTATATTCAATACATAGTCTGAGAGATCCATCCTTTTTCTTGACAAAAAGTACTGGAGCATCCCAAGGTGATACATTAGGTTTGATGAACCCCTTTTTAATCATTATTGTAATTACTTCTTTCATTCTACTAATTCAGCTGGTGTAATTCTATAAGGAGCTATAGATAATGGTAGAGTTCTTGACATAAGTTCAATGGTGAAATCAATTCTTGGAAGGAGGTAAACCAGGTAAATCTTCAGGGAATACATCTGAACACTCCTTAACAACTTCAATTTCTTGGACTGATTTCTACTTATCTCTAGTAGAGGCTGTGATCACACCAGCTAAGTAGCCTTGACACCCATTTTCTAACCACTTAATTGCTTTAAGGACTAATATTGTCTTCTTGCTAGTATTAATTCTGAGGCGTATATAACTTAAATTCTCTAACCCTGGGCTTCTGAAAAGTTAGGACTTTCTTATGATAGTCCAATACTACAAAATTTTCAACTAACTAATCCATTCACAATATCATATCATAATCTTGCATGTCAAGCACATAAGCACAAGCACAAAATTCATGCTCCCCAATTCTTATACTAATTCAAGGAATAAGTGTGGTGAGAATGGTTATCTGTCTAGTGGGGAAATCAAGTGTCATGCCCTCTAATAAACATGTTGATTTCTTGTTTACTAAATTAGCAAACTTCTAGGAAATGAAAGAATGAGTAGCTCTAGGGTCAAACAAAAATTCTGGCATACATTCGTTCAATTAGAAGAATACCTTCAACCACAGTAGAGGTATCTTGAGCCTCTTCCTTAGTCAGTGCAAATACTCTAGAAGACCATTTAGATGGCTGCCTTGATGCTTGTTGAGGTTGGGTTGCTGTTGTAGACATGCTAAATTTGACACCATTGTGAGCATATTTCATGTTACATTATAATGCCACAAATGGCCCAGAATTTACCTTTTGAGAGTCTATTTCCCTATCATTTAAGATCTCCCCCATTTTCAGGTGTTTCCCCCTCTTATTTTCTTGGCTTGTTGGAGGTGTTGGTCAAGATTCATGAATCGCGTCGACTTGAGTGGTCGCTTTTATTATATAATGAATGTCGGGTATAAGCCTCGCCATTATCTCTATCGATTGGTGAACCGCCAATTGATTGATCACAAACGCGTCGGTTATAACTGTCGTGATTTTCATATCAATTGATCAGGAACGCGTTAGTTATAACCGTCGCTATTTCCATATTGATTGGTGCACAACCATTGATTGGTGATAACTGTTGACGAGTCAGGATTCCTGGACATGCTTTTTTCAATAGATTGGTGAGTTCATGAACACGGTGGTGTACCTAGTCACAAATATGCAATAATCAATTGATGATTAAAAAGGCATTCTTTAACGCGTTGGTCTTGTACGCCGCGATTTTAAACTTCCATACTTCTCAGCAATTTCCTTATTTGATTTTTGGAAATACTTATTGCCTTTTCTAAAATGTGTCCTGCACCCCTGACGTGATTACACTTTCTATATTTTTCTTTTAGCAATTTTCCATAAACAAAATTTGAAAATTCCTAAACGCGTTGAGTCGACTTGTTGCGATTCAAGTTGCTGTTTTGGTCAGAATTCGATTATAAATTAGAAATTCATGAACGCGTCCAGATGGTCTGTCGCGATTCCACTTTAAATGCGACCATTGAACCCGTCACGATTTACATTTGTTGTCCACCTCGAACTTTGAGTCCCTACTCCTATAAATATACTCCATGTCTCGTCGTTCCAAAGGTTGGAGACCCAGTTGAATATCCCCTCACATCTAGTGAGTTTGAGAGAACAATTTGAAGGTAGAACTCTGCCAGATCGCCACCTCATGCTTCAACACTGCCTCTCTTCTGCATAATCAAGCAACAACATCCTCTGCGTCTTCCAAACTCTAGCGAGCTTTTCAAACAGCAGCTACTTGCGCCATCATCAAAGGGGAAGCACCTCCTTCTCTCCTCTTGTTTATTCAATTGTTCATATTATCATCCTCCTCCAAGCCCCAACGTGGCTATTCTCCCTCTTGTTCATAATATTTTATTCTCTTTTTAATCAACACCCACACACATCATACATGCATGCAACCACCTAATTTAGGGTTTTTAAAAGCCAACACAAATAAGGTGTGTTTTTCTCCATATTCTGCATGCTTATTTCACCTGTGAAGAATTGATGCTACGCGTTCTTAGCTAATCCATATTGTCTTTCTCTTATCTTTGTTATTTTCAAGGTAATCAATAATTGGAGAAGCCTTCTATTACGGCCGGCCGTGCTTGTAGAAGAAGAAACGAGCCCACTCTCTCCCACACATCTCCCCGCTCTTAAAAGGGTAATCAATAATTGAAGAAACCTTCTACCACGGCCGACCGTCCTCGTAGAAGAAGAAACGAACCCACGCTCTCCCACAAATCTCCTCACTCTTAAAAGGTATTCCGCGATCACCTCCTTATCTGCATTTATTGCACTCTTCTCTTTCGGTACCCACGAGTACTTGGTGATCACGCACACATCAAAGAATAGTGTTGCATCTCCCTTTCTTCTATTTTCATTTATTTTCCCCTATTTCTTTGTGGACGCTCGAAGTTCATTTAGAACGAAAAGCATAATCTACATAGTAGTGTCAAGTTACACTTCAAGGCCAGGAAAGAGAAATTAATGTTACATTAACCCCTTGAACTAACATGAGTAGTGCCTAGTTACACTTCAAGGCCAAAAAAGAGAAACTCATGTCACATTAGCCCCTCTCTCTTATTTGACCAACTATGCCCCTCATCAAGGAAAAAAGAGGGGAAAAATTGATGCAGTTACTTGAAAATTAAATACTTATATTTGAAGAGAAATATTTATTACAAAATTCACCTTATAATAAAAATGATGATGAAGAGGATCATTATCTCCATTGCCAAGGCCTTCCCGATCCCTTCTTCGCCGTGTTTTTTTTTCCTCTTGGAATCGTTAGTCTTTGAAATTATTAGCGATTTCTCTCCTCATACATAGAGATGTCAATGGGTAGGGGTGTAAAAGCCGAGTCGAGCCGAGTAGTATGATGCTCAAACTCTGTTCGTTAATTTTTAATCGAGTTCGAGCCGAGCTTGAGCTATATCGAGTATTGAAAATGTCTGTTCAAACTCGGCTCGTTTAAATACTCTCGAGCTCGAGCCCTTAACGAGTATTTTAACGAGCTTAATTGAATTTGCAAGTTCGTATATATAAGTAAGTTCAATCCAATCTACAAGTAAAAAATTGATCGTTCATAAGACCTAAATTTATCTTATTTCAAACTCATATCTCAATAGTTTTGATAAGTTACTTAATTAAACTATTTTAATATAATGTTTGAAATATAATCATAATTTGTTACAAGCAATATGATATTAATAGATAGACACCGCAAGGGAGGGGGTTGGTGTGCGACAAGGTAGGGGCGGTGCTGTAACTCCCCTTCGCACACCGCCTAGAGCCTCCTTTCTGCACCGTCGGTGACGGTACTGCGGCCGCCGAGAGCACCGTCTGCCACTGATGGATGGTCCACAGTGGTCGCCTGAGATGCCAGTGGCCGACAACGCACCCCTCGGTCCCACCAAGGGGCTCACCTACTGCGTAGGTCGGTCTCGAGAGGAAGAAGATACTTGATATGCTGGGGGACCTTGCAACACTAAATTTTATGTTCATGCTCATATTTACATGATCTGTGTATATACCCTCATTTACATAATTTGTGTATATACACTGTGGATCTAGTCTATGACATTTAAGCCCTCAAAAATATTTTATATTATAATAATAACTATATAAAAATAAATAAATATTTTTATATCAATATATACTTATTATATTTAAAGAAATATTTAAACGAAGTGTTAACGAGTACTTGGACAAGTTCTTAACGAGTATTTAATTGACCTCTTAACGAGCTCTTAAACGAGTTGTTCACGAGTATAATCGAGTCGAGCTCACATGTGTTCAGACTCGGCTCGTTTATAAATCGAGTTTTTTTTTCTTGTTCAAGCTTGGCTCGTTAATTAAATAAACGAGCCGGACCGAGCTTTTATCGAGTCGAGTTTCGAATTACTCGTCGAACGTATCGGCTCGTTTACACCCTATCAATGGGCCGGGCCTAGACCGGGCCTTGCTAGGCTCGGCCCAGGCCCGATTTTTTAAAAGCCGACCTGGGCCCGGCCCAGGCCCGGGGGTAGGCCCGTTATGGGTGGCCCGGCCCGGCCCAAAAAAAGTCCGGTTAAGCCCGGTCCGGCCCGAAAAAATAAGAAAAATATTATTTGTATTCATATAATATATAATTTTAATATATCTACTATAATATATATATAAATAATATATATTTTACCTATTTTATATTAACATTTAACTTATAAAAGATTATATTTTTGAGTAGGTTTATGGTAGAAAAATACACATAATTCTCATTATATATATAAATTTTATATTTAATATAAATTATATTTATATTTTTCGGGCCCGCGGGTCTACCGGGCCGGGCTTCACAAAGCCCAAACCCGACCCTATTTTTTTCCGGGCCGAGCCAAAAAATTTTAACGGGCTCATTTTTTCGGCCCAAGCCCGGTTAAAATCGGGCTGGGCCTCCGAGCCGGCCCAGCCCAATTGACATCCCTACTCATACACTTAAGTTGTCTATTTATATTTGCAGCATAGTCTCTTAAATTAGTTTTTTTCTATATTCCTTGGGTTAGCTTCGACATTGTCCTAAGGGTTCTACCCTTTAGCGGGTAAATACTCCGCTCACACTATATGAGGTTTTTAGCCCTCTATTTAAAAAAAAAAACTATTAGTAAAAACATATTGTAATAAAAATGAGGTGGATTGTAAGAAAAATAATTTTATTGACTAAAAGAGTGAGAGAGAAAAAATCATGAAATTAATAAAATTATTTTCTTAGCCATGATTATTACCATAGGTATTTGAGAAATACTTAGTACAATAGCACACTTATATTTCAATTGTAAGTGAACTCATAAAATTTTAAGTTGGACTAAAAAAATATTTAGGTTAGACTCATAAATCCTAATTAACTTAGACTCATAAAATGATTTGTCAAGACACATTGGATCATATTCTAGGTAGATCAATGGGCGAGCACGCTTGTAACTGAAATGCAAATGCACCTTTACACAAAGGGTCCATTTGGTTAGTTGTAAAATATATTATAGGAATTTGTTTTCCAAGAAAAATATTTATATGAAAATAAAAAGTATAATTACTCGTTTGATACTTACATAAATAATTTTCTAAAAAGTTTTCATTGTTTATTTCTAGTAAAATGTTTTCCAAAAATTTTTTTAAAAATATTTTAAAAAATAAAAAGTATGCTTCTAGCGTTGATTGCCTTGCGTTGTCCGCCAATGATTAGTCGTTAGGTGCCTGGAAACGGGCGCCGCCGGCTATAGGGCTCCGGGCGTCGACAATGGGGGGGGGGGGCAGCTGTTGGTCGCCAATCGCTAGCCGCCGATTGCCTAACATCGGTAGCCAACCATCGAGCGCCAGTCACTGGTCGCTGGCCATCTTACATCAACCGCCAAGCACCGATCACTGACTGTGGGTCGTCGACCGCCAGCCGCAGGGCACCAAGGGTCAACTACCGAGGCGTCGACCGCCAGTTGTCGGTAGTCGGGCACTAGTTGCAGTTGTAGGTCATCGACCGACGCTAGGCGCCACTCGTCGACTATTGTCACTAGCTGTCGGCCGCTGGCGCCAAGAGGCCGGTCACAGGCTGCTCTCACAGGCCTCTTGGTGCTGGGTGTCGGCCACAGGGTGTCGGTCGTTTGGCACCAGCCGCCAATGGCCGACCGTTATCACCAGTCGCTTGGCACGGGGCGTCGGGCACTGGCTGTTGGGCATCAGGCACCGATAGCCAATTGTCAGTCATCGAGTGCCGACTGTCGATCGCTAGGTGCTGGCCACTAGTTGCCGACCATTGTCACTAGTCTTCGGGTGCCAGTCGCCGATTGCTAGGCGTTGGGCGCCGACCGTTGTCACGTGCCATCGACCGCCGAGTGCTAGTTGCCATCGGTCATTGAACTCCAGGCGTCGGACGTCAAAATGAGAGTAGTGACTGTAGTTTCGCTCATAAAAATCTTATATGTCAATACGGGGAAAATGTTTTCTAAGGTCTCATTAAGAATGTCAAAATTCATAAATTTTGAATAATTTTTTTTATAAATTATTTTTTAACGATATCAAATAAGTCATTATATAAAAGTTTTCAAAAAATATTTTTACATAGAAACAAACCGACCCTAAACATTTTTTTAGGTATGTTTTGTATCCGAGACACGCTGTTTGACTTTTCTACAGACGAGATGGGCCAGTGGAACGGCCCATTAATACTGCGGCAGTGCGAAAAGGACGAAAGGAAGAAGATGTCAGACTGACGGGAGAGCATTCACATGGGGCAGCTCCTATCAATAATATGTGACCTTGTCCTATCAATTCAATGTCAACATTATTGGCAAGGAAGACTAGTAATGCTATTTCACAGTGCGGGCACCGACTAAATAGTACTCTTGACAATTGGACAAGTAGAGGAGGATATAATTAATTCTGATAATAAAATTCATGGTTTCCACTTTTTTTTTTTTATGAAAAGGATTTATTCCACTTGTTTAAGTGTATTTGTTTTATTTGGATAGTAAATGGACAGATCGCATAGTACCAAATTAGACGTCGTATAGATTGATAGCTGTAGCCTGTAGGAGGATAGCTAGCAGGATAGCGACGATCAGTGGTGACCAGTACCAAACAATAAGCTGTTGTGATGGCGGTGGCAGACTCATGAATAGTATTTTTGGACTCATAAATATTGTCATTAAGTTTAGAAAGATTATTTTTGAGATTTAAAAATGTTAATTAAATTTTAATAAGAAAAAATTAATTAAAAATCTCTAACTAATTTTTACTGTAATATGATTTAATATATATGCGATAACACTTACTGTAATGAGTTACAACTTTGTTAGAGATTAAAAAATAAATCAAATATCTATTAATTTTTAATTAATTTATATTTTAATAATAATTTAAATTCATAAAATAATAATTTTAAACTCCAAAATAATACTCGGCTCATCCCGCCATCCTCCACCCATGTCTGTTGCTCTTCACCAATCTGTATATCACCCAATGTGCGGCCATGCGAGTTGCTATGTAAGAGTTATTACAATTACTACAAGTGTTGTAAGTTTTTCTATTTTTTTTATCATACTGATATCCTTCATACAGATTGCTTTGATTTAGGATCGAAAATTTTTGATGTTTCAACATATTGTTCAATGGAGTTAAAATTAAAAATGTAGAATAAACAAGTTCTTTTCCCGACTTCACCGTTTGGTCAATTTTATTCCATTTTTTTCTCAATATGGCATATTACACAAGATGATATGTAAAATTCATAATTATATTTTATTGCGTTACCTCATAAGCTAGCTGTTTATTTTAATCCTAACATGATCTTAACTTTTTTTAATATAACTCGATTTATGCATATGGAGACCATCTCTTCTCTCCATTTTAGATTCTTTCTATATGGGTATAATTTAACGGGTTACTGGAATAAACTGTTTACATGCATGTGCAACTCTAAAGTAGGGCAATATATATCATTTTTATTTAGGAGAGCAATATTCAAATTATATATAGAGGTTGATATAGGACAACATTCAAAGAGACCAAATAACAAACACTTGCAAAACATTTATGTGTGTCTATGTTCGAAGGCCACAATCATGCTAGTTAAAATTCTTGATGGTAGTAAAATTATGCAAACATCAATTTGATGGGCATGGACGGATCCAATGAAAAATCAGTGGGGTCTTGTGATTCCACTAAATTTTTAAAACCTTATTAATGAGTTTAAAATTTTTCATTACATTAACTTGGTTGAATTTTTTTTTTAAAAAAATGATCTCACTGAAATTTTTTCTGAGTCCATCTATACTTATGGGTGTAGGCGGCAGTGCTGCACGGTGATATTTGCTGCTCCAATATATGCCACTCCACGGTTGCTATTGAGAAGGTGTTCCTTGAGTACTGATGTTTGAGAGAGAAGAAAGGGGATCGAGGAAAGAAATGACAAACCGTAACAGCTGACTAGCAGAGGACATGACAAGACAAAGAAGAAGAAAAAGTGGCTACCTTGGGGATGTTCACGCGGGGGAGAAAAGGAAAATGCAAAACGCATGGAACCAAGGAGAGAGAAAGAAGAATGAAGGAGAAGAGAAGGTGGGTTTGGTTTGGGCTGAACCTCACAAAGGATCGGAGAAAAGGGATATAGATATAATTGGGCTATTTATATTTTGGGTCAACTCAAAAATTTGAATCCGATTGATCGGTTCGATTCAATTTGAGGACCCTCTTGATTCAATTTGATTTTTATCATGAAATTGAGTCGAATCAAATATATATGTGTAAATAATTAATAATGTACAATTACATAATAGATCATGTGGCACAGTTGGTTAGTGCATGAGTTCAAAACTCACGTGTCTTAAAAATGTGTATTTTGTCATTTTCGGTTCAAACCGAATCGAAACTCAAGTTGGTTTCAATTTGGAAAAAAATAGGATGAGTCGGGCCGAACCGACGACCCGTGCTTACCCCTTGCTACGACATCACACCATGAGATTTTTTCAAGCCATCGCCGCGCCGAACTCTGTAATTAGCTTTTTTCCCCCTTCCAAAGATTCTTACGTACGCATAGTAGAGGTTTCCATTCATATTTATAATAAAAAAATTCACAAATAAACCTAACAAATAAAAAGACTAAAAAATATTCATACTCTTAAAATAAACAAAAATACACAACAAACTAAAATAAATCTTAGCAATCCCAACCAACCTAACAAACCACAACAAGTTGAACTAAAAAGACGCACAAGGTGGCTAAAATATATATATAAAAGTAAGAAAATGATCATCGATGTGCATGCCTTCAACAATTTAAAATAAATTAGGATCATCTAATATTGTAAATTGTGCAACTCGCTCCGCATCAGACACATGTTAGAGTACCTCCTTTTTCTACTACTCTTATTTACTACCCGCCCAAAATAAGTGCCACACTGTCACACCCCCAATTTAGCAGTAGAATAAATTAGGAACATGAACATATATATAATATATCAAGAAGTTGTGTAAGTCAGAGCAACTAAATACAGCAGTTGGATAATACAAAGCCTTCATTTTATTGATAATCAAACCACTAAATCTATTACAACCACTAATTTCGAGTCATTACATAAGGCCCATCATGACACGATTATATTGGAAAGAAATTAAAAGCAACTAACTAAACTCTATTATACTATGACGCTATGACAACTCCGCTAAGATGACGTCAGGTCGCTTATCCCTTTTGTCAATCCCCATTGTTGTGTGTAATGCCAGTCAATTATCTGAAAAAATATAAGAAGCATTTGATGAGCGATAACATCCAGTATGACTTATATCTCATGAACTAGATAATATTTTAAGTAATTAATTAGTTAATAGGTAGAGTAACTACATGATGCATGGCGAGTCATGATAGAGAGTAAGAGCATGATGATTAACGAACAAAATGTCCAAGTGTAGAACAAAAACTAGTGACATGCATAGCAAGAGAGAGAATTGGCCATATTAAGAGTAAATACCCATCAGGGAAAATAACACAAATAAAGTAATAGTACATCTAGTAAATAGCATGAGTTGATTGTCATAGATTACTCGATATAGTATAGCACTTGGGTGTAATATCAAACACCCTGATCAATCAACTCTCGCGAGGAAATAGCACTTTTAGGTGCACCTTCCAAGACCAGACCGAACCCTTTATATTGCTAGACATTGATTATATTTATTATCTAGACAATTAGTTAATGGCCATATAGAGCATCAAAAAAAAGATGAGAAGTGTACATGAATATATGAGTCTATCATGAAAGAAAGAGAATAGATGAGAGAAAAATGATTAGACGTGAGTTTTTGCACTATCCAGAAACATACAGGGGACATGCACGAGAAATAACACATAAAAGCCTCAATAGTAACCACTGCAGATAGAACACTCTGGTTCAAACAGTCACAGGGAGAACACAACCTACTTTCTGGACGTGACAAGAACGTGGTCAGGGGGTTTGGCGTGTTAACAATGAAGACGCGGTCCTCCTATTTGCTGAGTTAAGAACGCAGTCAGAAAATAGGGCACATTCACAAATAAGATCTAGTGTCTTGTTGGATCATGTCATACGTGTCCAGCAGGGTCCCTAGAAGTGTTTAGGTGTTGATGGTACAATCTGCTCGACGTCTTAGAGGGATTCTAAGCTCACGGAGTCTTACGGAGGCTCAACAAAGGAGTTTTAGTTTGACAGTAGGAATACCCGATAGAGGGTTCTCACAATGTCAAGTAGAGTCTTGAAACTTTTTGCTCGACGTTCTAAAGGATTTCTAGAACAGCAAAACGACGATAACAGTGCTCCAAAATGACGATAGAAATGAGTACAAATTATGTATATAAACCCTTGTTATTTCATGTTCTTTGTGATAATCATTTTAATTACTTTTATGTCTATATTAGTTCGTTTGTAGCCATCATATGATGATGACCCAAGTTAAGGCTTCATTGGATAGGTATACGAGACAATCACAAGTTATAATCAATATAGCATGAAAAGGGTCATTGGATTAAGAATCATTATAATTTAATTTCATGAACTTAATTAATATGTTGGTTTATCATAGGGCAACGTTTGATGGGTTAAATAATCATTTAAAAGCCAAGTTTCAAGTTAAAGTACATTGTTCACGGTTTAAATAGGTTTTTGGACCGACAATCAGAACGCAACGGGGTGAAACGTCGTGTTAAGAACAAGCTCTAGGGCTGTGGCGCATTCCTCTTAAATGAACACGACGGGATAGTGTGCCGGGTTCAAACACGGTATTGGACCGTCGCGTTCTGGATATGGTCACTAGGGCCACTGCGTTTATACACAGAAAGTCCGTTCATGACACAAGGGCAAAGAAACGCCTAAACCTCAAAGTATAGTGTATGAAAAATCACAAAATTGGTCTTAAATCAAAGCTAACATGCTTAGTAACATGAAAAAAGAAGAAATTAGACATGAGAATATGGATTCAATAAGATTTAACATGAAGAGTAAGATTCAGAATAACATGAACATGTTTAACTTGGAGGAAAAATACTTTTTGTATGGACAAAAAATTGGAGAAAATGTAGAAATTGTATTTATAACATTAAGATCAACCTACAAAGTGATTTAATTAGGTTTTGCTTGAGAGAATGCCTGCATTTGATTTGGATGCATTTGTGAAACTAGGGCAAAACGGGACGAACTACTTAAAGAACACTTTGTGCTCCTCCTCTCCACGAATTTCTCCTCCTATGGCGTTCCATTCACATCTCAGAGAAGCTCCAAGTAGCACTAGGCTCGGCCGTAAGAGAATTTAGAGGTGTATTCGTAAAGATTTTCTTTTTATTTCTTAATACAACTCTAACTCCTTTTAATTACAAATTTCTCATGTTTATCTCATCTCTTAAGCCTTTAAAACTCCTATTAGAGTTAGATTGGGTTGAAGAGTTGCTTTCCAAGTTTGGATAGGTAAATTCGTCATTATCTAATGCATTTAAGTTAATTTAGCTCAATTTATCTAAAGGGATAATAGACATTATGAATTAAATATTTATATCTTATTATTCGATTATCCTTTGCTTAATTTTGGTCCAATAATTTAATATGGACCATTATTTAAGCCCATTAACTTCTCTTTCTTATTGGATTTATTTTAATTCATTTATTCCTTTATAAGTTTAATTTATTTATTTTCTAATAATCGGGATTGCTACATACACAATTATATTGGTAGTAAGTCATGTGAAGGAAAATATTAAGTAAGATGCTTTTCTAAGTGGTAAAATAGAAGTGACAACAAAATTTTCATTTCCTAACAATCCTCTTACACATCGAGCTCTAATGCGTCATGGTTGATAGAATATTTTACATTTTGGTAGTATATTTTTTAAGGGATGAACAAAAGAAGCTGAAGAGGACACATATGCTCTTATCTATACTATACTAATAATACTCAATTTTAGAAGTACAGGTGGGAGTACCAAAATGTCTAATTTCTCGCCTAAACTCTCTCTCCACCTTCTTTCTTTATATTTATCTTTTACTTCTCACCCTATCCTTGTCTGTCTCCTTTCCAACTTTCAATTTGAATTTGAATCCCCATACATTTTCATGCTTTTGAATGCCTCCTCCCCTCGCAACTTCCCCGCATTTAATTGCTCTTCTCCACCTCTTCTACGACCTTTATCTACTTTGCCCTACTTCCCTCCTCTCTCTATAATCATCTGTACATCGGAGCCTCCTTTCCTGTATTCTTTCCCCTCTCTACCCATCCTCCGCGCTCGTGATTTTAGTGGCAGCCACCTCCGCTAGGACCGCCTTCCTCCTCTCCCTCTTCCGCAACCTCTCTCTGAGGTGTTTAACCCATGCTCGGCTTCTGCTGCTGCTTCGCCTCCAGGGTAGACGACAATCGGGAGGAACGTCGACGTCCGTGGGAGTACTTGGCCCTGGCCAACCCCCTCTGCCGCGTCAAGCCCCTCTATGCTTCCGTGATTGGGGAGGGTGTCTTAGCCACCGTCAAGGACGCTAAGAAGCGGACCATCTCTAGCATGCTCGGCCTGCTGCCCTTAGACAAATTCCACATCACGGTCGGTGTCTCGTGGCAGCCTTGCACTGACTTCTCTCGGTGAGCAATGATGTTGCTGGTACACAGACCTACCTCCCATCCTCATAGCCCTGACCCTGCTGAATCTGATACCTGGTTTGTCTATAGTGACACCCTCACTGATACATGCTCCTATCTCTAGTCCCGCTTGCTCATTGCTCCAACTCCACTGTTGAGATCTACCTCCTCCCACACGGGAGCGGGCACGACCTTTGCCGCTGCCGCAACTGGTGGGACCTCGCCTGGCTTTGCTTCGGCGCTGTCATAGGATCCGGGGTCTTCATCCTTATTGGACTCTAGGTGCACAACGACACGGGCCCCACCATCATCTTCGCCTAGCCACCATGGATTCTCTGCACTCCTTTCCGTCTTATTCTACACCAGATTTGCCGTGGAGATCCCCTCCGCCATCTCTCTCTCTCTCTCTCTCTCTCTCTCTCTCTCTCTCTCTCTCCCCACCAAAACCACACCTCCCACACTCCGTCTTCCTAGGCACCGAAGCACCCAATCGGCGTGTTGGTGTGGGTGTGGGCGGGGCAAGGCGGTGTGGTAATCAACTCGAATAGTGTGGGGTCTGAGATCGACAGTGTACACACGTGATTTAGACTCCACCGCGGGCAAATTTCATATTAGGCCATAATGCCACAAATGGCCCTCCTATTGTCTTGCAAGAGTGTTTTCCCAATATTTATGGATCTTACCTATTCTTCCCCGTGCTTCCCCTCCTTTTCCAAGGCTCACCGGCTGACATAGGCATTCATTTCAAATCGTGGCGGGTCTGGTGGGCATGTTTTCAAGTCGCGACGGGTCTACGGGACGCATTACATCGTGCCCCACGTGGCACAACTCGTCGTAGTGCCCCACGAGGCACATCTCCACTTCGTGCCCCACGAGGCACATCTCCATCTTGTGCCCCACGCGGCACCCTTCCCCTTCGCACCCACGTGGTGCACCTCCCTATTTGGCCCTCGCGGCCGCTTTTCTTTCCCTCCTCCGGCCCATCGGATTCCTTTTCCCCACTGGGCATCGCGCCCTCCTTCTTCTCAAATCCCTCCGGCCCGCCGGAGTCTCCAAAGTCTTTCTGCAATTCTCTCCTTGTCATTTTCAATCAGGTCATCTGACCTTTCTCTCATTGTTTTCGGGGCTTTAGCCCCCATGTATCTCTTTAATTTCCAAATAAAATTATACATTCTTTAAAACCTCTAAGTCTCGCCCCAGCACAGGGCATTCTTCCTTCCATTATCCTCCGAACTTTTACTATATTTATCAGTGTGAAAAATCCATAAAAAGATGAATATTCAGCATTGCGATGCTACCGTAGCACTTTGCTTATGAAAACTCCGCTCTAGGAGTCCAAAATTCCCTCCTGGGTCATTAAGGTTTGCCCTTAGCATGGGCACTTTCACACACACTGCACGACACCCTAGGTCGACTGTGACAGAACGCCTCGTTCAAGCCCGTTAAACCATTAACGAACTTGAACCGAGTCCGCCTCCTGCGATAGGGTCGTAGCCTCGCAAGGTACACCACACACGAGTCCGTGAAAACAGAAAGGAACACACTTGTTCACATATATGATTCACCATTTCATATATAATGTACAATATTACATAGCCAAATTTCAACAAAAGTATAAGAAAGTACAAGAGCTTGGGGCATACCTCGAGGTAAACTGGTACAACTGAGGAAAGAAACTACACTGCTAGAGGCGCTGGCCCCAACACTGCCTGAACTGGAAGACGGTAACGAAACCTCCTACTCGCCTCCGCCTGTGAGGAGGGGTGAGCCTCACTAGTCATTGGCTCAGTAGGAAATCCCCAACTCGAGCAAACCATACACAAGTACGGAAGCAGTAAACTATACTAGCAATTTATAGCACAACCACGCAGGTTATTAAATCAATAATCATACTTACCATTTTTCGACTATATTGAACAAATTAATTAAAATAAACGACAAAACTCAATTACGTATACGAGCTAAAGTAGGGTTCGCCACACTAGAGCCACGTAGACTGGTTCGCGACACCAGTAACTGACTCGGACAAACAAACACAGGTTTGCCTCTTAGTCTCGCAGCCACGGACGAAAGGTTCAGCTGCCGCTCCACGTGGAAAAGTCAAACAACTATGGAGACCAACTAAACACCACTCCTGCAGACACACAGCCGCAGGCCCATGCCTAGCACCTCTAGGGTCTCTGGACGGAGCACCCTAGAGTGAGGCACTGGAAAGGACTAGCTGGGGACCAGTGTTGACTACCGGTGTTCATAACCCCAACTAAGAGCGCGCTACAAGTGACTAAAAACAAACTCAAGAGTCACTGTCCCACTGTCGTCTTTCCCTCAGTCGGACAAACAACTCAAACAGAGGAGTGAGGGTTTCCAGGACAGACGACACAGACCTCGACGGTACAACACAAGTACCGGGACAAGCCCTGAACTAACAGCCTGGCTCACAGAGAACCTAGGGCACCCAACTGGAGAGGTAACCACGGTAGGCGTCGTACTACCTGCCACACACACAAAACCATGTGCGCACCGCACAAACCACGTGAAATCTCACGATATTCACAAGTACCGACGGTCCACAACACGTCTCATGTGCATACCAGGCCAACGCATAAACCACTAGTTAGCTCCGTAACCAACATGCTAGCCTCGTAAACATGCGCTCCTAGAGCGCCACAGGTGCCAATGCACCACACGTTATTACCGAATACATTGAATAACAATAATCGGATAATCATATCACATATGCCATACACATTCAGACCACTCGGCTGTGGTCGCAACATGGGCCTGTGTCGCCTCCAGAACGCGACAACCCGATATGGCGCGTTTATCACATGAATGCAACGCACAAAGATGTCGCGTTCCCCACTTGAACGCGACGGGTCACCTATCGCGTTCATATCGCGACAGGGGGTTTCGTCGCCTTCACAGGTAGGAACCCTAATCAGGGATCCTTTCCACAGATTACCACCCTACGTTATGCAAACCACCCTTAATTCATGTTTTTCATGCTTTTGTGATCATCCTAACATAGTATCTATAGTTAGAAAAGCAAATAATCATTCAAACAATCGTCACATGCGATCTACAGACCAAAAACAGGAAGAATTACCCTACCTCCGCGAAGAACACACAATCTGACGATTTCTCGGTGTTTCCTCCGCTCCACACGAAGTCCCTGCAGTGAGAACACGCCGAATGCCAAGCCTCCACGCCAAAACGCCCCTAAAAACCCGCGCAGCACCTCCCCCTGGTCAAACAGAGCATGCTCAGCTCTGTCTGGCCAGCAAGGGTTTAAGCACCGCTTGCGGTTCAGAACGCGACGGACTACTCCGTCGCAAGCTCATTGCGACGGACTTGGGCGTCGCCTTCCTGAGGCTAACGTCTGCAAGTCGCCCAGCGCGCGACACGCGGCGCACATGCATACGATCGCCGATCCCTGGTGGTTTCTAGAACGCGACGGGCAGGGCAGTCGTGTTCATAACGTGACATCCCTCTCTGTCGTGTTCACAAACAGAGAATTTCAGGGTGCTACGGGCCCAAACTATCGGCCCAATAAGCTCCAAAAACACATGTACACACCGAACACATACCACATTGGCCTCACAAACGCTAAACACAAGATCCACAAGGATCCGAAAAACGCGCGACGTTACACCGACTGCTTCGGTAGACACCGTCACTGTCGCAGCCATGCCTGAAAGGCACGAACGTCTGTTTCTCCCCTTACTCGGCCAAAATATGAGTAGTAGAGGTAGTCTGGGCAAGGCAACCAACCCAAAGCACTCCGTCATAAGAGAATGTCTCAAAATGGGCAAATCAAATGACCAATAAAAATCAAAGTCAAAATGCATGTCAAGAGCGGCAAAGTCCCCGCAAAGATCCAAACGGATCTGGATGTATGCATGCAAAATCAAAATCAAAACCAATCAATCATAATAGGGCATGGCAAAGAGCGGCAAAGTCCCCGCGGAGATCCAAATGGACCCGGTTGTACGCATGTCCCTACAATTGAATGGTCATCAATCAATCAAGTTCAAAAAGCCCCAATAATCAAATGAGACTGAATCTTTTGACGGTTGTGTCAAGGAAGGGAGTCAAACCCAACTCTTTGAGCATCCATATAATGCTTATCTCCAAATTTTCTTCCCTTCTCCCTGCCAGACTTAGTCGCCTTTTCAGGTATGGCTTTGGTAGTGCGCTGTTAACCGCTAACAATCAGCACTTGGGCACCACTTTAAAATGTATGCCATACTCTGGACATTCTTTAATGACACAGGATGTAACGAGGACCCCTTACCAGTCAGTTTTCACAACCTTAATGATACCATAGCATGGCAATGTTCCAAAAAAAAAAAAAAGAATATCTCCAAAACCCAAAAAAATCCAAATATTTCCAAAATCACAAAAAATTCAAAATCCCCAAAATCAATAAAAATTCAAATATTTCCAAAACCTACAAAAAATTCAAATACTTTTCAAAAATTCATAAAAATGTGGAAAATATCCAAAAATCCAAAATTCATGATGGTACTGCACAGGGCCAGCGTGCATCTCCTTCTGCGTCAGATCGATGCAATTCTTACCTCATGGGTTCCCCCATCTTGAACTCCAAACTCCTTGGCCAAAAGATCACTCATCCTCATGGTTTAAAACAAACAAAATTGTTTGAGTTGCGTCTATTGTTGACTATTTTATCCATGCTCCGTGTTATAAATGTGTTATTCCATGATATGTGTTATTTTAACCTTATTTTCCTTTAGCCCAGCATACATGCATATTGAAATCACTGTGGGAAAACCACTCTTCCAATGCAATCTGAGAGCCATTCTCACTCCTTATTTTCCTTTAGCCCAGCATACATGCATATTGAAATCACTGTGGGAAAACCACTCTTCCAATGCAATCTGAGAGCCATTCTCACTCCAAATCCAAGCAATTTGAAATATTCCAATCCGGGTCAAGTACCAACTCCCTTGTTGTCGCCTCCGGGCTGATTTCCTTAAGAACTCTTGTTTGGATTTATCTCCTACATTTCGTCTTTACTCCCAGAGATCCAACTGAGGCATGGCAGATGCCCCCGATGGTGCAACTAATGGATTGTGTCCTTAGGTACTTCCCCTACGCTGAAAGTTGATCTCTCCCTCATGCCCCACGTGGCATCTTTCCTTTGTGTACCACGTACACATCTCCAGTTGTGCCCCTCGTGCGCACACTTTGTTTCCTTCCGATCCAAACATTTTGTTCCTTTAGGTTCTCTTCCTGGTGGTGACTTCCTAGGGTATTGGTGAAAGACTCTCATCAGGTGGTGTTCACCCCAGTGTCACGCATGTCTATTTTTCACCTTGGTGTCTACTTTTTAGTCCGCTCCCCTGCACTGCACTCCGCTTCGCTACGCTTCATTTCTTTCATTTCCATTCACTCCATTACACTCCACTCAGTGTCCCTTCGCTTCGCTCCCCTGCAAAGCAGACGCCAAGGCGTGGCAGCTGTAGACACGCGATTTTGACTCCACCGCGGGAAAATTTCATATTACGCCATAATGCCACAATGGCCCTCCTATTGCCTTGCAAGAGTGTTTTCCCAATATTTATGGATCTCACCTATTCTTTCCCGATGCTTCCCCTCCTTTTCCAAGGCCCACCGGCTGACATAGGCATTCATTTCAAGTCGCGGCGGGTCTGGTGGGCGTGTTTTCAAGTCGCAACGGGTCTGCGGAACGCATTATGAAATGCGTTTGGCATGGTGGGCATGATTCCATTTGTCGCGCTAGGCATGTTGGATGCGACTAGGCCAAAAGGTTCTTATCGCGGCGGCTTTCTGCGACGCGATAAGAAATTTGCTTATTTTATTTACGAAATATGCCCAAATTGCCAGTTTAGGAACACGTCTGCCATGGGCGATGCGATTATGATTATGCTTTTGGTAGATTTTATAAATAAAATATGGAAATACTTTACCGCATCGTGCCGTGCCGACGCGTTTCAAATTAGAGATGCGTCGGACCGTACCGACGTGATTAGGCCCGAGGCCCCAAAAGTCGTCGCACTCGAGCGCCCGTACCTCGAATCCCGGGAACTATCTGAATTGCATCCACCTGAGCCTCCGCGATTAGGTCCTAGGCCTGAACCCCTAGACCCCCGGAAGTCGTCGCATTTATGAGCCCACGTGTCAAAATGAAGTCGCGTCCGGAAGGTCGACGTGTTTCAATATCACGGCGCGCCATCCCGACGCGATTCTAAAGGTGACCACAGGCTATAAACATCATTTTATTGTCAAATCAAGCGGGAAATGCAGTCGCTGTTAATCACGGCACGCCGTGTGGACATGTTTCACTCTTATAGTCACGGGGGCTGTACCCGACGAGATTCAAAGCTTTCATGCCTATAAATACAGACCGAGGGTTAGTTGTTCAGGGGGTCCATTTCATAGCAGGCAAAGCCCTGCCGGATTCCCGCCTCGGCTCCAGACCAAGGAGGCCCGTCACGCAATCTGAGCTATCCCATCCATCCAATCGGCGCAAGGCGGAGGAGCACTCCTTCCACGTCGTCCTCCACGCACTTCAGAGCGAAGCGGGGGACCATCTTCCTCCTCTTCTTCCTCTATCCATTCCAGAAGCGCTGCCGTGCCATTCACCATTTGGAGAAGCACCCCCTCCCCTTTCTCTTTCTCTTGGTTTATCCACCTCCTCCGGGCCCCACGTGGCTTCCTTATACTCTTTTTATACACACATGCATGCATACACACACACACACCCCACATTTTTAGGGGTTTAAAAGCCACCACACGGTAAGTCGTTCCCTATGCCATTCATTCTTCCATTTCATCTATTAGAATTGTATACTACACACGTGGCTAATCCCCTTCCTTTCTTATTTGTCTCATTTTCAGAGTAATCAACAAAAGAAATGCCTTCTCCACGGCCGGCGCTGCTCGATAGAAGAAGAAAGGAACTCACACCCCCGCGTCAACCTCCCACTCTCTAACAGGTACTTTTCGCGATCACCCATTCCATTAGCACCCCTTCGCGCGTGCATTCTCCATTCGGTACCCTCGCGTACCTGGCGATCACGTTATTTTTCTTTTCTTGTCATTTTTTTCCATCACACATTATTCATATCCACACACACCACACCATTATTTTGTCCACTTGTGGACCACTATTCTTCGTCCCCTACGAAAAGGGAAATGAAAAACACCGTCTATAGGTAGGATCATATAGCCGTTCATTGTGGCGGTGGAGCTGGGAAAGCATGGCATCCAGGTGAACCACATCTCGCCGTTCATCGCGGTGTCATCGTTGGCGGGGAAGTTCTTCAGAAATAGCAGAGGAGGAGCTGTGGACGTGGATAGAGGGACTAGGAAACCTGAAGGGCACAGAGCCGCAAGTGGAGGACGTCTCCAAAGCGGTGCTATAGATCAGAACCTGCCATGCCTGCCACTGCAACGAACGGCGTTGCTGACGCCTCTCCCCGTACTTGCGCTGGTCCCACCCATTGTCGCACGAACCTGCAACTCTCTTTCTCACATGACTGCGCACCGCCGCCTGCCGTGCCTCCGGGCCTGCAACTGTTGACGACGGCTTCGCCGCCTCTTCTCCCCGTGCGCTGGCCCTCTCCTCTCCTCTGCATTCTTTGCCTTACTTATATGGGCCTTCTCTCTCTCTCTCTCTCTCTCTCTCTCTCTCTCCCGGCATCGCGCTTTCCCTCTCTTTATCTCACTCTTCCTGTGCCTCCTCCACCACCAGCCGGCCCTGCATCCCCTTCATCTCCTTCCACCTACAACGACGTCCTCGCTGACATATTTACCCTCCTAGCCGACTACAGCTACAATCCTCGCGATGGATGGTGTTGACTACCCAGAGGGGTCTCCCGGTGCAGGGTGGAACTACTGCGGCGTGGTGATCGATTGTGTGGCTGACATATTTAGCCCTCCTAGCCGACTACAGCTACATCCTCGGCGATGGATGTGTTGACTACCCAGAGGGGTCTCCCGGTGCAGGGCTGGAACTACTGCGGCGTTGGTGATGCGATTGTGTGGATGGCCTCCTCTGAGGGTGTCGACAACCTATGCGCAGGTCGTCGTTGACGGTGAAGACGTCCTCGCCTGCACCGTGAAGGGCTTCTCCCTGGTCGCCTTCAACTGCGTCGACACATCCAGTTGTCTGGTGAATTCAAATTGCTGCTCCGCCTGGTGGTTGACGGCCCTCTCGTTGATCGCGTCAACAACAGTGCCGGAGAAGAGAATGTCGTCGGTAGACATGCATGCGTTGGGAACTTGCAGGTTCCCCACTTTGCTGGGGACCCCTTCGCCATATACTTCTAGTTCGTGCCGATGGACGCCATCGCCAAGGCCGCAACCGTGCTTGCGCTGGCGGCCTACAGCTCTGTCCGCGGTAGCAAAGACGTCCTCGCCTGCGCTGTGAAGGGCTTCTCCCATCTATTGTGCATTGCCGGTCCATCTTCCGTGTGTAGCAGGTGTCGGAAGAGAAGAAGAGGGGTCGCATGGGGGAGGGGATACATTTTTTCCCCATCGCTACCTAGGGACCCATAATCATTTTGAGATTTGTATTTTAAACCCCCACTTTTTTAAATACACATAAAGATATGGTTATCCTCCCCACCACCTTCTCTTCCTCCGCTGCACATTCTGTTTTTCAACATTTGAAGATTTCACACACTTTTTGTGTGTAATAATGCTACTTTTATTTTTACAGTAGATAAGATGATTGTGTAATAACATTTCTTTTATTTTTATAATAGGTAAGCTGATTATGTAAAGACCCTATGTGTTAGGGGTGGCAATGGGCCGGGTCTGGACCGGGCCTAGGTTGGCCTAGATCCAGCCCAGTTTCTAACCGATCGGCTCGGGCCCGGCCCGACCCGGTTTTTATAAACTCGGCTCGGCTCGGGACGATTGTGTAAGGCCCGACCAAGGCCTGGCTCGGCCTAGCCCTCACCCGGCCCGATTTTATTTTTTAAAAGTATTATTATTATTTATTATTTATTTTTATAATAAAGTTGATGTTCATCGAATCAAAACAACATAAAATAAATATCAGACTAAATTAGATAAATTTATTTCTAGTTATTACAAATATGAAATAAATATTAAGTCATTAAACATAGCTCCAGAACATAATTTTCAATCCAAAATTTTAGAATATTAAAATTATTGCCGTATCACTTATTTTTTCAAAAAAAATTACCGGGCCACCGGGCCGCTCGGCTAGGCCGAGCCAAGCCCGAGCCCGGCCTAATCTTACTCCGGGCTGTGCCGGGCTAGATTGGGCTCAAAATTTACAAGAGATTAAAATATGCGGCCTAAGCCCATATAAAACCAGGCCGGGCCTTCGGGCCGGCCCGGACCCAGTTGACACCCCTACTAGGTGTTGGTTGGTAGTTTTTAGTCTCTGATGCAAGCATATTTGTATGTGTATCCATGCATCACATGGATAACATGGAAGACCTAATTTGGGTCAAATTGTTCTATTCTTTTATTTTTAATTTTTTCCTCCCCACCACCTTCTCTTCTTCCCTGTATATTTTTGTAAACTAAAAGATGCTCTTTTGCAGTAAAATGTGCAATCCTTCTCTTAGGGATGTCAATTGGATCGGGCCAACCCGGAGGCCCAAAAGCCCGACCCAATTTTAACTGTTCTTGGGTCGGAAAAATTAGCCTGTTTAAATTTTTTTGGCCCAGCCCGTCCCGGCCCAGAAAAGAATAGGGCCGGGATTGGGCTTTGTGAGCCCGGCCCACCCGGCCTGAAAATTTTAAATATAAATATAATTATATTAAATATAAAATTTATACTTAGAAAGATGATTATATTTATTTTTTCTATAATAAATCTACTCAAAAATATAATTTTTTATAAATTAAATGTTAATATACATATAAGTAAAAATATTACTTTTTATTGATATATTATAGTAGATATATTAAAATTATATATAATATAGATAAAAATAATAAATTTTATATTTTTTGGGCCGGGCCGGACTTAATCGGACTTTTCTTGGGCCTAGCCAGGCCACCCATACCGAGCCTATTCTTGAGCCTGGGCCGGGCCTGGGTCGGCTTTTAGAAAATTGGGCCTGGGCCGGGCCTAGCAAGGCCCGGTCAGGCCTAGCAAGGCCCGGTCCAGACTTGACCCATTGACACCTCTACCTTCGCTGCACATTATATTTTTCAACATATGAAGATATTTGTTCACACACTTAAATTGTTTAGCATTCCTAATGCATTTTGTAAATGACCAATTTCAATTTATAATATCAAATAAATTCTATTTGATCTATTTTTGGTTTGGAAAAGTTATATTTCCTTATTTATTTTTCAAATATATGAAAATTATCTTTCCTTATTTACTTTTTCAAATTATTTTAATAATTATACTATAACCACAGATATACTACAACATGAAGTGAGTTTACAACAATCAAGATTGAGGATCAAGAAGATTGATAGATGGTAGATTATGATTTTATATATTTTACGGACTTTAGTTTATAAAAGTGTGTTTCATATTGTCAATAGGACTATTTATGATTTATGTATTGGATAATTTTTATATATGTTTTATGACTTTTGTAATACATATAAATCAGATAGTTTAATAATATTTTAACATATTATTGCTCATATTTTATTATCAAATACTATACTATCATAATTTGATGTTATCCGTGCGTCGCACAGGTATAGAACTAAATTGATATTTTATTATCAATTTGTTTTTTGTTTATTGCTTCATATACATGATGTTTCATATATTTTTGCTCCTTCATTATCAATTACCATAGAATCATATTTCTCTTCTATAAATAAATATTTTAAATAAAAAATAAATTTACTACAATTTTGATATTTTCCATGCATATATATGCATGGGTACACAACATGCAATGGACTTAGATAGAAAGTAATTATAAACCTTTTTTTTAGTTATCTTTTTACAAACTTCTCAGAAAGTAATTTAGATCATATTTCTTACGTTTGCTTGGATTTGATTATTTATATGTTTTAAACATATATTTTATATAACTTTGTATATTTAAGTGTTTGAGTAGATCACATATATTAATATAAAAACATGTTTTTTTATATCTACATTTGAGTTATCCTCCTCAACAGCACACTTATATGCAATTTATCCCATTGCAATTTATATGTTTCATTCATATAGAGGATTCTTTGTACAATCATATGTTGAATGTTTGTACAATTATATTTAAATGATTTTTGTAGAAATTTTATTATTTTTTGAAGGCATTTATTTATTCACTTTATATTTCTGATATTGAATGGTTATATAGATTGGATTAACATAAGAAGTTCAATAATCACTGCGCTATAAGCTTTTCTTCTTTTCTTTCTAACTATAACTGAAGAAAATTTTTCTTTAATGAAGGGGGGGGGGGGGAAACAAATAAAGAAAATTATTATATGTATACAATGTGAATATTTAATAGATGTTGCTAACTTTCTATATATCCTTAATATTAGATGATACATAAATTTTTGTAATCGTCAAAGATAGGCCGGATAAAAATGACATTTTTTGTATATATACCACTATGGCAATTTAGTCATTACAGTTGAGAAGACTAATTTATCATTTTTAATATTTTATTGCACGACCACCACGTTGGAAGTCACAATTTGCTTCCAAAATGGGCACACCATTTTTAAAACCAGACTTGCAGAATCTAATTAACAAATCTGATTAATTTCAATGGACATAACACGTTCATACATGGCCACCTAAAACCTTTCAAACCAATCTCACAACAAGCCACGACCCAACACCAAAACCCATGCACACCTATTTGCACGTAAACTATCCACCTTCTCTACTAAACTTTTATAATTTAACTTCTCCCTCTCATTGTTACTGTAGTAGCTACTGTTGCCCGATTGACAAGCCCAGGGGGGGTGAATGGGTCTTTAAAAATTTTACTTGATTAGTACATGTACTTAAAACATTCACACAGAGGACATTCTTCGATGAATGTTAATAACAGTTAGTTCAAAGCACAATCACATAAGGAAAACAACCACATAACACAAGAGATTATCCTAGTTCGGACCTCCTCTCCTTAGGAGTCCTACGTTCAGTCCCTGAGCAACAACTCAGGATTCCACTAACTAGGGTACAGTCCCCCTATGGACACTACAACACCCAGCTCAGTTGGTCTTCCTTCACACGAAGGGAATTACACCACCCTGGATACCCCACCAGGTGTTCCTTCCACACAGAAGGGAACAACACCACAAAGGTAAGCAATAAGGACAAGCCCCTAGATCAAGCTTCAACGAGCTAAGATCTGAAGCAAGCAGGAATGAGAGTAAAAGATCTAAAAACACAGAAGACTCCCAGAACTACACGAGCTCTCTCGTTATGATAACTTAAGAAATCGTTGCGAGGAGCAAATCGTTACGATGGGCAAATCGTTATGATAACTTATGAAATCGTTGCGATGAGCAAATCGTTACGATGAACAAATAGTTATGATAACTTAAGAAATCGTTGCGATGAGCAAATCGTTACGATGGGCAAATAGTTATGATAACTTATGAAATCATTGCGATGAGCAAATCGTTACGATGAGCAAATCGTTATGATAACTTAAGAAATCATTACGATGAGCAAATCGTTATGATAACTTAAGAAATCGTTACAGAAATGACTTGTTTGTAACATCATGATATTTCAGTCTTATGAAGAAATCGTTAAGACACTTATGTAATCGTTATGATATTAAATCTTTATAGCTCTATTGAAATCGATACACTCATAAAGGAGTCGTTGTGACTTTCAACAGAGATCGATGTGGACTTAGAGAAATATGAGTTTAAAATGATTAAAGCTTCAGAGAAGTGATGCTTACCAATGTTGACTGTTTAACCTTGGTATATTTCCTGTACTTAAGACTTATGAAATATATGTTAGATATTTTTGATAGAACTTTGTTTGGTTTTGTTAATTACCAAAATACATATGTAATTAATTAAAATTACATGGGGACAGACTGACCATCAATCTCCCCCTTTTTTGGTGATGACAAAACTGAACAATAGGCATGAATGAAAAACTGAACAATAAACAGGAATGTATTTCAGACATGCTAATTTTCTCCCCATTTTTGTCATTAAGCAAAAAGATACTCTGAGACAAAGAAAGAAGAGAAAAGATGGAAGGATAGACAACCAACATATATTGATCAGTTTTGAGGATTTACAGATAAGTAATAAGCAGGGATAACAAGGAGCCAAAGCGCCTGATGACAGGGAGTGCCTGGCGTTCCTGCTCTTCAAAGAAGGCTTGAAAGGCCCCAAAGTCAATTTGATAGGAGGGTCCCATGGTGGGAGCCATCCTTTTGATATGAAACTGCCTTTGATCTGAAATGAAGTCCTCATACTTAACACTGCCCAGGGCTAACTTGTAAGTTAAGAAGGACCCAAAGCTGGCAAACCGAAGGAAAGCTTCAATCTTGAGGGGATAGTCAATCTTAAGCGACCTAAGCTCTTGCTTTAAGGCAAAGAACACTTTGTATCTTTCGACCCAGGTCAGATAGGAATCTCGGATGAGGTGAAGAGAGTTGGCATCCAAAAATTCACCAGGTGACAGGGGAGGTTGATTGGAGCTGGCCTGAGAGGCATTTAGATCGCCTAGCTGCTGAGCAGATAAGGGATAGAGTTTCGTCCACTCTTCAGGAGACAGCCGTTCACACTCAGAGAGAATGGGGGCCAGAACATCTGCCTTGATATGCCCCTGAAGATATTGCCTGAAGACGAATCTTGGGAAGGATAAGTCACGACCATCTTGCACAAACAATCTGGCCATTACCCTTGCAGCTCGCTCAAAGATAAGGGTTCCCACGGAAGAGTCCATAATCAGAGCATGGAGAGGGGGAAGGAACACTACATCAGGAATAACCAGGGTGGCAAAATCAACCTGAAGGGACTCAGTATGAGCTGTGCTTGAGCTGAGGGCCCTGATGGCTGCACGAAACTGACCCAACTGAGATTCTGGGAGGCGATTTACATAGCAGTAGTTACTGTACATTTGATACTGCCAGATAAATTTGATTTCTTTCTGAATGAAGGGCCCAAACAAATTTTTGTGATGGATTTGGAACCACTCAAAAGGGGAAGAGGAGCTTCCCTAAGTGGATATCTGGCAACTTGAACTCGTCAAAATTGACTGTACAGGTCTTTGTTGCTTCGAGCCCACTGCTCTTCAGTTTTGGCTTCAGTCATGGAGAAGATTTTTGACTGTTGAGCCTTAGAGAGATGGGTATAAGGAAAGATGGTGGTGAGATGTTCAGAAAGATTTTGGAAAGGAAGGCCAAAAATATGGGCAAAAACTACATTTTGAAGATATTCTTCATAGATAAGTTTCTGCTTGTTGGAGATAGAGAGGGAAAACCACAGGGGAGGATAGCAAGGTTCAGAAGAGACAGGATGAGAGGATGTGAGTCTCTTCTTCTTAGACACAGGACTAAAAGAGCCTGTCCTGTGAGAGTGGGTCCCAACAGCCAGGACTAAACGAAGTATTGCTACTTCAAATTCATCCTTGATATCCTAGAGTTCTATTTGTGTGAGTTGGGCACCTTCAGGGATAATGGTAATGAAAGAGAGAGGTGTAGGTGGATTGAATATAGAATCAAGGGTGACTACAGGAAGAACAAAAGTTTCTGAAGTAGAAGGACCAGAAGAGGAAGGTTCAGTTGAAGAGGATGCTGGTGGAAGCTGAGGAGGAGAGGATGGTGGAGGAGGAACAATGGTGGAAGAAGCAGGAGATGAGGCAAGTTGAGAGGAAAAAGGTTAGGGAGAGGAAACAGATCTTGAACGGGGTCGTTTAAAGGTGGTTGGAGCTGAAGGTGCAGTGGAAGAAGATGGAGGAGAGGGAGCAGCTGGAGTGGTAAGTGAAGAAGAGGCAGGGGGCTCAGGAGCTACAGCCTGGTCTTCTTGTTCAGCTACCGGATCCACTGGATTGAGTGACTCCTTCTCCGGTCCAGACTCCTGACACAAAATAGAATCTTCACTAGGCACCTTTTCAGATCAACAACTGAAGGCCCTGATGGCCGCTCCACAAGATCAACATTGACTTGCCCTGATGGCCCTGTATTAACCTCACTTGGCTCTGAAGTCTCACGCTCTTGAGGAGTAGGATCTTTGGGCCCTACTGCCTTCAAAACCTCAGACATCATCAACTTTAGAGAGCTTAGATCCTTATTGAGCCACTTCAAAGCAACATTTGATTGAAAAAGGTCATTTGACAAAGATGCCTGGCGCTCAATGACAGTACTTACAGCTGAATTTACTGAGTCCAGGACTGCACCTTGATCATCCAATCGCTTCAAGATGGGCTTTAAGTGCATCTTCTTTAAAAATTTCTTCTGCCTTTTGTGAGTAGTTTTCTTGCTGGGGCTTCCCTTTTCTACTTGCTCCTCGATCTCTATTGGAGCTTCAAACTGCTCTTCATTCACAGGAGTATCTTCAGAAAGTGCATCTTGAGATGCTGTTTCCTTCTCAATATTTTGCTCCCCCTGAATAGGAGCATCCTCCACAAATCTTTCTTGCTCCCCCTGAATAGGAGCATCAACCAATACAGAATCTTCAATGTGGCCAGGTGCCACAGACTTATCAACCAAACTCCCACCAGTGTTTTGATCCACTTGGGAGGAGTGAATGGAGTCTAATACTTGATGGAGTACAGAAGCCACAGAGGAGGTGGGAAGAGGATCCTCTGATCTTCTGACAGAATCTGCTACTTCTGAATTTTCTTCAGCAACCAGAGTCTCCATTGCAACTTCTGTGATGGTAGCAACTTCCAATGAAGCACTAGGTGCTGCGGCCTCTCTTGCTGCTGGTTCTGCAACTGCTGATGGACCCTCTGATTCTGCTGCCACTGCTTCGAGTTGGACTTCTTGGGCTTCCCCTAGGATGGGTTCACCCTCAGCTACTGATGTCTTTGTCCAAACTCCGCTGACCACTGAAAAATCACTTTTCCTTAGATTTATGGACCTAATTGCTTGGCCCATTTTCTCTACAACGGTGCCAAAAACATCTACTCCAAAGTGTTGAAAGACTTTGGTGAGCAAGTGAGCATAGGGCAGGGATATATTCAACTTACTCTTGGTATCCCATATTTGATCACGGGCAAACTTCATCCTTTCCATCATTACTTCGGCCATGTTGATTTCTTGGTTTTCAATGGCCCAAAACATCATATCCGAGTCTGCCTTGGTGCAAGTTGAGAAAGTTGCAATTCTTGGAACCAAAATCTGACAAACTATGAAATGAAGGAGGCGATTGAGAGCACTCAACTGATTAATATCTAACTTCCCATTCTCAGTCTGAACCCTGGTCCTACAATACCAAGTCCTTTATCTTGGGCGTCCACAGTGTGAACCCCACTGTGCCCGGAAGTCTTTACTCCAAACAACAAATGCAACAGCTTGTGATCTATCTTTATTTGGATTCCCTTGACTGATGAAACTAGGGACCCGTCTGCCTCTGTCCTCAAGCACACATAAAAAGCCTTAATGAGGTCTGGATAGCTTACCTCAGAGATGGTGGTGATTCCCATCCACTGCATCCTGCTCATTGCGGCCACTACACAGTGCATGCCGTTTTTTCTCAAGATCAGCTACATCCACTGCCTTATTTCCAAAAACCTTGGTCTTCACGAAAGTAAACATTTCCTGCTGCTCTGCTGATAGAAACTCAGCGCTGTAGCCACCCAAACTGCCGGAGATAACGGACGATGCCATGGACTTTGGGTGAGGAGGGTTTTCTTGAAGGTTGAAATGAAAAAGGAGAGAAAGGTCCTCAAGAAATTCTTCGCGGGAAGAAGAGAGGAACTTCAAATGAGCAGAGAGGCGATGTCGAAGTCGTTAGGGCATCGGCTCAGGCAACCAAATGAAAGAGGGAAAAAGGTGTAAGGGGGGAGATGAATCGTTTTCACTTCGATTTTGAGGTTAAATAAAAATTTTACGAAAAAGTGAAGCGCCAAAAGGTGGCAGAAAACGACAAATAAGTTTGACCAGCCAAAACAGACTTTATTAAGAAGAGCGACCAGTAGGGAACAATTTTAAATTTCTTTTGCTTAAAGCCAAGGAGAGGAAATTTACTTAACTCTAAACATTTATGTCCCAGTTTTAAACAGAAGTCTTTTCACAAATTACACATGCCCAATTCCCTTCTAAGAGATGTGAATCTCTCTTCGGGTAAGGCTTTTGTGAAAATATCTGCTAACTGACCATTTGTGTCAATAAAGGATATTTCTATGTTACCATTTGCTACATGATCATGAATAAAATGATATCTAACCTCAATATGCTTGGTCGTTGAATGCTGGACTGGATTTTTGGTGAGATTGATAGCACTGGTGTTGTCACATAGTAGTGGAATTGATTTGATATTTAGTCTGAAATCCTCAAGTTGTTGCTTTATCCATAGGAGTTGTGTACAACAACTTCTAGCAGCCACGTACTTAGCTTCAGTTGTAGACAGTGCCATTGAATTTTGTTTCTTTGAGGACCAGGATATTAAACACCCTGCAAGAAATTGACAACAACCACTGGTGCTTTTTCTATCTACTTTGCATCCAGCATAGTCAGCATCAGAATATCCTATTAGATTAATTTCACAAGACTTTAGATACCACAAACCTAAATCATGAGTTCTAGCTAAGTATCTAAATATTCTTTTTACGGAGAACAAATGAGATTCTCTAGGATCTGCTTGATATCTTGCACACATGCAAACACTGAATAGAATATCGGGTCTACTGGCCGTTAAGTAAAGCAATGAACCAATCATACCTCTGTAGATCTTTTGATCTACTTTCTTACCATTCTTGTCACTATCCATCCTTGTAGATGTACTCATGGGTGTTGAGAGTGGCTTTGTGTTCTCAAAACCAAATTTCTTCAAAAGCTCTTTAGTGTATTTTGCTTGACAAATGTAGGTGCCATCTTTTCCTTGCTTGATTTGTAGTCCAAAGAAATAATTTAACTCCCCCATCATGCTCATCTCAAACTCTCCCTGCATCAACTTTTCAAAGTGCTTGCAAAGAAGTTCATCAGTAGATCCAAAGATAATGTCATCTACATAAATCTGTACAAGTAATATGCTTTTAACTTTTGTTTTTACAAATAGAGTGCTATCTACCTGTCCTCTAGTGAAACCATGGTTTAATAAAAATGAGCTAAGCCTTTCATACCAGGCTCTTGGTGCTTGCTTTAAACCATATAATGCCTTATGAAGTTTAAAAACATGATTTGGAAATTCTGTATCATCAAAACTGGAGGCTGTTCAACATACACTTCTTCCTTAATTTAGCCATTTAAAAAGGCGATTTAACATCCATTTGAAATAATTTTAAATCCAAAGTAGATGCATATGCTAATAAAATTCTAATAGCCTCAAGTCTAGCTACAGGTGCATAAGTTTCATCGAAATCTATGCCTTCCTCTTGGGAATAGCCTTGAGCCACCAATCTGGCCTTGTTTCTTAAGATTATACCAGTCTCATCCAATTTGTTTCTAAACACCCATTTGGTGCCAATAACTGGATGGTCTGATGGTCTGGGAACAAGTGACCATACTTGGTTTCTCTTGAACTGATTTAGTTCATCTTGCATGACTATAATCCAAGATTCATCAGTGAGAGCTTCATTGACTATCTTAGGCTCTATTTGAGAGACAAATGCTAGATAATCACAAGGTATCATGTTACCTCTTGTTCTTACCCCAACAGATGGATCACCAATAATATTCTCAGGTGGGTGATCATTATTGTATCTCCACTCCTTTGGAAGATTTTCATGTGTAATTTCCTTTTGTTGCATGTCTTCCAGAGGTGGATCACCCTTGTCCTCAATTGATGCATTCTTTAGTTTCTTGGACAGTTCATCTGCATCATCATTATCAGTATCTTCTTCCTTTCTCAAGGAAGGGTTAGTTTCATCAAAAATAATATGTACAGACTGTTCAATTAATAAAGTGCGTTTATTAAATACTCTATAGCCTTTGGGTTTAGAGGTGTACCCCATGAAGATGTCTTCATCTGATTTGGCATCCAACTTACCAATGTCCCTTTTTCCATTGTTGTGGATGAAGCAAGGACATCCAAATGTCCTGAAGTGGCTGATCTTTGGCTTCTTTCCTTTAAATAGTTCATATGCAGTCTTCTTTAGGATTGGCCTGATCATTACTTTGTTGATAATATAGCTTGCTGTGTTTACTGCTTCAGCCCAAAAATACCTTGGCAGATCATATTTCGATAGCATTGTTCTTGCCATATCCAATAGAGTTCTATTCTTTCTCTCAGTAATTCCATTTTGCTGTGGTGTCCTTGGTGCTGAGAAATTATGCTCAATCCCCTGATCATCACAGAACTTAGAAAATTTTTCATTCTGAAATTCACCACCATGATCTGATCGGATAGAAACAATGCTGAACTTCTGATCCTTCTGGACTTTCTTGCTGAAACTGACAAAGTTTTCAAATGTATCATCTTTGTGTTCTAGGAATGACACCCATGTAAATATGGAATAATAATCAACTATAATAAATCTAAAATTCTTTCCTCCAAGACTGGTGGTTCTCATTGGCCCAAATAAATCCATATGAAGGAGTTCTAAGGGTTTTGAGGTTGTCACTACAGTCTTTGACTTGAAGGACTTCTTAACATGTTTCCCTTTGGCACAAGGTCTGCAGACATCATCCAATTTTGTGCTGACCTTTGGCAGACCTTCCACAAGATTCTTCTTTAGCAGTTTTCTCATACCTTCTATGCTGCAATGCCCCAGTCTTCTATGCCACAGCTCAGTTGATTTATCCTTGTTTGCTGCCAGACAGACATCTTGATCCTTTAGTTCTTCAAGATGAAGTGCATACAGGTTCTTTTCTCTATAGGCTTTGAAAATTATTGCTCTATCCTTTAATATGCTGCACTTTGACTCTTGAAATGAATCTGATGACCTCTGTCACAAAGCTGGCTGATGCTGATGAGATTGTGCTTCAGCCCTTTGATAAGCAATACATCTTCAATGACTCTTTTTCCTTTGTTGCTCACGGAACCACTGCCAATTACTGTGCCTTTCCCATTGTCTCCATAGGTAACTGTTCCTTCTTCAGCTTGAAGATCGGTGAATAGCTTCCGATTCCCTGACATGTGCCTTGAGCACCCACTGTCCAAATACCATTTGGATGCTCGAGTGTTACCCTGAAATAAAATCATCAAGTTTTAGGTACCCAAATTCTTTTAGGTCTTGAAAGGTTAGTATCATCAACTTTTCCTTTTATTATCCATTTCTTATGTCTTGTTGGACATGTAGCTTTTATGTGACCTAACTTATTGCAATGACTACAACAAGATGTTTTTGTTACTCTTTCAATATATTTGAAATTGGCTTTATATGATATGTCTGTTCAGGTATATCCTAATCCATGTTTTTTCTTTCCTGATCTTCTAGCACCTTTTAATATTAAGGGATTTTTACCATTTGTAAATTTTTCCAATGTGCTGGATAACTTAATATTTTCTTCTGTTAGTGTCTTAATTTCAGTTTTCAGTTGATCTGAGCTTGCTTGTATTTCTAGTTTCATTATTTGTTCATTTTTAGCTTTTAGATCCTCACATAGCAGTTCATTTCTCCTTTTAAGTTCAGTTATTTGGCTTTCTAATTGATCATTTTCTGATTTTAGATTAGAGTTTGTGTTTTCTAGACAAGTATTATTTTTCTTGCTTACTCTTAACACTATGGTTGCTTCTCTATATTTACTGTATAATTCGTTGAAAGCTTCTTCTAAACTATCGGAATCTAAACCATTACAAGAATCAAAGGATGAGTTAGAGGTTACATTTTCTTCGGTATTTGCCATGAAAGCCAAGTTGGCTTCTTCCTCATCACTGGTTGAGCTTGACTCACTGTCTGAGTCGCTGCTGTTGCTCCATGCGACTGCCATAGCCTTCTTCTTATATTTCCTGAATTTCTTGGAGCTCTCTCTCTTTTTGAATTCAGGCTTCTTGAGCTTTGGACATTCAGCTTTGATATGTCCTGGCTTTTTGCACTCGTAGCATATGGGCTCACTCTTCTTTTGATCCTTTCCATCTGGTTTTTTGAAGTCTTTATTTCTCTTGAAGTGTCTTCTACCAGATTGGAACTTTTTCTTCTTTGTTAGAATGCGTTGCAATCTTTTTGACAGCATGACTTCTTCATCTTCACAGCCACTTGAGTTCACATATTCAGCTGATGACTTATCTGACTTGTCTTCTTCTGCTTTAAGAGCATTTGAATGCTTCTTTCTGCTAGAGGACTCTCCTAGCCTTTCCATATTGATATCATGGGCCATAAGGGACCCAATGAGTTTTTCCAAAGACATCCTTTTCAGATCAATAGCTTCTTCAATAGTTGTGACCTTTGGGGTCCATGAGGATGGTAAGAATCTAAGAATTTTCCTCACCATGTCTACAATCTCATAGGTTTTTCCTAGTCCGGCTAACCCATTTGTGATATCTGTAAATCTGCTGAACATCTGGGTTATGGATTCACCTGATTGCATCTGAAATCTTTCATATTGTGTAACAAGAATATCAATTCTTGTCTCCTTCACCTTGTCTGTGCCTTCATAGGTAATTCTAAGCTTTTCCCACATCTCCATTGCGGATTTGCAGGCTGAAACTCTGTTGAATTCCTTTTTGCTTAGTGCATAGCACAGAATACTCTTAGCCTTACAGTTCAAGGAGATCTTTTTCCTGTCATCATCTGTCCACTGAGCTTTCTCATTTGTGACCAGGAGATCACCTTCTTCTACTATTGACCATATCTAATAGTCGTGACCTTGGAGAAAGTACTCCATTCTAGTCTTCCAATAAGCATAATCTTTACCATCAAAGAGAGGGGGTCGGTTGACAGATTGACCTTCAATGTTACCTTGGGCTGCCATGGATCTTTACTCTTCAGATCGTTGGATCTTCTTCTTTGTCGAAGAGACTCGCTCTGATACCACTTGTTGCCCGGTTGACAAGCCCAGAGGGGGGGGGGTGAATGGGTCTTTAAAAATTTTACTTGATTAGTACCTGTACTTAAAACATTCACACAAAGGACGTTCTTCGATGAAGGTTAGTAACAGTTAGTTCAAAGCACAATCACATAAGAAAAACAACCACATAACACAAGAGATTATCCTGGTTCGGACCTCCTCTCCTTAGGATTCCTACATTTCAGTCCCTGAGCAACAACTCAGGATTCCACTAACTAGGGTACAGTCCCCCTATGGACACTACAACACCCAGCTCAGCTGGTCTTCCTTCACACGAAGGGAATACACCACCTGGATACCCCACCGGTCTTCCTTCTACACAGAAGGGAACAACACCACAAAGGTAAGCAATAAGGACAAGCCCCTAGATCAAGCTTCAACGAGCTAAGATCTGAAGCAAGCAGGAATGAGAGTAAAAGATCTATCTAAAACACAGAAGACTCCCAGAACTACACGAGCTCTCTCAAGAGTTTCACTACATAGTGGAGAGCAAAGAGCAACACTTAAAGGAATGAGGTTCTTGGCTCTAGAATTCTATCAGAAGATTTGAATAGCTTGTGCGTTCTTCGTATATCTTCTTCTGAACTTTTGTCTTGTATTTATATCTCCATTTGAAATACGGCCGTTGAAGTAACCGTTGTCTCTTAGATTGGTAGACGTTAGACTGCTTGATATCTGGAAACTTCAACAATCTTTTCTTCAGTTGAGCACGCAAAGAGGTAAGGTCTTCCTGGCGCTATATGGTCCAACGTTGTATGACAGAATGTCTTTTAGGACCCTGCACATAATAATGCTAAGAACAGTAGACAGCTAGGCTGTCTCTTGTTGTCAGTAAACGTTGATATGAGTATTCACCAAAATAGCATGCCACATAGCTTGTTCTAAAAGATGTTGACAGAATGTGCACGATAGGGAAAAGATATCACCTGCATGCATGCAGAGATGCTTCTGTCTTCATTAATGCACAACAGTCAGACAGATATAAGAAGGCTTTGATTATTCAACGCTTTAAGAGATAGATAGATATCAAGTCGATATAAATCATAAAGTCGTTGTCTATATGACTTAGAAATCGTTATGAATACCAACAAGTCATTCTAGAGAGCAAATCGTTGTATTCAACGAAGAAATCGTTATAGACACGTACAAATCGTTATGAAAGTAAGTCAATGTGTTCAACGAAGAAATTTTTAGAACACTTAACAAATCGTTATGAGCTTTAAAGAAAGCGATGTGGGCGAAGAAAATTGTTATGAGCTCTAAAGAAATCGTTGCGCGAAGCAAACGTTATGAGCTCTAAAGAAATCGTTGCGTGAAGCAATCGTATGATAACTTATGAAATCGTTGCGATGAGCAAATCGTTATGATAACTTATGAAATCGTTGCGATGAGCAAATCGTTATGATAACTTAAGAAATCATTGTGATGAGCAAATCGTTACGATGGGCAAATCGTTATGATAACTTATGAAATCGTTGCGATGAGCAAATCGTTACAATGAGCAAATCGTTATGATAACTTAAGAAATCGTTGCGATGAGCAAATCGTTTGATGGGCAAATCGTTATGATAACTTATGAAATCGTTGCGATGAGCAAATCGTTACGATGGGCAAATCGTTGCGTTGAGCAAATCGTTACGATGAGCAAATTGTTATGATGGGCAAATCGTTATGATAACTTATGAAATCGTTGCGATGAGCAAATCGTTACGATGAGCAAATCGTTATGATAACTTAAGAAATCGTTACAGAAACGACTTGTTTGTAACATCATGATATTTCAGTCTTATGAAGAAATCGTTAAGACACTTATGAAATCGTTATGATATTAAATCTTTATACTCTATTGAAATCGATACACTCATAAAGGAGTCGTTGTGACTTTCAACAGAGATCGATGTGGACTTAGAGAAATATGAGTTTAAAATGATTAAAGCTTCAGAGAAGTGATGCTTACCAATGTTGACTGTTTGACCTTGTATATTTCCTGTACTTAAGCTTATGAAATATATGTTAGAGATTTTTGATAGAACTTTGTTTGGTTTTGTTATTACTAAATACATATGTAATTAATTAAAATTACATGGGGACAGACTGATCATCAGCTACAGTGCTAAGCCTTCTTCCCCACTATTTTTATTACGAAGGAGATTTTGCAAAACCCCTCAACCAAAAGATTTCACCCGATTTGATCATTTTTTAATTAATATATTTTATAATTATGTTTAGTTTAACAAAAAATTTTATAATAAAAATTATATATATATTTATAAATAATAATATATATTTATTAATATTTTATAATCAAACGCGGTGCATCGCACAAGTGTCTGAGTGCCAACTAATTTGTCCACTACTTGTAGGTGAGTTTGACACTGGGTGGGATGGAGAGGAGATCTCAAGTTTGAACCTGATGGGGATGGCTATTTGTCTTAGCCACTAAATTATTAACAAAAAAAAAAACTTACCTTTTACTATACAAAAAGATTAAACGAGAGTAAATTAGTCTTTTTCATCCTAATGCACCTATCTAGAAGTCGTTTAAACAAATGCCAATGCAGGCGAGGCAATTGCGATTCATACATCATGATAGTATAATTACTACATGGGTACAAATTTTAACCCATAACAAAAAAAATTGTACAAATAAATATAAATATTATGGACGTAATTCCCCGTTTAGACCTGGGCCGAATGGGCCTCCACTAGGAAGAGAGAGACGACGGTTGCTGGTGCGGACGATAGCCGTCAAACTCAGAACGGATCAAGGGCCCGGTTGAAGAATTGGGTGAAATCCTCCGATGCCAAAGTCAGGTCAGACTATAGAGGAAGGCTAGAAAGGAGGGTTGTTGGTGTGTGCTTCACATGTGGACGAGTGTATGTACCGAAGGTTGCCTACCTTGCATGGGGATTATCTGTACCTTTTATAGGTGAGGGAGATGAAAGGTCCGGACGCTTATATTCTCCAATGATGACTGGAGGGGCGCACCGGTTCAGGTTCCCAGGTGAGGGGCTGTCCGTTGAGACGCCTGTTGGGATTCTTCAGTTAATGCGCTTGGCCATGGGACGCGTGACGCACCGTTGGATTTACTGTCCTTGGGAGGCGAACGGCTGCCCTGGATCCTCTGAGCGGAAGGTACCGAGTAGGGGCCTTCTCGATTACTGGGCAGGCTGTTCGGTGCCCGGTGCTCGGAAGCACAGCACGGGGCACCTGGTGGTAGATGGCACTTTGCTCGAACAAGCTTGCGGGGTGTTCGGGGAGTGCCCTCAAGGCCCTTAGTCTCCGGATGGCCAAGTGTGTTCGGAAGCCCTTTGGCTGAACCCGAGGACACGTGCTTGATGATCAGAGTTCTGATGTCTTGATGAGTCATGATGGGCCGTAGTGGGCTCGCAGGCCTAGGAGGCTAGAATAGCCTCCAAACTTTGCCCCCCACGCTCTCAAGCTGGTTTGAATATTACAACACTTGAGAGCGTAGGTCTGCTCGAACGTCACCCTCGCATTAAATGTGATTTCGACCTCGGCTGTGTGGATGGCTTCAGAACGACACCGTTTGAAACTCTCCTTGGGGATGGAAACCTCATGATAATAGGGGTGACGTGTCGTGCGGCAAATGTGTAACACCCTCCCTCCGACCGCACACATGCACATACGTATCACATATCACATAGCTCTTGATCGGAGGAGGGGTTACACTAACAAACCTTCGTTTATGGGCTGGAAAAATATGTGTAGTGCCCAAGACTAGCAAATTGTTCCACAAGGCATTTTTTGGAGGTATTATACCTCAACAATAAACTTAGAGTCAACACCCATTATTTATATAAAGCCAAACTTTCTCTTCTAACCTTTAATAGTACACAAACTCTAAAGAGTCACTAAAGCTATGCTTTTCTACTTCTTCTCTTCATCGTTCGCAGCGGAATTGAGATTCATGTGTAGCTGAAGATTATACACCCTTCAATCTGAAAGGGTTGGAGGAAACAAAGGCATGAGTCGGAAGACTCAGTAGGTGACAGTAAACATAAAGATAGGAGTTTCAAATTGTAGAACTTCAAGAGTATTCAGAAAGTGCATATATGGGACAACATAATTTGCTCATAAATCTTCATACTTACATAAACATATAGCCCAATTATTTCATGACGGGCTCAAACGAATATCAGAACAAAGTCATATTTGTCTTTCAAAATTCATATCATAACTTGATTTCGGAACAAACTTGACAGGCATCACTGCTCTCAAGAGGTTACTATATAGACGTAATATACCATCCTCAGTGCCTAGGCGATTCCAGCACCTTAGATCTTGTTCATTCGCAAGAACGGGGTTTATTACCCACAATCGTCAGTCCATTGACTTGGATTTACCTACAAACTGTCGCCCTCAGCTGATCACAAGTGGCTGGTGCTACCACAAGTGATCCTAAACCCTCTTTGAAGAGAGCCTGTCTTCAAATCATAAATTTCTTTTCATGAGCATAATGGAAATTGGAAATTTAAAGGAAGATTTGATTGAGAATCAATACAAATATCTTGGTGACAAAGTAGTTCATAGATCAAGAAAATGAAAAGACAATTAGTTGAGACAAAGACAAGTTGATGACTTAAAGCCAACAACTTCAGAAGGTTTAAATCACATAAGAACCCAAGAAAATGAGGGTCCACAATTGTCATCACAAGTATTCATATATCATAAGGTGTTCAAACAACGAACTCTTAAGTGGTCAAGTTTTACAAACTTATATACCGAATACTGAAGAATAGACTCAATCGGAGTACTATTCATAATTGACAACTTTAGAAACAATTCAAGAAAGTTAAGGTACCCAAAGTGGGTGAACTTTGAAGTAATATGACAGTAAATATCAAGGTAATTGAGAGGGTAACTTCCGTGGCTTTTAGGATGAAGTTTTAGCAAGAGTTCTACCATGAAAAGTTACTGAAATCCAAGGCAGGACAATAGCTGTCGACAGCCAGGAAGGGGCTGTCACAGATGGCACAGACAGAGCTCAGGTTTGCTGGCTCTGTGGGTATCTGTCGACAGATGCAAGGGATCTGTCGACAGATCCACATAGTCCAGTTATTCAGAGTTCAGGAAAACATGCGCCTGTCGACAGATTTGGGCTGTCTGTCGACAGCCGCCTATTTCTCACTCATAAATGACTTAGAATGTACTCTAAACATGCTGACCATGGAACCTATGAATTAAGGCATGATGTATATCAAATATAAGAGTCTAATTATAGTTCTCACAGTGGTTTATAAACTGAACAAGCGAGATGAATTGAGAGGTTTGCAATTCAAGCTTGTCTAGTTAAAACTAGACATAGTATATGTTGGAAGTGTGGTCTTGATAGCATGGATTATTGGGAGATTCTTACAATATGGACACTAAAACACAAGATGTTTAAGTTCCAAATCAAAGCTTGAGGTACAAACATCTAATGGAAAGAAATCACAATATTCTAGGATTCGAAATCTCTAGCAAAACTCTATAACATAAACTTGGATCATGGGTGGAAGAAGAAGCTAGAAACCTACTTAATCTGTAATAGAAATGAAGATGCTTCTTGGTAACTATATGATTCCAAAGGTAATTGAGAGATCAAACAAAGAATCTGAGATTACAATCTCGTATACAAACTTATCCATGACTTGTTAACGAGCTCAAAGGCCACTTGTGTAAGGCATGATCTTTCTAACCAGAGCAGTGGGTAGAAGTATGGGAGAGGATAGAAATCTATAACATACCTACTTATATCCAATAGGAAGAATTCTGAAAACATACACATGCTACAACATGTTCACAGAAGGTGAACAAACAGTTCTGAAGGTGTTTATGAAGTCAAACTGATGTGTGAGGATCTAAACACCTATACAGAAATTCTTTACATCTTAGGAGGATAAGAATGAGAAAGGATAAAAGGGATCCTACCAATACACATGATTACATCTAATCAAAAGTGAAACTAAGCAAGAGGAACTATACATGTCATAGCACAAACAGGAGACATGGTTTCTACGAATGAAGAAACCATGCATGTACATAGGAAACTGAGAAGGATTTGAGGTATGCCACCTACTTGACTTGGTGAAGAACAAAGGTACTTCTTTCCTCCTCAACAGAGGAATCAACAGAAGCAAGAGAGGGAAACTTGTAGAAATAGCCATGTCATTTTTAATGGAGCCTCTCCACACCTCCAGGAGCACAGCAGCAGCAGCTACGGCCAAGCAACTATAGTGGTGAACAACCAAAATGGAAATAGCAACGACAAGAGCAAGAACAGGCGAATCAGCAGCTCCAGTACCACGACAGAACCAACAAGAAGGGAGAAACATGAGCAAGAGCAAGATTGGCCAGTGGTGGGTAAAGCTCTCACACGAAGGGTTGAAGGGAGGTTTATAATTCTTCCAAGTTACATGCATGCTGGCACGTCGGCCATACGGGTGTCTTCATGAGATTTCATATATACATGCAATAGACACGTTCACGCATGATCTCACTCCCCTCCTACACGTACCCAGACAGGTGTAGACCCTTTAACCATAAAACAGGGGCTTACGTGTAAGCCAAAAAAATTCAAAGAAATGGCTTCCGTAAATGGTTAGATAATTCGGCGACCCATTCGTCTCTTTTTTAGGTGTCTAATGATGTCCATTTGAGTTGAAATTTCAACCATAGACTAATAGGAATGTTTTAACAAATTTTCATGATTTTAGTTTAATTTTTAGAATTTATTTCTACTGGGTGAAAATCGCCCGGAAAATAGTTGCGTCGGCTAAATCTCAAAATCCGGTCGTCCAAAATTTTGGATAATTACATGTTTATATCACCACATTTTTCTAAGAATTATGGTGTTCTCAGATTTCAATTTCGTTACAGTTTTTCGGTGTCGCCCTGGGGAGCGCGCACCTCTAAATACGTTACTGGAATAACATTTACTAATGTAAATTAATCCTAAATGAGTGTTAATTACTATCATGATAGTGGTTATATTTAATAATCCAATTGTTCATAGTTTTCTAGTAAATAGAATTTTTGGGGTGTTACAGAATGCTTCATGGTACGTTTGAACAGGCTGTTGGAGCTGGAGAACCATCGTTTCCACCTTTCGAATTCCGCGCCTCTTCCTTATAAGAAAAAGTAAGGGAGGAGACGGGGCTCACGCCCTCTTCCTTCGAAAGCTTTCTTGCTCTCTACTCTTCGTCCTCGTCTTCCGCGACTCTTCTATGTTCGTCGTCTCCTTCCCTGCTTCTCCTCCCGCAACCGGTGATGTTGCAGAAAGGGAAGGCGGTCGCTGCTGCCGGAGCTAGCAGGACAGCGCCGGAGGCCACCCGAGGGCCGAAATACCGCTTTTTCGAGGGCCTTCGCGAGCGCTACTAGATCGGCGAGGAGTATGACATCCTCCTCGCTAAAGAGGAGGAGTCATACCTGGTAGACAAACTAGGCTGCTTTGCTCTTTCCCTTGACATCTTGGAGGCGAGATTCTGGCTGCCGTTGCCGGAGGTGGCGAAGGATTTGCTGAACACGTGGAAGATCGTGCCCATCCAGCTGACCCCGAACTCGTGGCGGATTATCTGCGTGTTCTGCATCATCTGCAAGTTGTGGGGGGTGCAAGCCACCGCAGATATCTTTCGGGGGCATTTCAGCCTCACATCCTCGCCGCAGTCGGGGTTTAGCGTGTATTACACCAAGCATCGCCCGAACAAGATACAGATCCTGTTTGGGAGCAAACATTCAAACAACAAGGGATGGACACATCGTGTCCTTTTCGTCGGCTGCCGCCGGGGAGCTGATGCGCCAGAGTGGGGATTCCCTACTCGGGTTCGGGATCTGCGGAAGGACTACGTTCCCTTTCTGGTTTGGGATGAGGCGAAGGCCTCCGATAGCCTGAACACGGCGCTTGTGAGGTACGCGGAGCATTACCTGACAGAGTTTCAACTCATCAAGTATGGGCTGAGCCGACCATGGAGTAAGTATTCCACTTTGTTTAATTTTTGGGCAGGTTAGGGGCCGTCTTCTAATCTCCTTTTCCTCGTGCAGGCGTTGAAGAATTGGCCGCTGGTCAGGATCAGGAGGATATGGCAACCTATACTGAGCAGATAACTGTCACTTCTCATGTGACTTATCTGGGCGAGGTTGCTCCTCCTGCTGAACCTGAAGAAAGCCACCTTGCCATCGCCCGAGCTATGGAGAATAGGCCCTTGAAGATTAATCTTTGGAAGGAGTCTTCACCCCTGAAGAGGGTGGTCAGGCAGGACGAGTCAGAGGAGGAAGACGCGGTGCCCCAACTCCAGCTTCAGAAGAAGAGGAAGCTGGCGAAGACGGCCGAACAGGCGGGGCCGCGCACCCTGTCTGAGACAAGGCCCCTGACAGTTGAAGGGGTGATATCGAATTTGGGCTTGGTTGTTGTGAGCGACCACTCTGATAGTGGCTCCTCTGCGGAGAAAGTGGGGGTGCGAATGCCCCAGGGCCCTGCTACGGGCGGAACAGAGGAAGCGGGTGCGGCGGAAGCATTAAGAGCCGTGGCGGAAGGCGGAGCTATCGCCGCGCAGAGTTTGGATTTCGAGGTGGTCATTGGGGCGATGCATGCGGGGGAGGCGTCCGAAGAGACAACATGCCCCATTCCCCCGGCTGAGGTGGCTGCGGAGGGCCAAATGTAGACAGCAGCTGCGATATCGCCTGCGGCCGAGCAGACGGCCGGGGCTGAGGAACCTCGGAGGATGCCTGCCACCAGCGATGGGCAGGAGGAGGTAGCTGAGGGGGCCATTAGTCATGTTGTCGAAGGGGAGAGCCTTCCCATCGAGCACATCGTCCCCGCTTCTGAGGACCGGGCTGGATCCGAGGAGGACTGAGTACCGCTGTCGCGGGTGCTCAAGACGAAGTCCCCAACGCAACCTTCGGAGACAGCTCTGGAAGCGGCCTTTGAGCGTCTCCAAGGGGGTTCGTCCAGGAACCTGCCCCCTACCCCAGTGCTTCCCATCTCGAAGTGCTGGGCAGTGCCAGAGGTTAGGCTCGGAGATAACCCCCGAACGGTCACCGGAGGTCCGCCAGGAGGAGCGACGTGCGGACGAAGACGATGAGGCCGACGTTGAGGCATTGGTGGGTAGAATCACGCAATCTTTGGAGGTGCTAAAAAGGCTTGCATCTCGGGCCCAGTACCACCAGCAGATGTGGGACGCCGAATTCGCGTTATGTGAGAAGCGCGAAGAACAACACCGCCTCCGGGAAGCCGAGCTGCAGAGGGAAGTAAAGAACCTCCGCATCGCGCTTAAGGCCTCTGAGTTGGAGATCGCAGTCATCTGGGCAGAGAAGACGGCGCTCATGGGAGTCCTCTCCGATGCCGAAGCTCAGGGAGTCACTGAATATAAGGCGGGGCCAGAGTTCCAAGAAGATTTGGTATAGTATTGTGCATCTTGCTATAAGGTAGGGCTCCAAATCGGAGAGGATCGAGGGTGGCAGTTGTCAACGGACGAGTATGCGCGGGAAGCGTTTGATGCCGCCCTCCAAGAATGTCGACGTCACACTCAGGATCTCCACCTAGATGGAGTTCGCTTTGCAACTTCAATGCTGAGCGGATGACCTCTGGGAACGATGGGGCTGGACCCTCCGAGCAAGCGCCTTGAATTGTATCTTCCACTTTTTTAACTTGCTCCCTAGTGGGGATCTGTACAAATTCTAAGGGAATGAAATGTACCTTTTTGGCTATGCATGGCTCTATCTTCCTCCCTTGCAGTGTTCTGTTCGAATCAGAATTCGTCAGTTGTTTAGAGGCTTGTGGGTACCGCGTAGGTTTTTGGGAACTGAAAAGTTCCGACCTCGGGTTTGTGTTCAATGCCTCTGTTCTAAGGTTTCGGGTATCGCACTATCCTTTCGAGCTGAAAAGCTCCGAATAGGGATGATCTGAGCACCCTTGTATAGACCGAAAGAACGGGAGAGAAGTTGAATGCTGAACACGAGACTTTTATAAATAATAAGCATTTAAGTTAGATACATGCTAGGTTCTAGGTATGACCTCACCGCTAAGGGTGTTTAGCTTGTAGGAGCCTTTCCCAAGAACCTGAGTGACCTTGTATGGGCCTTCCTATTTTGGGGCGAGTTTGCTAGTTGCCCTTCGTGGATCCGATGCCGAGCAACAACGTAGAACAAGGTCTCCTTTGAAGAAGTGCAGTTCCCGTACTCGGAAGTAATAGTACTACGCGAGCCGCTGTTGGTAGGAGACTAGTTTGATGCTGGCGTTATTTTGACGTTCATCGAGCATGTCTAGGTTCTCTCTTAGCGTGCGGTTGTTGGCGGCTTCGTCGAAGTGGGTTTTTCGAATTGTGGGAAGAGCAACTTCCAGAGGCACCACAGCTTCTGTGCCGTAGGCCAAGTGGAAGGGAGTCTCTTCGGCAGCCACCCGAGCAGTCGTTCGTTGGCACCATAGTACGTTGGTGAGCTCTTCGATCCACGAACCTCTAGCTGCTTCCTCCCTCATGCGTATCCCGTGGAGCAGTGTTTGGTCGGCGTTCTCAACCAAACCGTTTGCTTGGGGATGTGCGACTGAGGTGAAGTAGTTGTAGATGTCGAGCTCTAAACACTTCTACTTGAAGAATGTGCTTGTGAACTGTTTCCCATTGTCAAGGTAATTACTTTCAGTACGCCAAACCAGCAAAGGATGTTCTTCCATATGAACTTCCACATGGCCTGGTCGGTGATTGTGGCCACAGGATCTGCCTCGATCCACTTGGTGAAGTAATCGATGGTGACGAACAAGAATTTCTTCCATCCTGGGCTTCAGGGGAAGGTCTCATAATGTCAATTCCCCAATGAGCGAAGGGTCATGGTTCGAACAGAGTGTGAAGCTGTTCGACAGGTTGTCAGATAAGCTGCCCGAACTTCTGGCACTCTGGGCACTTCTTAGCGTAGGACATGTAGTCCTTTTGCAGGGAAGGCCACCAGAACCCTGCTCAGAGGATGTTGCGCGCCAATGTTCTGCCCCTCAGGTGGCTCCCACACAGACCCTCGTGGACCTCCTCGACGGCCGGTATCGCCTCAACGGGACTGAGGCACCGTAGAAGAGGTCTTGAGAGGGAACGTCGGTACAATTGACCTTTAATGACGGTGAACTTCTGGCAGTACAACTTGATTTTATGAGCTTCACCTTGGTCGAGAGGAAGCTCTCCACGAAGCAGATAGGCCATGAGAGGGTCCATCCAGCTCGGTGCTGATGGTTCGGTCTCAATGGCCGTCACATCCACCTCGGTGCTCGGTGCAGCGAGCTCTTCTATAAACATAGAGCGAGAAGGGGCAATGTCGCCTGAAGATGCAAGCATGGCGAGTGCATCGCCCGCACATTCTGCTCTCGTGGAACGTGTATGATTTCGAAGAAGAGGAGGCCCTCTGTTTAGCGTTTGACTTGCTGGAGGTACTGCACCATGCGGGGCTCCCTGGCTTCGAATTGTCTGATCACCTGGCTGGCAACCAATTGGGAATCGCTGAAGGCCCATAGCCAGAGCGCTCTGAGGTGCCTTGCCATATGGATCCCGGATAGGAGTGCTTCATACTCAGCTACATTGTTGGAGGCGGCGAAGCAGAACCTAAGGGCGTACTGAAATTCCAGACCCTCTGGTGAGGTAAGAACCAGCCCTACACCGCTTCCCGTAATGCAGGAAGATCCGTCAACGTAGAGCTCCCATAGGGGCTCGTCTGCCAATGGAGGGTCCTTTTCAGTTGGAAGGGTGCATTCCGCCACAAAGTCCACCAGCACTTGCGCCTTGATGGCCGTTCTTGGACGGTAGCTGATGTCGAATTCCCCGAGCTCGAAGGCCCACTTGATGAGCCTTCCAGAAGCCTCTGGTCGTTGAAGGATAAGTTTCAATGGCTGGTCAGTTAACACCGTGATCAGATGGGCTTGGAAGTAAGGCCTGAGCTTCTGAGCAGCCGTTTCAAGAGCCAGAGCAAGCTTTTCTGCCTGAGGATATCTTCTTTCAGCTTCTTGGAGCACCCTGCTTATGTAATAAATATGATGTTGTACTGTTGCCTCTTCTCTGATCAGTACCATGCTGATGGAATGTTCGGTGACCAAAAGGTACATAAATAGGGGTTCCCCGAACACAGGCTTTGAGAGAACAGGTGGGGCGGCTAGATACGCCTTCAGCTCGGTGAAGGTTGCTTCACAGTCCCCGGTCCACCGTACTTGCCCCCCTTGCGGTGAGGCACCTTTGGGGTCTCGCAACAATTTTAAGAAGTTAAAACTCATTTCTTCTGCTCGGGACATGAAGCGGTTGAGCGCCGCAAGGCGTCCAGTAAGTCGCTGGACGTCACGTATGGTTCTGGGGCTGCTCATCTCCAATATGGCCCAGATTTTCTCAGGGTTGGCCTCTATTCCCCAGTTATAAATGAGGAAGCCAAGGAATTTCCCTGAGCATACTCCAAACGCACACTTCGCTGGATTGAGCTTCATGTTGTACCTTCGCAGGGTTGAGAAGGTTTCTTCAAGGTCGGTGATGTGGTCAGTGCTCGGGAGCGTTTTGACCAGCATGTCATCAACGTAGACCTCCATGTTGCATCCGATCTGCTGCTCAAACATCTTGTTGACTAGTCACTGGTAGGTCGCTCCTGCGTTCTTCAGATCAAACGACATTCTGTTGAAACAGTAAAGGCCGAGGTCAGTGACGAACGTCGTGGCATCTTGGTCCGGGGGATGCATACTAATCTGATGATAGCGAGCGTATGCATCTAGGAAGCTTAGGAGCTCGTGCCCGGACGTAGAGTCTACCAGCTGGTCGATGCGTGGCAGCGGAAAGTTATCCTTTGGTGTTGCCTTGTTGAGGTCTTTGTAGTCTACGTATACGCACCATTTGCCGTACAAAGACTACATTGGAGATTCACCTTGGATACTAGGCCTCTCGGAGAAGACCAGTTGCTTGGCTCGTGACGACGTGATCATGGATCACGGTCTGCCGTTCGCGGTTTACGGGTCGCCGTCTCTGCTGGACCGGTGGCACCCTTGGATCTAGGTGAAGGTGATGCGTCATTACCTCCGGAGGGATGTCGGGCAGCTCGTCATCCAACCACGCGAACACATCCAAGTTGGCTAGCAAGAAAGCCTTGTAGCATTGCTGTTCGGCTTCTGGGAGCAGTGTGCCAATGTAGAGGATGTGCTCGGGGTCGTCGTCCACCCTTACAGGTAGCAGATCTTCGGCGGGGGTCCCTCGGCTGGTGGAAGGTTGGTCAACGGGTGCTGGTAGGACCTCTGGGTCTGTGACGGGATGTTTGTTCCTCAGGGAGAGGACATAGCATCGTCGGGACTCTAGCTGGCTGCCGCGCACCTCACCGATATCACACGGAGTGGGGAACTTCATCTTCTGGTGGAGAGATGAGGGTACTACTCGAATGCGGCTATCAGGCCCCTACCAAGGATGGCGTTATACCCTGGCATGCTTCGAATGACCAAGAATCCACCATCTTGGTCACGCTCTTCAGTGCAGTTCCCAGAGTGATTGAAAGGCGTGCTCGTCCCATGGGATGAACTGAGACCCCAGAAAATCCGAACAGGGGCGATTCTACTGGGGTGAGCTGATCGGTTTTCAATCCCATCATTAAGAAACAATCATAAGCCAACACATCAGGGGCGCTTCCATTATCTACCAAAATCCGACGCACCGTACAATGATTGATGATGACCAAAACGACCAACGCATCTGTATGTGGAGTGGAAACTCCTACAAGGTCGTTGTCCAAGAAGGTTATGGCCTCCTCGGATCATGTGCGAGCTGGACTAGAGGGATAAGGACTTGGCCGAGGCGCCGGGTGCCTCTCCACCAAGTTCACTTGCCGAACGTAGTCGTGTCGGCTTTGGTTTCCTTCTCCACCTGTGCCGAAACCTCCCGCAATCACATATTGATCTCCTGCCCATTTGGCTCATTGTTGATGGGCTACTCGGGGGTGCGTTCTCGGCATCTTGGGCGGTCTTCGTTCCGGCGCACATAGCACCCCAAGTAGCCGCGCTTGATCAAGGACTCGATCTCGTCCTTGAGTTGGCGGCACTCAGAGGTGTCGTGGCCATGGTCGCAGTGAAAGCGACAATACTTGTCTTGGTTGCACCTGCGGGGATCAGAGCGCATCCTGGGTGGCCACCGAACATATTGCTCGTCCCGGATTTCAGCCAGTATCTACTCGGGGCCCACCGTGAGAGGGGTGTATTCGGTGAAGGGGCGTGGTCGGCGCGGCGAGTCCCTATTGCGCTGGCCTTTCTTCCGCTTACGGTCGGAACCATTGTCAGAAGGCCTCTTCTTGTCCGCCTGTTCGCCCTGCTCTGCTCGGCCGGTTCCCAAGCTCTCCTCGCACGTAGCGTGGCGCTGGGCGGTGTAGAGGAGCTCGACCAGAGTAGAGGGCTGCTGCACTCCCAGCGTCCTCTGGAGGAAGCCATCGCAAGTGCCCTAGATGAGAGCATTGGTGGCTAATGGGACGTCCAGGAGAGGGATGCGAAGTGCTTCAGTCTAGAACCTTTTGATGTAGTCCCAGAGCGCTTCACCCTTCTTCTTCCAAACAGACAAAAGTGAAGCAGCCGTATGTGGCTACGATTTTCCGCCCATGAAGTTGTCGCAAAAGGACTTCTTCAACTGGTGGAAAGAGGAGATGGAGCTTGCGGGGAGGGCTTCGAACCATGCGCACACAGTCTCCTTCAATGTGGCTGGGAAGGCCCGACACTTGGTCACATCTGATACTCCATGGAACACCATGTGCGACTCAAACCCATGGACGTGATCCGCTGGGTCGGAGGTGCCGTCGTAGGGCGCGATGGAAGGTAGGGACAGCTTCGGGGAGACCCAGGCCTCCAGGATCTCTGTGGTAAATGGGGAGCGGAAATCTAGGTTGTCATCCCCTAGAGTTCTGCCTTCCGCCCTTTGGACCATCACGTCCATGCGACGCTCAAGGTCTACGACGCGACGGAGGCGTCTGGCTAACTCCTGATCGGAGTGTACAGAGCCTTCGCGCTTTGACCCCTGGGAGTTGGCGGCGACGACGGAGCGCGGAGGTGGCACCACTGCGGATCGGCGAGGGGAGTCCTGACGTTTCTGGGTTCGGCGACCCGATGGGGCTCTACGTGAGCGCCGGGTTGATTCCTCACGCCGCTCTTGCTGAGCCAACGGAGCAGGGGGTCGCCGTCGTGATGACTTTGCCTGTTGCTCCAGAGGTGGGGGAACTGGTAGGGCTGGCTGTCTGGCCAGTTGAGCCTAGAGGCCTTGGCAGACCCCCACAAGCTACTGCAGTTGGCCCTGAAGTTCCGCTACCTCCTGGGCTGTCGCTGGAATGCCAGGGATATGGCCATTGTCGAGCACTCCAGCAAGGGGAGCATTGTCATCAGTGGGAGGGGCATGGTCACACGAGTCTGCACACTACTGAAGAGACTGTGTCACCCTGATGCCGGGGTTCTGGTGAGAGGATTGTCCGCGAGCCATGGCTACTGTCGTTCCCACAAACGGCGCCAAAAATGTGGACGTGATTCCCCGTTCACGCCTAGGCTGAATGGGCCTCCACTAGGAAGAGAGGGACGATGGTCGCCGGTGTAGACGATGGCCTGCGAAACCCAGAACGGATCAAGGGGGGGCCCGGTTGAAGAACCAGGGGAAACCCTCCGATGCCAAAGTCAGGTCAGACTATAGAGGAAGGCTAGAAAGGAGGGTTTTCTGGTGCGTGCTTCGTGCATGGATGAGTGTATGTGCCGAAGGTTGCCTACCTTTGCATGGAGATTACCTGTACCTTTTATAGGTGAGGGAGATGAAAGGTCTGGACGTTTATCTTATCCAATGATGACTGGAGGGGCGAGCCAGTTCAGGTTCCAAGGCGAGGGGCTGTCTGTTGAGGCGCCTGTTGGGATTCTTCAGTTAATGTGCTTGGCCATGGGACGCGTGACGCGCAGTTGGATTTATTGTCCTTGGGAGGCGAACGACTGCCTTGGATCCTCTGGGTGGAAGGTACCGAGCAGGGGCCTGCTCGATTACTGGGCAGGCTATTCGGTGCCCGGTGCTCAGAAGCACAGCGCGGGGCACCTGGTGGTAGACGGTATTCTATTCGAACAAGCTTGCGGTGTGTCCGGGGACCACCCTCGAGGCCCTTAGTCTCCGGATGGCCAAGTGTGTTCGAAAGGCCATTGGCTGAACCCGAGGACACGTGGCTCGATGACTGGAGTCCTGATGTCTTGATGGGTGATGATGGTCCGTAGTGGGCTCGCAGGCCTAGGAGGCTAGAAATAGCCTCCACAAATATAAATATACTTTTTTATAACTCTCAATCAATTTATTTAACCCGTACAACTTATCTACTTTCAAAGAAAGCATGACTTTGGCGAACGTGACCACATTTATAATTGTCGATGTAGAGATCTATTATTTCTCGCGTCATGCTCATCCTCCTGATTCAGTTTTGGGTAAATTAATTATAGGTTCTTGTCAGAGGAGAAATTTATTTTCTGATCTCTGTAAAAAAAAAAAGTGCCCCAAATAGTCCTATTTTGGTGAACTTTACCAGTCAGTTCTTGTAAAGACAATTTATGTATTCTATTTTCTTTTCGTTTTACCCTTTCGTCTACTTTTGTGCAATCAGATATATATGATCATTATGTTCATACTTTAACAATACTTAAAATTTAAGTTCTAGAACGTTAAAGTAAGAGTTCAAAGTTGTTAAAGTATGTATGACACTGTGTTTAAACATATGAGATTTAAAGTAACTGTTGATATGATATAATATATAACTGTTGGGATGATTTAAAGTTTAAGTTTGAACGTGTTAAAGTAAGAGTTTAAAGACATTAAAGTATGTGTGATGGTTAATTAAAGTGTGTGAGACTTGAAATCACTATTAACATATCTTAAAGTCTATGTTCTAAAGCAATAAAGTAAGAGTTTGGAGTTGTTAAACTATGAGTGAGTTAAAGTGTGTGGGTCTTAAAGTAACTGTTCATATAAATTAAAGTCTAAGTTTGAAGACATTAAGATAAGTGTTCGAATGTGTTAAAGTAAGAGTTCAAAGTTGTTAAAGTATGTGTGATGGTGAGTTAAAGTGTGTGGATCTTAAAGTAACTGTTCATATAAATTAAAGTCTAAGTTTGAAGACATTAAAATAAGTGTTTGAATATGTTAAAGTAAGAGTTCAATGTTGTTAAAGTATGTGTGATGGTGAGTTAAAATGTGTGAGATTTAAAGTCACTGTTGGTTTGACTTAAAGTCTAAGTTTGAAGATTTTTGAGTAAGAATTTTAAGGCATTAAAGTAAGAGTTCAAAGTTGTTAAAGTATATGTGACTGTGAGTTAAAATATATGGGATTGAAAGTAGTAATTTCTTAAAGTTAGAAGATAGAAAACATTAGTCAAATATTGTCAACGTAAATCTCAATAAAGTAGGGACTAGAAATTAACATTTCTAGAAATACCTAAACTTTTTTATGCAGATATTTCTGGCAAAGACCTGTAGTTATGATCCCCCCTCGGAAATGACCTATACTTAATTTGCCCTCGAGTTTTTTTTGATAGGTAATGTTAGGTTATAAATTTAAATCTTAGTTATTAGGATGTACATAAAGGATCACTAAGCTACTTATATATCTCATTATTGAACTTAATGAAATGATTGGATGTGAGATAAAATACACACACCCTTTGTTTTGGGGGTAACTTATAAATTATAACTTGTAATGTCTTTGTCAAAAAAATAGCAATAAAGGAAATTTCTATATCTCCATCTCTCTTAATCATTCTTCTTCTTCTTTTGTTTTTTAACCTCTGAACAACTATCTAAATATATAGCTACAAAACTTAGTAAAACTATTTTATAATTACTCTGGCCACATATAACAAAGCCATGCACTATGGACCCAAAAGAGAGGCCATCAAGACAAACGAGTCAATAAAGTAATAAATCTAGAGAGATATTTTCAAGCCCTAATGTAGAATGTCGGGATGAGTAGTTTTATAGAGGTACGAGTAAGTAGAATAAATGAGTAATAATATAATATACTATAATATAATATGTCATTAATTAACATAAAGGTAATGAAGCCAATAATAAATTATATTCCATTCAATTCATAATTCAAATGTCTATTACATTCACTATTTCGGCCAGTACATAGGGCCCATCATAACTAGTACACTACTTAACAGAAATTAAACTCTAACAATAAACTAAATAACTTGACTTGATCTAACTATCTCTTGCACTTTAGATATATAACCGAGACGCTCGATTACTCATGCTCGTCTTCAAGCATGATCTCGCCGAATTCCTTCTCACCTGAAATAGACGTAGCAACGATGTGAGCGAACTCTCAGTAGGTCTTAAATCTCTTGAACCGAACAAGCATTATATGAATTAACATTTTAGAACAGGCAGGATAGGATATTCTCTAGAGATACATGATCATAATAGCAAGTGTTTAGGCAACAATAACAAGTAATGAGAAAGAGTACTTTACAAGAATGAAGATAGGATATTCTCAAGAGACTACGTGAACAATAGTCAAAAACATGTCACGAATAATAAGTACACGATTTGACCCTATCACGATCATGATACAACTAGCACGATATACGAGTACACGATTTGATTGCTATAAATCAATTTAACACAATTAACACGATTTTGATGTAATGCCAACACCATGGTCAAACAACCCCTACAGATATACAATTTTTGGGTGCTCCCTCCCAAGACCTGATCGGGCCCCATTAATGCCTAGCACTATTGGTCCAACAGATAAGAATTTATATCCATACTATTTTTGTCTAGACAATTATTTAATGGTCACAAGAGAGTTAATTATGGAGTAAGATGAGATTTCAGCAAGAGCACAATATGAGAACTTGTAATCCAAGAATCAATCCAGATTTTGGCTTACCAAATCATGAGAAGCGATTTCCACCTGGCATGTAAATGCATCGGCAGTTCCAAGTTAAGAGAAGATGAGAATAATATGAACAATAGGCACACGGTTGGTTGACGTATGCCATACAGTTCTCTGGCATAATCAGAAGGGTTATATAGGCATTCATGGTACAACTGGCTTGATGACCTAATGGAGAAGGGTTATATAGGTTTTCTTGGTACGACTAGCTCGATGACCTAACGGAGAAGGGTTATATAGATTTTCATGGTACGACTAGCTCGATGACCTAATAGAGACTTGCGGAAGTCTCACGTGAAAAAGTCCTAGTCCAACATGAGAAATACCTGACGGAGAGTATGTCAATCACAAAGGAGGGTGCCTATCTACATCATGGTGAGAACACGCCACACAAAATGATGGTCTTTGAAAAGCAACAATACAAAATAGCAAGCGAGAACTCAATATTTTATGTGAACACATAAGGCTATCGAATTAGCATTAAAGAGAGATTAATTATCATATTTAAGTCTCTTATAACACTTAATTATGGTGCATTATTGAGTAACATTAGGGTGTATTTACTGTTAACATACTGTTCATGACATGTCTTTCAAAAAAATAAGGTTTTCTCGCATGATATTTAGAATACGACATAGGGATATGAAGAACGCGACGGGGTCTCAACAAATCCCAACGTATGTATATGAAGATTGCGATGTAGGTGTCAAGACTGGCAGCAAGAAGGCGACAAGGAAGTTGTCGCCTTCAAATTGCGACAAGTTTCTTGTCACATTCTTAACCAGAAAATGACATATCGAGCTATCGCCTTCTAGGGGCCTCTAACTGACTCCGAAACTGAACCTAAGCCTCCTTGAATTGAGAACTGGCTTATGAGGCACCATGAGACAACACGCTTAAAACTAAAAAATCCTTGTGTATACTTGTTGAAAAAGAGGAAAATTTTGATGGAAAGAAACTAGACTCATGAGAGAACAAATAGTACTCTTTAATTAGGTTTTAATCAGGGATTCAACATGCTTCACATGAACTCTTTCTAGGTGATCATTAATTTATAGATGACACAATGACCTTAGATTCAAAAATTTGAGACATGTACTTCATAAAAATTGGGGAAAAAGATAACAACATGTTCAATACTTCAAGATAATTACACATTAACATTTAATCAACATGAAATAGAGAGATTAGAGAGATCTCAACGAGATAAGATGAGTCGGGTTGCACATAAACATGTAATTTGCAACATGAAATACGATTAAAGGGCATGATAAATTAGGGAAAACAAGTTCATGAGATTTCTAACATCAAGAAATATATATAGGAAGATTTGATATAGGTTGAGCTCAAGATAATGTCTACCTTTAGTCGTTTTTGTCTTCTAAGGTTCTTTGCTCGAGTTTTGAGAACAAGGAAGAAGTTATTAATCTCCACATCCTCCTCCTTCCTGCTGCCTCTCCACACTTCCCAAGCCTCCATATATAGCAAAGAGCTTCCTAAAGAGACTCAAACTTTCAAGTTACGAGTTTCCGTCCTCTATTTGAGCCTCCATCCACGAATTTCCTTGGGGTTGTGGTCAAGAACTCGTCCTCTTATGATGGGCTAGAGTTTTCTTTAATTTTGGTCCAAGCTCATGGCCTAATTGAACTTAATAAACCATGCATTAATTAACTAATTAATTAGATATCTTGAATTAAATATTTATTTTACTATTTTAGGGTCATTTAATCCTTACTCTTGTCCCAATAAACTCTCATGGATTTAATTATCATGCTTGCTTTGATGGTCTTTAGGGTTATGTACATGAGATAATAAATTATCGATATTATCAGATTTTTTGACTTACCTAACGTGCACAACTCACCCCGTTTTCTTAATCTATCATTGTAATATATTATTTAGTTCACACATAAGTTTTTGTTTAATTTTGATGTAATTTTCTACATGTGATAATATATTTTTTATTTATCAAAATTTTGTAAAAATTTAGGTTACTGTAGATATTTATTATGAGACTGATTTTCCAATTATAAGAAAGTAATTTTATTGAGCAAAATATAGTATTTCAAGCTCCTTTTCAACCCCAAAAATTGCTAGCCTTACAATTTATATCAACTTTGTTATAAGATTATTTTTGTAACAAATATTTCTCATATACCCTTCAGCAACGAGGTTTGCCGGGCGGCTCACACGTGGTGGGTGCACTCCCCATGCTTCGCCTTAACGTGGTATCTAGAAGTTCACGGGAACCCTTTCGCCATCATATCATATAATAAAATTTTGTTGAGAAAGACTTTGTGCACTTGAGAAAGTGCACAAAGTGCATTCCACATGGGTAAATTGCCCAAGTGGCACCACTTTTTGGGTGTCACATGGGCAAATTGCCCATGTGCATGGTGCCACATGGGCAATTTGCCCATGGGGAATGCACTTTGTGCACTTTCTCAAGTGCACAAAGTCTTTCTCAATTTTGTTTATTTTCTTTTGAAATAAGAAATTAATCTATAATTCTAGATTGGTATTTGGTCCTTTGGACGTGTGTATATACCTTTTGTATGTAAAACAATTAATTTGTTGCCTATGCTACTCCGATTTTTCTAAAAAAGAGTACTTTTACAAATATTTTGACAGAAGTTTATCACACGTGATGGGTACACGTACGGTCATTGGTGGTAGTTGCAATTTGTGGTGGAGAACTTGCCCACCACGGGGCGGGGGTTAAGAGTACTACATGATGAAAAACGGAGGGACCATGAAGAACACAGGTTAACGACTGTTTTCTTTGCAAATTAGTGATTTATAATAAGTGTTGCAAATTCGAGTTTGCTATCTCATGACATGAGGTATTATAAGACTAAATTTACAACATTTGTTGCAAACTTTTGATTTACAAGACTTTTCTTTTCTTCAATAATGTTGGCTTGAGTATCACTACATATAGTACATGTTTTGAATGGATAGAAAGCTTTTCTCTTTCTCATGTTGCTCTAATTAAAGACATACGAGTAATTAATATTTATTGCCATTCGTGACAGATAAGAAGGATAAAGTGGATTCATCCATCTCACCTCTACATGGTAAATCAGAAATACTTAGTGCACATCTACATTAACTTGGGCACACCCATTAGGGGTGTGTCATTTGTCTCTTAAGATTTGAAAAAATTGAATGTGACTATGTGAGAGTTATTATAATCCCCAAAAAATAAATGACACACCTCTAGTGGGTGTGCCATGTTTAGTGCACACCAAGATGTGCACTAAATGTTTCTCCATAGTAATTGGGATGGTCGATATGATCCATATATCATGTGCTCACTTGTGATGTCAGTATAGATGTTTCCATGACATATATAGTACTACACCAATAAAACATGTTTACTTCACACTTCAATATTAACTTTTTAGACAGGCAGTAAGTAAGAATTATTCTTTAAAGATACCATGCAAATATTAACTTAATTTTGGCCGTTATGACCACACTATGAGAAGCAGTGAACTTCGTTAATCAAAGGGAAAGAGAGTACGTAATTAGAGATGTGCACTTAAAAGCCATGGGAGAAGGGAGGAACTGAGTACTTAGAACAAAGGCATTCCAATATATAAGAAGACGGTATGATATATGCAGTACAGAAGAAGTGTTCCACTTTTATCTTATTAGCCGGATATGAGATAAAAAATTTACCCGGCCAATATTAAGATTAGGAGAAATATTAGTTATTCAGGCGGCCGGATAACTATCCGAGCTGAATTGGTTGCGGCGCCCGATTTGATTGATCGGATGTGTGGGCCTCACAACGTGCTCGAGTACGTGGGGCTAGCGCACTCATACCAATCAGGTTGGACGCACACCCATTCCACATCATGCGAGTTACTCGACAGCCTGAGTAACTAACATTTCTTTAGGATTAGTTGCCTACGTGCTTGAGTTAGTAAGCAAAATTCACTTTAATCATTTCCCTGTAGAAGAATTGAGTGGAGGGACCAACAAACTAACGATTTTTGTATTTATATGTGTTTTATAATAAAATTAAAGTGAACCGGAAAAATATTATTATTAATAAAAATAAGAGAAAAGAGTGTTATCAAATCCACTTAATTAATAATTTTTAGGACAAATACATTAAGAGTCTTTATTCAGATGTTTGATTTATTTCTAACATCTAAAAAAATTGTAATTTATTATAATAAATGTTATCACTTATTACAATATACGTTAAGTCTTGTTACAATAAAAATCTTTTTATTACGTTCAAATATTTCTAATTAATTTATTTTAATTTTAAAATGTGTCTTCCATTAAATATTTTTCAGTAGGTAATACCAATTACCCGTGCCGACAAGGTTGCTGTTGTAAAAACAGTGGGATAATGGCATAATGCATGGCGATTCATCAACATATAAATCAGTGCAAACCATATGGTAAATGCAATAAGAAGTAACATGTTCATAAGCACATCCCGAAAGCAGAAATATAACATGAGCATGGTGATTACAAAATAATTAAGAACCGAAACAAGACGGTGGAGGCGTTCCATAATGGAACTCGCCTTAGAGAAAGTATCGCCCCCACTATACGGTGCGATTGGGGTCCGGCGACCTTCTCCCAGGGTACAACCACGAGACACAAAATCGGTCTCGCACAAGATCGACTCCGTAAAGCGAAAGTTATATAGAAACCAAATCCTCTACTACGAAAAAGCTAGGACAGGAAGCATGCACCGAGCACCGGAGAGTGAGTCCGACAGCGACCGTAGTGGCCCGAACACTAGAGAGCGACAGCGAAGACGCACCCGGACGGGAAGGCGACGACGGAGCGCGGGGACTCGCCGGTAAGCAGTTTGACGCAGGGAGAGGGCGAGAGAGAGAGCAGTCGGGTCGCGAGCGGTTCCTCCAGACAAAGAGTCAACAGGCGTTTCAGATTTCGGTAACCACGATTAGGGAGACCCTAATCACTATATGAGACGCCTCACGCCCGCAGAACCCAAGACAATGGGCTGGTTCAGGGAACCGATCTAAACAGGCCCAATCTCTCCAAGAAAAGGGGGAAAACAAAAATAAGAAGCAAAAAGGTACCAAGGCAAGCCGGCTGGACCGCGTCATCACACGCGCGCGCCCGCCCAGCCCGGCGGCGCGCGTGTGTGATATGGTCTAGCATAACTCCACCCTTGTCTATAAGACATAGTCCCATGGACATTAGGGGTTATGAATCCCTTAACTCCTTAGGGGTATCCCATGTGGGACTAAAGACCCCTCACATAAGGACAATATAACACAACTTTTGAGGTACCTTTTACTTTATCAAACTTTTGTGTTTCTTTTCTCCCATTCTTAGAATTGCCCTTCCTTTAGCCACATTTTACCCAACATTCCCCCACAAACACAAGGTTTGATAATGAGGAATAAACAATAGGATAAACATACCATACTTTCAGTAAAGGTACCTTTCGGGTTTGAACCTTTACCTAAGTATTCCAAATCTGACTCTCACAGAACCGAAGTGAACTAAGTCTTGAACTTGATTCTTTGGAGTAAGAGTTGTCAAAGGAAACAACATGATATAGGTTAAGATAGCAATCGCAACGGTGCCGCCTTCCGGCCATGCACCCTTTCCTGTGTCATAAGTACATTCAGGAATAACTCGATTCCTTAATTGCGGCCTCACAGTAGTACTCATTTAGGTGGGCTTCTCCAAGGATGCACTGCTTACATCCTGCCTCACCAGCCTTGAACCCATTAAGAGTATACAGCTCAACCTAATCTTGAAGTCATAGGCACTAGCTTTAGAATTCAGGGGAGGAACTCAGATATGAGATATCTAATAATTTGAGTGCCTACCAGTTCTCTCAATCAGCTTGTTATTACCACATTGAACCATCTTTGTAGGATCTCTACTCAGATAGGTTGGGTTGCTACTGAAGGAGAACTTCTGATGGGTTTCAGTCCCATCCCCATCCTAAATTTCTGGACTTGAATTTTATTCAGTCCCTTAGTCAGAGGATCAGCTGTGTTGCCCTTGGTACCAACAAAATCCACAACCATCACTCCCTGAGACACTAACTCCCTTACAGATTTCAATCTGAGTTGGATGTGTCTCCTTTCTTTCTGATTATACTTTGAACTTTTGATCTTGGCAATTGTAGTCATATTATCACAATGCATAAAGATCGCAGGTATATGCTTACTCATCAAGGGAAGTTCAGAAAGAAGACCCCTGATCCATTCACCCTCCATACCAGTAGTGTCCAAAGCACACAACTCAGCCTCAAAAGTAGACCGAGACAAGATGGTTTGCTTAGTCGACCTCCAGGCGACAGCACCACCTCCCAGGGTAAAGACATACCCTGTGACACCATTGCTCCCTGAGTTTTCAGCTATCCAGCTTGCATCACCATATCCTTCAAGGACAGCAGAGAATTTCCCAAAATGCAAGCCTAGAGTCATAGTACCTTTCAGGTACCTTAGCACTCTATCCAAGCCTTCCCAGTGAGTATGGTTAGGACAACTAGTGTATCTACTGAGTTTAGACACTGCATATGAAATGTCAGGTCTAGTACAGTTTGCAAGATACATTAAGCTTCCTATTACTTGGGAATACCGCAATTGAGACACAGGAATCCCATTCTTATTCTTGCAGAAAACTCTAGAAGGATCATAGGGTGTAGAGACAGCTTTGCAATTTTGATAGCCAAATTTCTCTAACACTTTCTCAATATAATGAGACTGAGAAATATCTATCCCTTCAGCTGATCTGGTCAACTTTAGTCCCAGAATTACACTAGCTTCACTCAAATCCTTCATTTCAAAGTTTCTACTCAAGAATGATTTAATCTCAATTATCATTCCCAAATTGTTGCCGAACAACAAAATATCATCTACATACAGACATAGGACAACACAATCATCACCATCTACCTTGTAGTAAACACACTTATCAGTCTCATTGACTTTAAAGCCAAATGACATGATAGTCATGTCAAATTTTTCATGCCATTGCTTAGGGGCTTGTTTCAATCCATATAAGGATTTAACAAGTCTACAAACTTTGTTCCCACTACAAGGTGCTGTAAACCCTTCAGGCTGATCCATATAGATCTCTTCATCAAGATCACCATTAAGGAAGGCAATCTTCACATCCATTTGATGGATGGTCTGATCATATATGGAAGCCAAAGCAATCAGTACCCGAATTGTGATAATTCTGGTTACAGGGGAATAGGTATAAAAATAGTCTATCCCCTCCATCTGTTTGAACCCCTTAGCAACTAACCTAGCTTTAAACTTGTCAATGGTCCCATCAGGATTTAGCTTCTTCTTAAAGACCCGTTTGCATCCAATGGTTTTAGAACCAGGAGGAGGATCGACCAACTCCCAAGTGCCATTAGCAATAATGGAATCCATTTCGCTCTTTATGGCTTCCTTCCAATGCCGTGCCTCAGGAGAGGCCATAGCATCCTTGAAGGTGGGAGGATCACCCTCGATTTGGAAAGCAATAAAATCACTTCCAAAATCCTTGGCAATCTTTTGTCTTTTACTCCTTCTAGGTTCCACTTCCTCTTCCTGACTATCAGAATCAAAATGAGAGCTGGATGCACTTGCCCCCACATTTGTCATCCTTTCCACATGATCTGGAATGGATGAAGATGTGGATGGCCCAGTCTCAGAAGACACAGATTGAGGTAAACCAGTCTTCATGGGAAACACATTCTCAAAGAATGTAGCATCACGAAACTCAACTATGGTGTTGACATCTATGCCAGGAATCTCAGATTTAATCACTAGAAACCTGTACGCATAGCTATTTTCAGCATAGCCTAGAAAGACCGTGTCAACTGTTTTAGGTCCCAGCTTTTTCCTTTTGTGTTCAGGGACAAATGCCTTAGCTAGGCACCCCCACACTTTAAGATATTTCAAGCTAGACTTTTTATTTCTCCAAAGTTCATATGGACTACTATCTTTATGTTTCAGGGGAACATAATTCAGAATACGGTAAGTCGTATTCAATGCTTCCCCCCACATATAGTTAGGCAGTCCTGAACTCTGCAGGAGAGAGTTGACCATGTCTATGAATACATGATTCTTTCGTTCAGCTATCCCATTAGATTGTGGTGAATAGGGGGCAGTTGTCTCATGAACAATGCCATTATCTTGGCAATATTCACTAAACTGGTTGGAGGTATATTCTCCACCCCTATCAGACCTTAACCTCTTAAGCACCCGACCTGTTTGTGTTTCTGCTTCTTTCTTAAAGATGATAAACTTCTGTAAAGCCTCATCCTTAGACTTAGGCAAATACACATAGCAGTATCTACTACAGTCATCTATAAAGGTAATGAAATACTTTCTATGATCCCTAGTCAATATGCCATTAAATTCACAGATATCAGAATGCACAAGATCCAGAATTTCTGAATCTCTCACTATAGACTTAAACGACTTTTTGGGCTGTTTAGCCTGTACACAGATATCACACCTTTTAGAATTATCAATAGAATAATTAGGAATCAATTTCAGGTTCATCATTCGTTTCAAAGAATTGAAATTAATATGTCCTAAACGTCCATGCCATAAATTAGATGAATCAACGACATTATATGCCACAGAAACAGATGTAGAAACAACATCAACATCTAAACTTTTATTCATCACATGGCTCACATACACTTTAAACAACCCATCAGATAAATAACCTTTATCAATAAAAGTTTTCTGACACAAAATAACAACTTTATTACATTTAAAGTTCAACTCATAAACCTCTCTAACCAACCTAGAACCTGATAAGATGTTCCTCCTAACACTAGGAACATGGTGCACACTGTGAAGAGACAGTACGCGTCCTAAAGTAAACTTTAGATCCACGCACCCAATTCCCATCACGGTAGCAGTGCTGCCATTACCCATCGTCATGGAGCAATCACTGGTGGCCTGATAAGACACAAAGTTAGCCTTGTCAGCACATAAATGCACATTGGCTCCAGTGTCTACTAACCACTCATTAGGTTCATAAATAGTAAATAGCTGAGGGTTTAGAGAGACATACGTGTCACCAGAAGAGTCCCCACCGGTCACTACATTGACCTGAGCTGGATTTTCAGCAGTCTTATGGGTCAACTTTTCTTTCCGTTTAGGGCAATCCCCACGGAAGTGACCCTTTTGACCACACACCCAGCATTCTCCAGACTTCTTCTTCTTCTGAATTTTTCCTTTGGGTTTCATTTGTGTAGTTGAACCTGTCTTGGGTTTGCCTTTGACATCTTTATTCTTATATTTTACCATAAGATTTGCACTAGCCTCCACAGGCATCCCTGATTTCTCCTTTCTATGTTCCTCTTCAATGGCAATGGCTCTCATCAAGTCATCAAGAGAAATAGATCCCTTTCTATGTTTGAGAGCCATTCCAAAGTCCTGCCAGGTCTTTGGAAATTTCTCAATTATGCACATGATTTGAAATTTTTCAGGGAGTTTCATATCACCCTCTGCCAAGCCGTGGATCATAAGGAGAAACTCATGTGCCTGTTCGGCTACAGATCTGTCCTCCAACATGTGAAACTTGAGGAACTTGCCGACAGAATACTTTTCCAGACCTTGGTCCTCGGTATTGTATTTCTGGTCAAGTTCATCCCACAGTGCCTTCGAGGTTAGGAATGTAGAAGAACTATAGACATCAAACAGGACATCTGACAGTGCAGTCAGTATGCACCCATGTCCAAGTCTATCTTTCTCCTTCCATTCCTCAGCCTTTGCTGCACTTGCAGAATCGCCCTCAATCACTTTAGGGGGATCAGACTCTATAACCGAGATCAACCCGATCATTGTGAACCAAATCTTCATCCGTTGTTGCCAACGTTTGAAGTGTTGCCCTGCAAATTTCGCAGGCATACCAGACATGTCCACTTTCGGGCTAAACGATGAGGATGAAGCCATGGTCAATACTTTCTCTAAGACTGTTGTAAAAACAGTGGGATAATGGCATAATGCATGGCGATTCATCAACATATAAATCAGTGCAAACCATATGGTAATGCAATAAGAAGTAACATGTTCATAAGCACATCCCGAAAGCAGAAATATAACATGAGCATGGTGATTACAAAATAATTAAGAACCGAAATAAGATGGTGGAGGCGTTCCATAATGGAACTCGCCTTAGAGAAAGTATCGCCCCCACTATACGGTGCGATTGGGGTCCGACGACCTTCTCCCAGGGTACAACCACGAGACACAGAATCGGTCTCACACAAGATCGACTCCGTAAAGTGAAAGCTATATAGAAACCAAATCCTCTACTACGAAAAAGCTAGGGCAGGAAGCATGCACCGAGCACCGGAGAGTGCGTCCGACAGCGACCGTAGCGGCTCGAACACCGGAGAGCGACAACGAAGATGCACTCGGACGGGAAGGCGACGACGGAGCGCAGGGACCTCGCCGGTAAGCAGTCTGACGTGGGGAGAGGGCGAGAGAGAGAGCAGTCGGGTCGCGAGCGGTTCCTCCAGACGAAGAGTCAACAGGCGTTTCAGATTTCGGTAACCACGATTAGGGAGACCCTAATCACTATATGAGACGCCTCACGTCCGCAGAACCCAAGACCATGGGCCAGTTCAGGGAACCGGTCTAAATAGGCCCAATCTCTCCAAGAAAATGGGGAAAACGCAAAAATAAGAAGCAAAAAGGTACCTAGGCAAGCCGGCTGGACTGCGTCATCACACGCGCGCGCGCGCCCAGCCCGGCGGCGCGCGTGTGTGATATGGTCTAGCATAACTCCACCCTTGTCTATAAGACATAGTCCCATAGACATTAGGGGTTATGAAGCCCTTAACTCCTTAGGGGTATCCCATGTGGGACTAAAGACCCCTCACATAAGGACAACATAACACAACTTTTGAGGTACCTTTTACTTTATCAAACTTTTGTGTTTCTTTTCTCCCTTTTGTAGAATTGCCCTTTCTTTAGCCACATTTTACCCAACAGTTGCGGGCTCTTCCCGGATCTTAAATCTAGGCAAGAATAATTAGCATCTGTCTCTTCAATTGGCAGTACGCTTTATGCATGCGTCGGGAACGTTCAGCACAAATGCTAATGATGGGTTAGAGTTTTCTTTAATTTTGGTCCAAGCTCATGGCCTAATTGAGCTTAATAAACCATGCATTAATTAACTAATTAATTAGATATCTTGAATTAAATATTTATTTTACTATTTTAGGGTCATTTAATTCTTACTCTTGTCCCAATAAACTCTCATGGGTCTAATTATCATGCTTGCTTTGATGGTCTTCGGGGTTATGTACATGAGATAATAAATTATCGATATTATCAGATTTTTTGACTTACCTAACGTGCACAACTCACCCCGTTTTCTTAATCTATCATTGTAATATATTATTTAGTTCACACATAAAATTTTGTTTAATTTTGATGTAATTTTCTACATGTGATAATATATTTTTTATTTATCAAAATTTTGTAAAAATTTAGGTTACTGTAGATATTTATTATGAGACTGATTTTTCAATTATAAGAAAGTAATTTTATTGAGCAAAATATAGTGTTTCAAGCTCCTTTTCAACCCCAAAAATTGCTAGCCTTACAATTTATATCAACTTTGTTATAAGATTATTTTTGTAACAAATATTTCTCATATACCCTTCAGCAACGAGGTTTGTCGGGCGGCTCGCACGTGGTGGGTGCACTCCCCATGTTTCACCTTAACGTGGTATCTAGAAGTTCCCGGGGACTCTTTCACCATCATATCATATAATAAAATTTTGTTTATTTTCTTTTGAAATAAGAAATTAATGTATAATTCTAGATTGGTATTTGATCATTTGGACGTGTGTATATACCTTTTGTATGTAAAATAATTAATTTGTTGCGTGTGCTACTCCGATTTTTTTAAAAAAGAGTACTTTTACAAATATTTTGACAAAAATTTATCACACATGATAAAAATCACAAGTGATGGGTATCATTGGTGGTAGTTGCAATTTGTGGTAGAGAAATTGCCCACCACAGGGCGGGGGTTAAGAGTACTACATGACGAAAAAACGTGCACTTGAAAGCCATGGGGAGAAGTTGCCGATCATCTGTCTCTTCAATTGGCAGTACGCTTTATTTATGCGTGCTCGCGGTGGCGGCTTATGATGTCGTCCGCGGCAGCAAAGGCGTCCGCGTCTGTGCCGTGAAGGGCTTCTCCCATCGACTGGTCCATCTAGCAGGTGAAGAAGAGGGGTCGCGTGAGGGAGGGGATAAATTTTTTCCCCATCGCTACCTAGGGACCCAGAATTATTTTGGGATTTGTATTTTAAACCCCCACGTTTCTAAATACGCATGAAGATATGGTTATCCTCCCCACCACCTTCTCTTTCTCCGCTGCACATTCTGTTTTTCAACATCTGAAGATTTCACACATATTTTGTGTAATAATGTTACTTTTATTTTTACAGTAGATAAGATGATTGTGTAATAATATTTCTGTTATTTTTATAATAGGTAAGATGACTGTGTAAAGGCCCCAGGGTTCGACCATGCCGCCCAAACCGCGGCGGCACGGGCGAACCGCACCGTGCCTGGGGCTCGGCGGTCGGGTCACCCCCAAGGGGTGACCGTCGTGGCACACAGCGGACCGGTACAATCCGGTCCACTAACTTCGGTTTTTTATTTTATTTTTCATACTTTTTTCGTATTCGGTGTGTTTAAGTGATCTAAATGATGTCTAATTGAAATAAAAATTAAACATAAATTAATTAAGAGATGATCTAAATTATAATAATTTTATTATAATTTTTAAATTATTTTTTTGTCAAGTAAAAATTATCTTAAAAATCAATAAATTGACTTAGTCTCAACATTTAAGGGATCTAATGGTGTCTAATTGAGATAAAATTTTAAACATAATCTAATTAATAGGTGATACAAATTGTAATAATTTTAGTTTAATTTTTTAAATTAATTTTTTGTCAAGTAAAAACTGTCCCAAAATATATTAGGTCGACTTAATCTCAACATCTATACATCAATAACTCATGATATTTATATTTTTAGAATCAGTATATTTTTATAGTAATTATGATGACTTCATATTTGACTTTATTTTGGAAACCAAATGTCGTCCCGTTGAAGTACAGAGAGTTCGTCGTACCGCGACAAATTCTGTGTGCACTTAAGGGTCTAATTAGTGTCTAATTGAGATAAAATTTCAAACATAAACTAATTAAGAGATGATACAAATTATAATAATTTATTAATATCTGAGATTAATTAGCATTAATAATGATAGCCCAATGTCATACTCAGAAGTGCGCACTCCGACGGGGTGACATTGGAAAACTGTAACGAAAATGAAATTTGAGAACACCATAATTTTCAGAAACATGTGGTGATATCAGAAATATAAATATCCGGAATTGTTGACGTACGGATTTCGATATTAAGCCGATGCAACTATTTTCCGAGTAATTTTTCACCCAGTGTAAAATAAATTCAAAAAATTAAAATAAAATCATCATAATTGTAAAACCATTACATTAGCTTATAGATAAAATTTTAATATAAATAGACATTATTTGAATGGGTTTACAAGAGGATCTTCAGGCCAGCTAGTTTATGGGTTAATTATGTCAAACATTTTTGGGATCTTTAGGCTAGCTGGTTTATGGGTTAATTATGTCAAATCATTCTTCTCCATCTGCTACAGGCGGAAGTGGTGGTGGTGGTGGTGGTGTTCGTACTGGTGGTAGTGGTGGTGGTAGCATGTACTTTTCATTAGAATCTGAGTTCACGCATGTTACCCAAGATAGTCGAGATCACGGTGCTCCACTAAACTATTCAAAAGGGTATCAAGTAGATGAGAAAATGTGACACATAGGTCCTGTGGACAGTAGTAGGTATCAAGGGATTGAATCCGATTTTGAGAGACTGAGCACATAGGACGACACAACATCTGAGGGTGCTAGTGAGGGTATGTATGTTAGATGAATATTAAATGGTTGTGGTGGGTTGACTTAAATGAGTAAATAAATTTATTTATATTTTTCAACCTCTTTATGTGATGTTCTTATGTTTTACTCATTTTCTTTTGAAATTTACTCATTTCAAATATTAACTAAGTCACAAATTAAAAAATAAATCAAACAGGTCATTTTTCCATCGTACCTCAGTGGTACGGTACGGTAAGATACGTACCGTGCCACAAAAAATGCGGTACGATCGATCCAGACGGTACGGCGAACCTTGAAAGGCCCTAGGTGTTGGTTTGTAGTTTTGCCTCCGATGCAAGAATATTTGTATGTGTATCCGTGCATCGCATGGATAACATGGAAGACCTAATTTAGGTCAAATTGTTCTATTCTTTTTTTTTATTTTTATCCTCCCCACCACCTTCTCTTCTTCCCTGTATATATAGGTACTTTTTGTAAACTAAAAGATGCTCTTTTGCAGTAAAATGTGCAATCCTCCGCTGCACAGTATATTTTTCAACATATGAAGATATTTGTTCACACACTTAAATTGTTTAGCATTCCTAATGCATTTTGTAAATTACCATTTCAATTTATAATATCAAATAAATTCTATTTGATCTATTTTTGGTTTAGAAAAGTTATATTTCCTTATTTATTTATCAATATATGAAAATTATCTTTTCTTATTTACCTTTTCAAATTATTTTAACAATTATACTATAGTCACGGATATACTACAACATGAAGTGAGTTTACAACAATCAAATTGAGGATCAAGAAGATTGATAAATGGGAGGTTATGATTTTATATATTTTACGGACTTTAGTTTATAAAACTGTAGTTTCATATTGTCAATAAGACTATTAATGATTTATGTATTAGATAATTTTTATATATGTTTTATGACTTTAGTAATACATATAGATCGGATAATTTAATAATATTTTAACATATTATTGCTCATATTTATTATCAAATACTATAGCATCATAATTTGATGTTATCCGTGTGTCGCACACGTATAGAACTAAATTGATATTTTATTATCAATCTGTTTTTTGTGTATTGCTTCATATACATGATGTTTCATATATTTTGCTCCTCCATTATCAATTACCATAGAATCATATTTCTCTTCTATAAATAAATATTTTAAATAAAAAATAAATTAACTTACTGCAATTTTGATATTATCCTTGCAACGCAACAAACTCTCATGGGTCTAATTATCATGTTTGTTTTGATGATCTTTGGGGTTATGTACATGAGATAATAAATTATCAATATATCAGATTTTTTGACTTTTACAGTTTATACTAACGTGCACAACTCACCCCGTTTTCTTAATATATCATTGTAATATATTATTTAGTTCACACATATAAATTTTTGTTTAATTATTATGTAATTTTCAACATGTGATAATATATTTTTTTATTTTTCAAAATTTTGTAAAAATTTAGGTAACTGCTCATATTTATTATGAGACTGATTTTCCAATTATAAGAAAGTAATTTTATCGACAAAAATATAGTATTTCAAGCTCCTTTTCAACCCCAAACATTGCTAGCCTTACAATTTATATCAACTTTATTATGAGATAATTTTGTAACAAATATTTCTCATATACCCTTCAGCAACGAGGTTTGCCGGGCGGCTTGCACGTGGTGGGTGCACTCCCCATGCTCCGCCTTAACGTGGTATCTAGAAGTTCTCGGGGACCCTTTCGCCATCATATCATATAATAAAATTTTGTTTATCTTCTTTTGAAATAAGAAATTAATGTATAATTTTAGACTGGTATTTGGTCCTTTGGACATGTGTATATACCTTTTGTGTGTAAACAATTAATTTGTTGCCTGTGCTACTCCGATTTTTATAAAAACGAGTACTTTTACAAATATTTTGACAGAAGTTTATCACACGTGATCAAAATCACACGTGATGGGTACACGTACGGTCATTGGTGGTAGTTGCAATTTGTGGTGGAGAAGTTGCCCACCACGGGGCGGGGGTTAAGAGTACTACATGACGAAAAACGGAGGGACCATGAAGAACACAGGTTAACTACTGTTTTATTTGCAAATTAGTGATTTGTAACAAGTGTTGCAAATTCGAGTTTGCTATCTCATGACATGAGGTATTATAAGACTAAATTTACAACATTTGTTGCAAACTTTTGATTTACAAGACTTTTCATTTCTTCAATAATATTGGCTTGAGTATCACTGCATATAGTACATGTTTTGAATGGATAGAAAACTTTTCTCTTTCTCATGTTGCTCTAATTAAAGACATATGAGTAATTAATATTTATTACCGTTCGTGACAGATAAGAAGGATAAAGTGGATTCATCCATCTCACCTCTACATGGTAAATCAGAGATTTGAAAAAATTGGATGTGACTATGTGAGAGTTATTATAATCGCCAAAAAATAAATGGCACACCTCTAATGGGTGTGCCATGTTTAGTGCACACCAAGATGTGCAATAAATGTTTCTCCATAGTAATTGGGATGGTCGATATGATCCATATATCCTGTGCTCACTTGTGATGTCAGTATAGATGTTTCCATGACATATATAGTACTACACCAATAAAACATGTTTACTTCACTCATCAATATTAACTTTTTAGACAGGCAGTAAGTAAGAATTATTCTTTAAAGATACCATGCAAATATTAACTTAATTTTGGCCGTTATGACCACACTATGAGAAGCAGTGAACTTCGTTAATCAAAGGGAAAGAGAGTACGTAATTAGAGACGTGCACTTAAAAGCCATGGGAGAAGGGAGGAACTGAGTACGTACTTAGCACAGAGGCATTCCAATATATAAGAAGACGGTATGATATATGCAGTACAGAATAAGTATCCACTTTTATCTTATTAGCCGGATATGAGATAAAAAATTTACCCGGCCAATATTAAGATTAGGAGAAATATTAGTTATTCAGGCGGCCGCATAACTATCCGAGCTGAATTGGTTGCGGCTCCCGATTTGATTGATCGGATGTGTGGGCCTCACAACGTGCTCGAGTACGTGGGGCTTGCGCACTCATACCAATTAGGTTGGACGCACACCCATTCCACATCATGCGAGTTACTCGACAGCCTGAGTAACTAACATTTCTCTAAGATTAGTTGCCTACGTGCTCGAGTTAATAAGCAAAATTCACTTTAATCATTTCCCTGTAGAAGAATTGAGTGGAGGGACCAACAAACTAATGATTTTTGTATTTACATGTGTTTTATAATAAAATTAAAGTGGACAGAAAAAATATTATTATTAATAAAAATAAGAGAAAAAAGTGTTATCAAATCCACTTAATTAATAATTTTTAGGACAAATAAATTAAGAGTCTTTATTCAGATGTTTGATTTATTTTCTAACATCTAAAAAAACTGTAATTTATTATAATAAATGTTATCTCTTATTACAATATATGTTAAGTCTTGTTATAATAAAAATCTTTTTATTACGTTCAAATATTTCTAATTAATTTATATTAATTTTAAAATGTGTCTTCCATTAAATATTTTTCAGTGGGTAATACCAATTACCCGTGCCGACAAGGTTGCGGGCTCTTCCCGGATCTTAAAACTAGGCAAGAATAATTAGCATCTATCTGTTCAACTGGCAGTACATGCGTCGGGAACGTTCAGCACAGATGCTAATGATGGGCTAGAGTTTTCTTTAATTTTGGTCCAAGTTCATGGCCTAATTGAGCTTAATAAACCATGCATTAATAACTAATTATTAGATATCTTGAATTAAATATTTATTTTACTATTTTAGGGTCATTTAATCCTTACTCTTGCTCTCATGGGTCTAATCATCATGGTTGCTTTGATGGTCTTTGGGTTTTGTACATGAGAGAACAAATTATCGATATTATCAGATTTTTTGACTTACCTAACGTGCACAACTCACCCCGTTTTCTAATCTATCATTGTAATATATTATTTAGTTCACACATAAATTTTTGTTAATTTTGATGTAATTTTCTACATGTGATAATATATTTTTTATTTATCAAAATTTTGCAAAAATTATGTTACTGCAGATATTTATTATGAGGCTGATTTTTCAATTATAAGAAAGTAATTTTATTGAGCAAAATATAGTATTTCAAACTCCTTTTCAACCCCAAATATTGCTAGCCTTACAATTTATATCAACTTTGTTATATGATTATTTTTGTAACAAATATTTCTCATATACCCTTCAGCAACGAAGTTTGTCAGGCGACTTGCACGTGGTAGGTGCACTCCCCATGCTTCGCCTTAACGTGGTATCTAGAAGTTCTCGGGGACTCTTTCGCCATGATATCATATTATAAAATTTTGATTATTTTCTTTTGAAATAATAATTAATGTATAATTCTAGATTGGTATTTGGTCCTTTGGACGTGTGTGTATACCTTTTGTATGTAAAACAATTAATTTGTTGCGTACGCTACTCCGATTTTTCTAAAAAAGTACTTTTACAAATATTTTGACAGAAATTTATCACACTGGATCAAAATCACACGAGATGGACGTCATTAGTGGTAGTTGCAATTTGTGGTGGAGAAGTTGTCCACCACAGGGCGGTGGTTAAGAGTACTACATGACGAAAAAAACACGTGCCCTTGAAAGGCATGGGGAGAAGTTGCCGATCATCTGTCTCTTCAATTGGCAGTACGCTTATGCGTGCTCGCCGTGGCGGCTTAAGATGTTCCATCGACTGGTCCATCTAGCAGGTGAAGAAGAGGGGTCGCGTGAGGGAGGGATAAATTTTTTCCCCATCGCTACCTAGGGACCCAGAATTATTTGGGATTTGTATTTTAAACCCCCACTTTTCTAAATACGCATGAAGATATGGTTATCTTCCCCACCACCTTCTCTTCCTCCGCTGCACATTCTGTTTTTCAACATCTGAAGATTTCACACACTTTTTTTTGTGTGTAATAATGTTACTTTTATTTTTACAGTAGATAAGATGATTGTGTAATAATATTTCTTTTATTTTTATAATAGGTAAGATGACTGTGTAAAGGCCCTAGGTGTTGGTTTGTAGTTTTGCCTCCGATGCAAGCATATTTGTATGTGTATCCGTGCATCGCATGGATAACATGGATGACCTAATTTAGGTCAAATTGTTCTATTCTTTTATTTTTATTTTTATCCTCCCCACCATCTTCTCTTCTTCCCTGTATATATAGGTACTTTTTGTAAACTAAAAGATGCTCTTTTGCAGTAAAATGTGCAATCCTCCGCTGCAAATTATATTTTTCAACATATGAAGATATTTGTTCACACACTTAAATTGTTTAGCATTCCTAATGCATTTTGTAAATTACCAATTTCAATTTATAATATCAAATAAATTCTATTTGATCTATTTTTGGTTTAGAAAAGTTATATTTCCTTATTTATTTATCATATATATGAAAATTATCTTTTCTTATTTACTTTTTCAAATTATTTTAATAATTATACTATAGTCACGGAACATGAAGTGAGTTTACAACAATCAAGATTGAGGATCAAGAAGATTGATAGATGGGAGGCTATGATTTTATATATTTTACGGACTTTAGTTTATAAAACTGTGTTTCATATTGTCAATAAGACTATTAATGATTTATGTATTAGATAATTTTTATATATATTTTATGACTTTAGTAATACATATAGATCGGATAATTTAATAATATTTCAACATATTATTGCTCATATTTTATTATCAAATACTATAGCATCATAATTTGATGTTATCCGTCGTTGCACATGTATAGAACTAAATTGATATTTTTTTATCAATCTGTTTTTTGTGTATTGCTTCATATACATGATGTTTCATATATTTTTGCTCCTCCATTATCAATTACCATAGAATCATAATTCTCTTCTATAAATAAATATTTTAAATAAAAAAATAAATTAACTTACTGCAATTTTGATATTATCCTTGCAACGCAACAAACTCTCATGGGTCTAATTATCATGTTTGTTTTGATGATCTTTGGGGTTATGTACATGAGATAATAAATTATCAATATTATCAGATTTTTTGACTTTTACAGTTTATACCTAACGTGCACAACTCACCCCGTTTTCGTAATATATCATTGTAATATATTATTTAGTTCACACATATAAATTTTTGTTTAATTTTGATGTAATTTTCTACATGTGATAATATATTTTTTTATTTATCAAAATTTTGTAAAAATTTAGGTAACTGCTGATATTTATTATGCGACTGATTTTCCAATTATAAGACAGTAATTTTATTGACAAAAATATAGTATTTCAAGCTCCTTTTCAACCCTGTGGTGGTATGTTCCTGTTTGGGCCGGAGCCAAACGGCCCTCCACTAGAGAAGATGGGGAAGACGACCGCTGGTGCGGACGGACACCTACAAAACCAGAGACGGATCAGGGGGCCCGGTGAAGACCGGGGAAACCCTCCGATGCCTAAGTCAGTATCAAGCTTGCAAGGCAGGGGGCTTGTATGTGTAAGGGTGTGTTCGCGTGAGAGAGAACTTACCGGTGCATGGTCCTGTACCTGTACCTTTATAAGCGTAGGTGCGGTGGCAATCGTGCGTAACGTAGGTAGATCGTGCCTAAAAAGGCGCCTATATGGGTGCGCATAACGGAAGGAGTTATGCACCCAGACGTCTGTTGAGATGCCAGGCAACTAACGCGCCTCTTGATGATGGAGTGCGTGGCCTGGGACGGTTATAACTGTCGCGAGGATACGAAGAGCTGTTCGGTAACCTCCGGACAAGATCACCGAGCAGGTGACTCGTGTGGCGAAGGAACGTGCTGATCGTAGCGTCCGTAATTGTTCGGTACTGCCTGTAGTTGTTCGGAACAACAAGACAGGTGACCTGCTCGGAAGCATGCAGAGGGGCTTGGCAACGTTTGATCACGGGAGTCATACATTGGAGGTCTTCGAACCACCCTGATGAGGACGTGGCCCTTGGAGATGGTGTCACGTTTGTTGACAGGACACGAGAGGGCCGTAATGGGCCATCATGGGCCTAGGTGACCAGATTTGGCCACCACACTTGCCCCCCACGCTCTCGAGTGGCTCGGTGAGACGAGCGCTTCGAGGGCGTCGCTTTCGCATTTAATGCGATGGCCCGTTGCGGGGTGCCGCCGCTTGGAGTCCTGTCAAACGGCTAACCCATCATGATGGGTGCACAGCCGTGTCGAGCCAGGAGCGTCGTTGTTGCGTTCGAACGGTCGCCGACGTTGTACCCGAGGGGAAACTTTCAAAACTGGAAGGAGCGGCGTTTTAGGGCCCGCCTCGAATTTCACTCCCTCCCCTTTCCTTATAAGGAGGGGAGGAGGCGAAGGCGGGAGCCACGCCGACGAAAAACCTTCCAGCGTTCCAGCTTTCGAGTTTTCTTGCCTTCCTAGCTTCCCTCCTTCTCCTTCGTCTCCTCTTGCTGCTGCTGCTTCCTGCGACTCTTCCAGTGATGGCGAGCAGAGGGAAGGCCGTTTTCGGAGCAAGTGGGGTGACCACCGTGGCATCCAGCGGACCACGTACCGCCATTACAGCAGACTCCGTGAGCGCTTCAGGATCGGTGACGAGTACGAGATCATCGACGCGAAGGAGGGGGAGTCATTCTTGGTGAACAAACCAGGTTGTCTCCTCCTTTCTGTAGATCACCTGGAGGAGGCTTCTGGCTACTGCTGCCGGAAGTGGCGAAGGCGCTCCTGAACTGTTGGGGCGTTTCGCCAATACAACTGACGCCCAACACATGGAGGTACATATGCATCTTCGGCGTCATCTGCAAGATCAAAGAGATTCGGGGCTCAACGGATGTTTTCCGGTCTCACTTCAAGCTGTCTGCTTCTCGGGCGTCAGGAGCAGATGTCTACTACGCGAAGCACCGAACAGACAGGATGCACATGTTGAACCACTCCTATATTTTACCCTTTTATTTTGGTGATAACAAAATATATGTTTAATTAATTTTTATTAAAAATATTTAATATCATGTTTTTCTTAATAAATATAAATTTATGTGATTAATTGAATATTAAATATATTTAATACCATGAATTTTCTAATAATAAATTAAATATCATAATTTTCTAATAAATATAATTTATGACATTATTGCCATGTGATTTGCACTAAAACGATAAATCGATGTACAGTCAATATACATCGATTTCAGTTCAAAGTGCCATAAGGATTCGCTCTCATAAGAATTTGATAAGTGACTCTCATAACGATTCGCTCTCATAACGATTCCTTTGTAACTCTCATAAGGATTCACTCTCATAAGGATTCACTCTCATAACGATTCATTTGTAATTCTCATAACGATTCCTTGTAACTCTCATAAGGATTCGCTCTCATAAGGATTCGATAAGTGACTCTCATAAGGATTCACTCTCATACGATTCCTTTGTAACTCTCATAAGGATTCGCTCTCATAACGATTCGCTCTCATAACGATTCGATAAGTGACTCTCATAAGGATTCACTCTCATAACGATTCCTTTGTAATTCTCATAAGGATTCCTTTGTACTCACACAGACTCCTTTGTAACTCATAAGGATTTTTTTGTAACTCACACAGACTCCTTTGCTTCTCACATGGATTCCTTTGTAACTCTCATAAGGATTTGATAAGTGAAACATGGATTCCTTTGTAAAACATGGATTTCAACATGGATTTCACTTAAACATAGATTTCCTTTATATTCCAAAATATTTTTGGCATCTAGTGAAAAAAGTCAAATATTCTTGATTTGCGTAATCCTCTATCTTTCTGACAGGAGATCTTTTTGCTTATCTCTCTAGATCTTTTCTTTCCTGCCAACAAAAGGGGATTACTTACTACTTCTGGGTGGCAACAGGAAACATAGAGGTATGAGCCTTTTTGATAGAAACACTCTTTTATCTAAACACTTTTTTCTATGCTTGCAGACCTCGTAGACCACAAATTATCAGAAGAAAGAGAAGATGAGCAACGGCTAGAACTCCAACGGATTTATTTCAAATTGCTTATATTAAAAGATGAAGCAAGGCTGAAGAAGATGAATGAGCTTTTCCTGAAGATTTTTCAAGAGTGTACATCCGGGAAGAACCTCAACTCTACATACACTCAAAGGAAAAGAGAGAAAGAGCCTGAGCCCAAGAAAAAGTGTTCAAGCATCTGAAGCCCTCAAGCTCCAAGCTCCTTCTCCTCTCTTCACTCTCTCTGTGTGCATCTTTGTAATCTGGGAGAGAGTCTTTTTGCTGAGAGTTCTTTTAGTTGGTTTTCATTTGTTCCAACTCTCAGCTTTGTTCTTTCTTTTCTAAGAAAGACTTCTGTCCAGCTGTAGACTGTATACAATGTAGAACCTAGCTAGGGGTTGTGTCTAGCAGAACCGCGCTGGGTGTTTGTACCAGGAGGTTGGCTTCTTTACCTGTAAGAGAAGTGGCTGCCTTCTTGCCTGGGAAAGAGAAGAAGACCAGCTGGGGTGCTGGGTGTTGTAGTGTCCTTAAGGGGGACTGTACCCTTGGTTAGTGAAATCCCAAGAGGTTGCTTGGGGACTGGACGTAGGACTTTCATGTGGGAAGGGCCGAACCAGGATAAATTCCTTGTGTCCTTTGTGTGATTTTTCATTTGCTTCCGCACTGCTACTCTTTATCACACCAAACTAACCAAACCTTCAAGTGTTAATTTCTGTGTTTAAGTTTCTATTTCAGATCTCAGAAAAACCTATTCACCCCCCCCCCCCCCCCCTAGGTTAGCTTGCTGCCGTACCAAAGGGCCAACAAGTGGCAGAGCGAGGTTGCGGGTTCGATTCCCCTGGTGCCGCTGGGGGGGAGTTTGTTGGTTAATTGCCATCGACTCCCTTAGGGAATCGCTGCCACTATGTTGTTATGGGGCAGCATAGTGACATCGGGGCCGGCAACCCAACCCGCCGTAGGGGTAAAACCCTATGCGAAGCCCCTCATGCCGACCACAGCGTTGACGTGGTACTTTGCGCTTCCGCCTTAAAGATTTGGCTACCGCCTTCACTACCAGCTCGAGCTTTTGGTGCAACGGTAAGGGGCTTGGTCCAACAACACATTGGGCTGTCCAACAAATATTCCAACAACAAGGGTTGGATGGACAGGCTATTTTTTGTGCGCCACCGGGGTGGTGCAGAGTGGGGATTCCCCACTGTTATCCGCTCGGCGCGGAAGGACAGCTTTCCGAAGCTGATCCAGGACGAGGCAAGGGCATCGGACCGTCTTCTCCAAGCAGGTGTTCGGAATGGAGAAGGCTACGTGACCGAGTTCTTGCTCGTCAAGTACGACCTGAGCAAACCGTGGAGTAAGTATACGAACTCTTGGTCATTTACTCGCTGGTTTGGTGACCTTGCTCTAACTCTTCTTCTTATTCTTTTCTTTGTGTGCAGCTGTCGCAGAGCTGGAGGCTGGAAGGGATCAGGAGGCGAACGAAGATTTTGCCGAGCAGATCCCTGTTTTGGCGCATATGGTGTATGAGGGCGACGATGTAGTGGCCGTTGTTCGGGTTCCCTCGCCGTGAGGGTTGGCGCCGCAGTAACGACGGCGCTCGTTGCTCCTTCGCCTGCTGAGGAGCGTCCAGCCAAGGCACGGGTCCCTGAAAAGGGCCCCGGAAGGATTCGCCTGAAGAAAAAGCCCACCAAGGAGGTGGTTTCGGCTGGAGCTCGGACTCCACCGGAGAAGGGCGACGGGGCGAGTCGTCCTTCCGCTTCCATAAAAAGGAGGCCAATTTTGTTCGACGAGAGCGCAGAGGAGGAAGAACAACTCCGTGCTCGGAAGAGGAAGAAGACGGTTCAAGCTACTCCTCCACGTGACGAGGAGGGGACCGAAGAGGAAGCGGAAGAGGCGCAGATGCTACTGCGCAGAAAAAGTAAGGCCGTGGAGTCGGCCAATCAGGGAGTGCCGCGGGTGGCCTCCGTGGCGCGCCTAGAGGTCGTGCAGGAGATGGCGACCGAGCTGGGGCTCGTCGTCGTAAGCGACGGATCCGGGAGCCCTGCCAGAGAAGAGGCCAGGGGCTCCACCTGTTTGAAGGATAGGGAGCCCTCTGGTGCTTCCAACATTGGTGGTGCCGAGCACGGTGCTACCAGCAATACTGTGGGGGCTTCTTCCAGGAGGAGTGGAGAAGTTGCGGTGTCTCCTGTTCGACGGGAGGAGGATGCTGATGCCACGGAAGTTTCCGCCCCTGCTGGGGTGGTAGCAAGCTGCGTGGCGGCTCCAGCGCCAAGCGCAACTCCGCCCGAGGGACAGGAAGTGGTTCCTACTGCAAGGGCCACTGAAGAAGCGGCCGCGACGACGGGGGCGTCCGAGGAGGTTGCTGCTACCACCGGGGGTGTCCTGCCCCCCATGCCCCCCACCGAGGTGGTTGCTAATGTAAGTGCAACCTCCAAGGTAGTTGAAGGTGCTGGGGTGGAGGCTGCTGGTGTTGGGGGCAGTGTTCGGGCTGAAGAGTCCGATGACGACTGAAGACCCCTCAGTGAAGCGCTGCTCAAGAAGCTTCCCGAAGATCCTTCGGGGGCAGCGTTGGAGGCGACCCTTCGTCGTATGGAGAATCGCCCAAGGGGAGCTGCCTGCGAGCCCCACTGCTTCTCATCTTGACCAGCTTGCAAGTGCCTGGACCTTCCTTCTGAGCAGACTCCGGATAGATCAGTGGAAGGTATCGCCCGAAGGCCTAGAGGAGAAGGGATGAACGATGTTGATCTGGAGGCGCTTATGGATGGAATGTCCAAGTCGCTGGGCATTCTGAAGGCTCTGGCTGCTCGGGGCCAGAGACAGAAGTATCTCTATGAAGCGCACGGTCGCCTTCTGCGAGGATCTTACAACGAGTATAAAGCTCGCGAGGCAGCGCTGGAGGAGGAGGTGAAGACCTCAAAGCGCCCTCCAGGCTTTGAAGCTAGATGCTACCTTGGCGTGAAGCCGAAAAGGACGCCCTGGCCAGGTGGTAGTAGATGCAGGGGCCCGTCCGTTGCTGACTACAAGCCGGGCCGGAATACAAGGAAGACTTGGAGCAGTATGGGGCCCGCTGCTACAAGGGTGGGTCTCAATGCTGGGAAGGAGGTCGGAGAGTGGCTTTTCTGGGTTGAACGCGCTCGAGAGGCCTTCGAAGCTGCTGTTCGGGAATGCCGACGTCCCACCCAAGACGTCCGTTTAGATGGTGTGCGCTTCGCACAATTCCAGTCTGGGCGGATGCCCTCTTCGGTGAATGCTGGTCCTTCCGAACAAGCTCCTTAATCCCCATGCCCCGTGTTCTTCTTGTACTTCCCTTTTTGAGCCATACTTTTAAAAAAAAAAAGGATTAGTAAATGAAAATTCCTTTTCTATACTTTGACTGTGGCGTCTCTTTTTCTATCTCCCCCTTTCATCATTGTTCCTGCTCGATGGAGGTCTGCGGTTTTTATAAGCATTGTATGCACAGTGCAGATCATTGAGAACCATAGGAACAGGGAGAAGAGAAGTAGGATGCCGAACGGAGGCTTTTTTACAAATGGTAAGCCTTTAGGTTCGATACATGCCAAGTCCTGGGTATGGCTTCGCCACTAGGGTAGTTAGCTTATATAAGCCTTTCCCAAGGACGTGGGTGGACCTGATATGGTCATTCCCATTTGATGGCAAGTTGCCGACTGCTCTTCGGGGATCGAAGCTTGAACAGCGGCGCAAAACCAATCTCCCACGTTGAACCGCCTTTCCTTGACTCGTGCATTATAATATTGTGCAAGCCGTTGCTGATAAGAGACAAGGTGAATGCTGGCGTCGTTCTGTCGCTCGCCAAGCATGTCCAAGTTTTCACGAAGGGCACGGTTGTTGGCGGCTTCGTCGAAGTGGGTTGTTTCGATGGTGGGAAGGGGCTACTTCCAGAGGTACAACAGCTTCCGAGCCGTAGGCCAAATGGAAAGGTGTTTCCCCTGTAGCTACCCGAGCAGTTTCGGTGACACCAAAGAATGTTGGAGAGCTCGTCAATCCATGATCCACCTGCAGCCTCCACTCTTATGCGGATCCCGTGCAGCAGTGTTCGGTTGGCATTTTTAACCAAACCGTTAGCCTGGGGATGAGCCACGGAGGTGAAGTGGTTGTAGATCCCGAGCTCGGCACATTTCTGTTTAAAGAAGGAGCTGTCGAACTGCTTCCTATTGTCAGAGGTGATTACCCTTGGGACGCCAAACCTGCAGAGAAGGTTCTTCCAGACGAACTTCCATGCGGCTTGTTTGGTGATTGTGGCAACAGGTTCGGCCTCGATCCACTTGGTGAAGTAATCGATGGCCAAAAACAGAATTTCTCCGCCCTTGGCCTCTGGGAAGGGACCCAAGATATCGATGCCCTATCTGGCGAAAGGGCGCAGCTCGAACAAGTTGTGAAGCTGTTTCGGCAGGCTGCTTGATGAGTCTCCCGACTTTGGCATTCTGGACATTTCCTGACGAAGGACATGCAGTCCTTCTGAAGAGAAGGCACCAGAACCCTGCTCGGATAATGCTGCGTGCCAGCGTTCTGCCCCCCAGGTGGCTTCCGCACAGCCCCTCGTGACTTCTTCTGTGGCCGCAAGGGCCTCCTCAGGTTGAGGCAACGCAGAAGAGGTCTTGAAAGGGACCGTCGGTACAGCTTACCTTCTACGAGGGTGAAATGCTGAGAACGCATCCTGATTCTCCGAGCTTCACCCTGTTCGGGCGAAAGCTTACCCCGGAGTAAGTACACCAAAGAGGGTCCACCCAACTCGGAGTTGGTGGGCCCATTTCTATGGCTGCAACGTCTACCTCCGTGCTCGTAAGGGCGAGCTCTTCAATAAACACGGAGCAGGAAGGGACGATGTCACCTGAGGTGCCTTGGCCAATGCATCAGCCCACGCATTCTGCTCCCGTGGGACATGTAATGACTTCGAATATATAGAGGCCCTCTGCTTGGCTCTTGACCTGTGAAAGATATTGAGCCATGCGGGGTTCCCCTTGCTCCGAACTGCCCGCTCACCGGCTGTGGCAACCAATTGGGAGTCACTGAAGACCCTGAGCCGAAGGGCTTCAAGGTGCCTAGCCATGCGGATACCAGACAGAAAGCTTCGTACTCAGCCACGTTGTTGGAGGCTGGAAAGCAGAATCGGAGGGCGTACTGGAACTCTAACCCCTCCGGGGAGGTGAGGACCAAGCCAGCCCCACTCCCTGTAACGCAAGAGGACCCGTCAATGTAGAGCTCCCATGGGGGTTCATCCGCCAACGGTGGATCCTGCTCGGCTGGGAGAGTACATTCCGCAACGAAGTCTGCTAACGCCTGCGCCTTGACCGCCGTCCTCGGTCGGAAGCTGATGTCAACTCGCCAAGCTCTATCGCCCACTTAACAAGCCTGCCGGAAGCCTCCGGTCGCTGAAGGATGAATTTCAGCGGCTGATCGGTTAGAACCGTGATGGAATGGGCTTGAAAATAGGGCCTAAGCTTCCGGCAGCCGTGGACGAGAGCAAGGGCGAGTTTTTCTGCTCGGGGGTACCTCCTTTCAGCTTCTTGGAGGACCTTGCTGATGTAATACACCAGATGTTGTGCCGCTCCTTCTTCTCTGATCAAGACTGCGCTGATGGAGTGTTCGGTAACCGAAAGATACACGAACAGAGGTTCCCCGAGCACAGGCTTTGAGAGAATAGGAGGGGCTGCCAAATATGCCTTCAGCTCGGTGAAGGCAGCCTCGCATTCATCAGTCCACCGTACTTGCCCCCCTTGCTTCGAGGCGCTTTTATGGCCTCGAAGCAACTTGAAGAAGTTAAAACTTCTTTTTGCTGCTCGGGACATGAACCGGTTTAGTGCCGCAAGACGCCCTGTCAGACGCTGGACGTCGCGCACTGTCTTCGGACTGCTCATCTCAAGCACGGCTTGGATTTTCTCTGGGTTTGCCTCTATTCCTCTGTTTGATACAAGGAAACCGAGGAACTTACCCGACCGAACACCAAATGCGCACTTGGCAGGGTTGAGTTTCATATTGTACTTTCGCAGAGTTGCGAAAGTTTCCTGGAGGTCGGAAATGTGGTCAATGCCCGGAAGCGTCTTGACCAGCATGTCATCAACATAGACCTCCATGTTACGCCCGATCTGCTGCTCGAACATTTTATTGACCAGCCGCTGGTAAGTCGCGCCCGCATTCTTTAGGCCGAAAGGCATTCTTGTAAATAGTATAAGCCTAGGTCTGTGACGAACGTCGTGGCATCTTGATCCGAGGGATGCATACTGATCTGGTGGTAACCAGAGTAGGCGTCCAAAAAGCTGAGAAGCTCGTGACCGGAAGTAGCATCCACCAGCTGATCTATGCGCGGCAGAGGGAAGTTGTCCTTGGGCGTCGCTTGATTGAGATCCTTGTAATCGACGCACACACGCCATTTGCCGTTGGCCTTGCGCACGAGGACCACATTGGAGATCCACCTTGGGTATTGGGCTTCTCGGAGGAGCCCAACAGTTCGGCTTTTGACTACGTGATCCTGGATCACGGTCTGTCGTTCTCGTTCACTGGTCGCCTCCTTTGTTGAACTGGTGGAATCCGGGGATCCAGACGGAGGCGATGCACCATTACCTCCGGGGGGGCCCGGAAGCTCATCGTCAGACCAGGCGAACACGTCCAAATTGGCCAGCAGGAAGGCTGTGTAGCGTTGCTGCTCGGCCTCTGTCAACAAGGCGCCAATGTATAAGACGTGTTCGGGGTCATCGTCTACCTGGACGGGGATTAAATCTTCAGCAGACATTCCTCGGCTGGTAGAAGGCTGATCGGACGTTGGCGGGGGCTGGGTCCGCGTGGTTGCTTGTCTCTTAAGAGAGGACATAGCAACGGCGAGACTCGCGCTGACACCCGAGCACTTTGCCAATTCCGCTAGGGGTTGGGAACTTCATCTTCTGATGGAGTGACGAAGGTACCACTTTAATGCGCCGATCAGTCCTCTGCCGAGGATTGCGTTGTATCCAGGCATGTTGTTGATGACCAAGAAGTCCACAATCTTGGTCACAATCCTTGGAGCCGTCCCTAAAGTGATCGGGAGGCGAACCCTTCCCATGGGCTGGACCAAAACTCCCGAAAAGCCAACAGAGGCGAGTTTACAGGGGCGAGTTGATCGGTTTTTCAGGCCCATGAGGACGAAACAATCGTAAGCCAAGACATCGGGGGCGCTTCCATTATCCACCAGAATCCTACGCACATTACAATGATTGATGGTGGCCGAAATGACCACGCATCGTTGTGTGGGGGTCGTAACCCCTACAAGATCTTCGTCCGAGAAGGTTATAGCCTCCTCGGGCTGTGCGGTGCAGGACTGGTGGGATATGGAGCGGCCGAGGTGTCGAAGGCCTTTCTACCACATGCACTCGCCTTGCGTAGTCGTGTCGGCTTCGAGTGCTTTCTCCGCCTGCGCCGAAGCCTCCCGCGATCACATTGATCTCCTACCCATTGGGCTCGCTGTTGATCGGCTGATCGGGAGTCTACTCTCGGCGTCTGGGGCGCTCCTCATTTCGGCGCACGAACCGTCCAAGGTAGCCACGTTTGATAAGGTCTTCAATTTCGTCCTTAAGCTGGCGGCACTCGGAGGTGTCGTGGCTGTGGTCGCGATGGAAGCGACAGTAGTTGTTCTGATCGCGCTTCCGGGGGTCGAGCGCATCCTCTGTGGCCACCGAATATATGCTTCGTTCCTGATCTCCACCAGCATCTGTTCGGGTTGCCACAGTGAGGGGGGTGTAGTTGTGAAGGGGCGCGGACGGCGCGGAGAGTCCCGTTGCGTCGTCCCTTCTTCCGATCACGGTCAGAACAGTTTTCGGAAGGACCCTTCTTATCCGACTGCTCCCCCTGCTCGCCCTACTTGCTGCTAGGCTCTCCTCGCAAGCTGCATGGCGCTGTGCGATGGAGAGCAGCTCGGCAAGGGGGCGGGCTGCTGGACGCCGAGGGTCCTCTGCAAAAGCCGTTCGCGGGTGCCCTGAATAAGGGCACTGGTTGTCAGAGGGACGTCCAGGCGCGAGATGTGAAGCGCCTCTGTTCGGAGCTCTTAACGAAGTCCCAGAGCACCTCGCCTTTCTTCTGGCGCACGGCCAGGAGAGAAGCTTCCGTTCGCGGCTGCGACCTTCCACCAAGAAAGTTGTCCCGAAAGGACTTCTTCAATTGGTGGAAGGAGGTGATGTGCCCGCAGGGAGTGTCTCGAACCAGGCCCTGGCAGTTTCCTTAAGGGTTGCAGGGAAGGCCCTGCACTTGGCCGCATCTGATGCTCCATGGAACACCATGTGCGACTCGAAGCCGTGGATGTGGTCGGCCGGGTCGGTAGTGCCGTCATAGGGCGCGATGGTGGGCAGGGGGAGCTTGGAAGAGACCTGAGCTTCCAGGATCTCCCTGCTGAAAGGGGAGCGGAAGTCGAAGTCATCTTCCGCTGGAGCTTTCCCCTCCGCACGCTGAACCATCGCGTCCACACGGCGCTCGAGGTCGACCACACGCCGCAAGCGCCTGGCGAGCTCTTGTTCGGAACTGGTGGGGCCCCCTCGTCCGGACGTGTGGGAGTTGCCTCCCACGACTGATCGTGGCGGATGGGGGGAGGCGACAGAGCGACGGGGCGAACGCCATGGCGCTCCGGTACCCCGCTCTTCGGATGGGGCTCGATGCGATCGGCGCAGCGAGTCTGCCTGCTGCTCCTGAGGCGCCGGGAGGACGCGAGAGCGTCGATGCGACGATTCCGCCTGCTGCTCTCGCGGCAGGGGAGCCGCCGGGGCTGGTGGTCCAGCCAGCTGAGCCTGCAGGGCGAGGCAGACACCTGTCAACTGCTGCATCTGCCCCCGAAGTTCTGCCACTTCAAGGGCAGCTGCAGGCGCGGCGCCGTTGGTGCAGGGACGTCGTTGTTAACGCCGGAAGGGGCGATGGCGACGTCAACAGGGGGGATCGCCGGCGAGAGTCCCCTCGTGACTGACGGGATCTCGTCGCCCTGCTCCCCACATTCTGGTACGAGGATCGTCCGCGAGCCATGGCTATGTCGTTCCCACAGACGGCGCCAAATGTGGTGGTATGTTCCTGTTTCGGCCGAAGCCAAACGGCCCTCCACTAGAGAAGATGGGGAAGACGACCGCTGGTGCGGACGGACACCTACAAAACCAGAGACAGATCAGGGGCCCGGTGAAGACCGGGAAACCCTCCGATGCCTAAGTCAGTATCAAGCTTGCAAGCAGGGCTTGTATGTGTAAGGGTGTGTTCGCGTGAGAGAGAACTTACCGGTGCATGGTCCTGTACTTGTACCTTTATAGGCGTAGGTGCGGAGGCAATCGTGCATAACGTAGGTAGATCGTGCCTGAAAAGGCGCCTATATGGGTGCGCATAACGGAAGGAGTTATGCACCCAGACGTCTGTTGAGATGCCAGGGAACTAACACGCCTCTTGATGATGGAGCGCGTGGCCTGGGGCGGTTATAACCGTCGCGAGGATACGGAGAGCTGTTCGGTAACCTCCGGACAAGATCACCGAGCAGGTGACTCGTGTGGCGAAGGAACGCGTTGATCGGTAGCGTCCGTAATTGTTTGGTACTGCCTGTAGCTATTCGGAACAACAAGACAGGTGACCTGCTCGGAAGCATGCAGAGGGGCTTGGCAACGTCCGATCATGGGAGTCATACATTGGAGGTCTTCGAACCACCCTGATGAGGACGTGGCCCTAGGAGATGGTGTCACGTTTGTTGACAGGACACGAGAGGGCCGTAATGGGCCATCATGGGCCTAGGTGACCAGATTTGGCCACCACAAACCCCAAACATTACTACCCTTACAATTTATATCAACTTTATTATGAGATAATTTTTGTAACAAATATTTCTCATATACCCTTCAGCAACGAGGTTTGCCGGGCGGCTCGCATGTGGTGGGTGAACTCCCCATGCTCCGCCTTAACGTGGTATCTAGAAGTTCTCGGGGACCCTTTCGCCATCATATCATATAATAAAATTTTGTTTATCTTCTTTTGAAATAAAAATTAATGTATAATTCTAGATTGGTATTTGGTCCTTTGGACGTGTGTATATACCTTTTATGTGTAAAACAATTAATTTGTTGCCTGTGCTACTCTGATTTTTCTAAAAACGAGTACTTTTACAAATATTTTAACAGAAGTTTATCACACGTGATCAAAATCACACGTGATGGGTACACGTACAGTCATCGGTGGTAGTTGCAATTGGTGGTGGAGAAGTTTCCCACCCACCACAAGAAAATGCGGCGTTTCTGACGGATGCTTTCCGTCGGAAATTCGTTGGTAATCCGTCGAAAAATCCGTTTCCGACAGCTTTCCGTCAGAAACTTTTCGGAAATAGCCCTCGGAAATAGTTGGTCAGAAAATTACCGACGGAAAAGAATTTCGTCGGAAATCGGTCGAAAACTCTGATTATTGTGTCGGAAATCGATCAGAAATCGGTCGAAAATCGGTATTTCTGACGGATATTCCGACGGACAAATTCCGTCAGAAATATCCGTTGGTAAAACCACTTTTTCTAGTAGTGACCACGGGGCGGGGGTTAAGAGTACTACATGACGAAAAACGGAGGGATCGTGAAGAACACAGGTTAACGACTGTTTTCTTTGCAAATTAGTGATTTGTAACATGTGTTGCAAATTCGAGTTTGCTATCTCATGACATGAGGTATTATAAGACTAAATTTACAACATTTGTTGTAAACTTTTGATTTACAAGACTTTTCTTTTCTTCAATAATGTTGGCTTGAGTATCACTGCATATAGTACATGTTTTGAATGGATAGAAAACTTTTCTCTTTCTCATGTTGCTCTAATTAAAGACATACGAGTAATTAATATTTATTGCCGTTCGTGACAGATAAGAAAGATAAAGTGGATTCATCCATCTCACCTCTACATGGTAAATCAGAGATTTGAAAAAATTGGATGTGACTATGTGAGAGTTATTATAATCGCCAAAAAATAAATGGCACACCTCTAATGGGTGTGCCATGTTAGTGCACACCAAGATGTGCAATAAATGTTCTCCATAGTAATTGGGATGGTCGATATGATCCATATATCCTGTGCTCACTTGTGATGTCAGTATAGATGTTTCCATGACATATATAGTACTACACCAATAAAACATGTTTACTTCACTCATCAATATTAACTTTTTAGACAGGCAGTAAGTAAGAATTATTCTTAAAGATACCATGCAAATATTAACTTAATTTTTGTCGTTATGACCACACTATGAGAAGCAGTGAACTTCGTTAATCAAAGGGAAAGAGAGTACGTAATTAGTGACGTGCACTTAAAAGCCATGGGAGAAGGGAGGAACTGAGTACTTAGCACAGAGGCATTCCAATATATTAGAAGACGGTATGATATATGCAGTACAGAAGAAGTGTTCCCCTTTTACCTTATTAGCCGGATATGAGATAAAAATTTGCCCGGCCAATTAAGATTAGGAGAAATATTAGTTATTCAGCGGCCGGATAACTATCCTAGCTGAATTGGTTGCGGCGCCCGATTTGATTGATCGGATGTGTGGGCCTCACAACGTGCTCGAGTACGTGGGGCTTGCGCACTCATACCAATCAAGTTGGACGCACACCCCTTCCACTCATGCGAGTTACTCGACAGCCTGAGTAATTAACATTTCTTTAGAATTAGTTGCCTGCGTGCTTGAGTTAGTAAGCAAAATTCACTTTCATTTCCCTGTAGAAGAATTGAGTGGAGGGACCAACAAACTAACGATTTTTGTATTTACATGTGTTTTATAATAAAATTAAAGTGAACCGAAAAAATATTATTATTATTAAAAATAAGAGAAAAAAAGTGTTATCAAATCCACTTAATTAATAATTTTTAGGACAAATAAATTAAGAGTCTTTATTCGGATGTTTGATTTATTTTCTAACATTTAAAAAAATTGTAATTTATTATAATAAATGTTATCTCTTATTACAATATACGTTAAGTCTTGTTATAATAAAAATCTTTTTATTATGTTCAAATTTTCTAATTAATTTATATTAATTTTAAAATGTGTCTTCCATTAAATATTTTTCAGTGGGTAATACCAATTGACCGTGCCGACAAGGTTGTGGGCTCTTCCCGGATCTTAAATTCTGTCTCTTCAATTGGCAGTACGCTTTATGCATGCGTTGGGAACGTTAAGCACATATGCAATTGATGGGCTAGAGTTTTCTTTAATTTTGGTCCAAGCTCATGGCCTAATTGAGCTTAATAACCATGCTTAATTAACTATTATTAGATATCTTGAATTAAATATTTATTTTACTATTTTAGGTCATTTAATCCTTACTCTTGTCCCAATAACTCTCATTGGTCTAATTATCATTTTGCTTTGATGTCTTTGGGTTATGTACATGAGAGAATAATTATCGATATTATCAGATTTTTTGACTTACCTAACGTGCACAACTCCCCCGTTTTCTTATCTATCATTGTAATATATTTATAGTTCACAAACATAAATTTTTGTTTAATTTTGATGTAAATTCTACATGTGATAATATATTTTTTATTTATCAAATTTTTAAAAATTTATGGGGTGTTTGGTTTGTAGTTTTTTTGTCAATTTTTTCTTAAATTTAAAAAAGAGAGGAAGATATATAGAGGTGTTTGGCAAGTATTTATATTTATTTTAAAGAAGAAAATTTATTCTATGTAAATCTTTCTCAAATAAAACAAGTGTGGACCAATTTTTTTAAAAAAACACAACACACCACCCATCACCCCCCCCCCCAGGGTGGGAGGGGCCTCCCACCCCCCGGCGAACACCCCCCTACGAACACCCCCCCTGCGAACACCCCCCCTAGGGGTGTAAACGAGCCGAGTAGTATGCTGCTCAAACTCGTTCATTAATTTTTAATCGAGTTCGAGCTCAGCTATATCGAGTATGTGCAATGCCTGTTCAAACTCGGCTCGTTTAAATACTCTCGAGCTCGAGCCCTTAACGAGTATCTTAACGAGCTTAATTGAATTTGTGAGTTCATATATATAAGTAAGTCCAATCCAATCTATAAGTAAAAAACTGATCGTTCATAACATAAAATTTATCTTATTTCAAGCTTATATCTCAATATTTTGATAAATTACTGAATTTAACTATTTTAATATAATGTTTGAAATATATTCATAATTTGTCACAAGTAATATGAGATTAATAGATAGATACCGCAAGGGAGGTGGTTGTGCGCAACAAGATAGGGCGGTGCTGCAACTCCCCTTCATACACCGCCCAGAACCCCCTTTCTGCATCATTGGTGATGGTATTGCGGCTGCTGAGAACACCGTCTGCCACTGACGGATGTCTACAGTGGTCACCAAAGATATCATGGCCGACAACGCGGCCCTCGACCCCACCGGAGGACTCACCTACTATACAGGTCGGTCTCGGAGGAAGAAAGATGCTTGACTGGGATGCTGGGGGACCTTGCAACTAAAATTCGTGTTCATGCCCCTATTTTACATGATTTGTGTACATACCCTAATTTGCATAATTTGTGTATATACACTGTGAATTTAGTCTCTGACATTTAAGCCCTCATAAATATTTATATTGTAATAATAAATGTATAAAAACAATAAATATTTTTAAGATATATCATCATATTATATTTAAAAAATATTTAAACGAAGTGTAAGCGAGTACTTAGACAAGCTCTTAACGAGTATTTAATCGAGCTCTTAACGAGCTCTTAAACGAGCTGTTCACGAGTATAATCGAGCCGAGCTCATATGTGTTCAGACTCGGCTCGTTTATGATCGAGTTTTTTTTTTGTTCAAGCTCACTCGTTAATTAAATAAACGAGCCGGACCGAGCTTTTATCGAGTCGAGCTTCGAACTACTCTCGTCGAACGTATCGGCTCGTTTACACCCCACCCCACCCCCCCCACCCAGCCCCCGCGCCCACCTCCCACCCCCCTGCGAACCCCTCCCCCCTCCCAGCGCCCTCCCCACCCCCCCTGCAAACCCCCCCCCCCCCCACCCAGCACCAGCGCCCCCCACCTCACCCCCTGTGCCCCCCCCCCTCTACGCCCTCCCCTCTCCCCTGCCCCTCCCCATCCCCCCCCCTGCGAACCCCGCACCCCCCCACCCAGCACCCTCCCCCCTCCCAGCGCCCTCCCCACCCCCCTGCAAACACCCCTCTCCCCCCCCCCCCCCCCGCCCACCCAGCACCAGCGCCCCCCCACCTCACCCCCTGTGCCCCCCCCCCCCCTACACCCTCCCCTCCCCCCTGCACCCTCCCCATCCCCCCCTGCGAACCCGCACCCCCCCACCCAGCACCCTCCCCCCTCCCAGCGCCCTCCCCACCCCCCTGCGAACACCCCCCCCCACCCAGCACCCAGCTCCCCCACCCCCCCCCCCCCCCCACCCCCTGTGCCCCCCCCCACGCCCTCCCCTCCCCCTGCACCCTCCCCATCCCCCCCTGCGAACCCCGCCCCCCCACCCCAGCGCCCCCCCTCCCCCCCCATCCCGCGCCCTACCCACCCCTTGCGAACACCCCCCCCCACCCCACCCCCTGTGCCCCCCCCACTACGCCCTCCGCCGCCCCGGCGAGACCCCTGCCCCGCCCCCGTGCGCCTTCCCCTGCTCCATCTCGCGGCTCTCTCTTCTGCTCCAAACACATCAATATAAATTTTAAAAATTGTATTATTTTTACCAAACAGATAACATCACATTTTCATAGTTTTAAATTTAAAATTAAAACGAACTCAACATCATTTTTTAGGTAGAAATAGTTTTTTTTTTAAATTGCTCCCAAACACCCTATTAGGTTACTGCAAATATTTATTATGAGACTGATTTTTCAATTATAAGAAATTTTATTGAGCAAAATAGTATTTCAAGTTCCTTTTCAACCCCAAAAATGCTAGCCTTCCAATTTATATCAACTTTGTTATAAGATTTTTTTGTAACAAATATTTCTCATATACCCTTCAGCAACGAGGTTTGCCGGGCGGCTTGCACGTGGTGGGTGCACTCCCCATGCTTCGCCTTAACATGGTATCTAGAAGTTCCCGGGGACCCTTTCACCATCATATCATATAATAAAATTTTGTTTATTTTCTTTTGAAATAAGAAATTAATGTATAATTCTAGATTGGTATTTGGTCCTTTGGACGTGTGTATATACCTTTTCTATGTAAAACAATTAATTTGTTTCCTGTGCTACTTCGATTTTTCAAAAAAAGAGTACTTTTACAAATATTTTGACAGAAGTTTATCACACGTGATCAAAGTCACACGTGATGGTACACGTATGGTCATTGGTGGTAGTTGCAATTTGTGGTGGAGAAGTTGCCCACCACGGGGCGGGGGTTAAGAGTACTACATGACGAAAAACGGAGGGACCATGAAGAACATAGGTTAACGACTGTTTTCTTTGCAAATTAGTGATTTGTAACAAGTGTTGCAAATTCGAGTTTGCTATCTCATGACATGAGGTATTATAAGACTAAATTTACAACATTTGTTGCAAACTTTTGATTTACAAGACTTTTCTTTTCTTCAATATGTTGACTTGAGTATCACTGCATATAGTACATGTTTTGAAATGGATAGAAAACTTTCTCTTTCTCATGTTGCTCTAATTAAAGACATATGAGTAATTAATATTTATTACCGTTCGTGACAGATAAGAGGATAAAGTGGATTCATCCATCTCACCTCTACATGTAAATCAGAGATTTGAAAAAATTGGATGTGACTATGTGAGAGTTTTTATAATCCCCAAAAAATAAATGGCACACCTCTAATGGGTGTGCCATGTTTAGTGCACACCAAGATATGCAATAAATGTTTTCTCCATAGTAATTGGGATGGTCGATATGATCCATATATCCTGTGCTCACTTGTGATGTCAGTATAGATTTTTCCATGGCATATCTATTACTACCCAATAAAACATGTTACTACACTCATCATATTAACTTTTTAGACAGGCAGTAATAAGAATTATTCTTTAAAGATACCATGCAAATATTAACTTAATTTTGGCCGTTATGACACACTATGAGAAGCAGTGAACTTCGTTAATCAAAGGGAAGAGAATACGTAATTAGAGACGTGCACTTAAAGCCATGGAGAAGGGAGGAACTGAGTACGTACTTAGCACAGAGGCATTCGAATATATAAGAAACGGTATGATATATGCAGTACAGAATAAGTATCCACTTTTATCTTATTAGCCGGATATGAGATAAAAAATTTACCCGGCCAATATTAAGATTAGGAGAAATATTAGTTATTCAGGCGGCCGCATAACTATCCGAGCAAATTGGTTGCGGCACCCATTTGATTGATCGGATGTGTGGGCCTCACAACGTGCTCGAGTACGTGGGGCTTACGCACTCATACCATCAGTTGGACGCACACCCATTTCACATCATGCGAGTTACTCGACAGTCTGAGTAACTAACATTTCTTTAGGATTAGTTGCCTACGTGCTCGAGTTAGTAAGCAAAATTCATTTTAATCATTTCCCTGTAAAGAATTGAGTGGAGGGACCAACAAACAATGATTTTTGTATTTACATGTGTTTTTATAATGAAATTAAAGTGGACCGAAAATATTATTATTAATAAAAATAAGAGAATGTTATCAAATCCACTTATTAATAATTTTTAGGACAAATAAATTAAGAGTCTTTATTCAGATGTTTGATTTATTTTCTAACATCTAAAAAAACTGTAATTTATTATAATAAATGTTATCTTTTATTACAATATGTTTAAGTCTTGTTATAATAAAAATCTTTTATTACGTTCAAATATTTCTAATTAATTTATATTAATTTTAAAATGTGCCTTCCATTAAATATTTTTCAGTAGGTAATACCAATTACCCGTGCCGACAAGGTTGCGGGCTCTTCCCGGATCTTAAATCTAGGCAAGAATAATTAGCATCTGTCTGTTCAACTGGCAGTACGCTTTATGCATGCGTCGGGAACGTTCAGCACAAATGCTAATGATGGGTTAGAGTTTTCTTTAATTTTGGTCCAAGCTCATGGCCTAATTGAGCTTAATAAACCATGCATTAATTAACTAATTAATTAGATATCTTGAATTAAATATTTATTTTACTATTTTAGGGTCATTTAATCCTTACTCTTGTCCCAATAAACTCTCATGGGTCTAATCATCATGCTTGCTTTATATGGTCTTTGGGGTTTTGTACATGAGAGAACAAATTATCGATATTATCAGATTTTTTGACTTACCTAGCTAACGTGCACAACTCACCCCGTTTTCTTAATCTATCATTGTAATATATTATTTAATTCACACATAAATTTTTGTTTAATTTTGATGTAATTTTCTACATGTGATAATATATGTTTTATTTATCAAAATTTTGTAAAAATTTATGTTACTGCAGATATTTATTATGAGACTGATTTTTCAATTATAAGAAATTAATTTTATTGAGCAAAATATAGTATTTCAAGCTCCTTTTCAACCCCAAATATTGCTAGCCTTACAATTTATATCAACTTTGTTATATGATTATTTTTGTAACAAATATTTTTCATATACCCTTCAGCAACGAAGTTTGCCGGGCGACTCGCACGTGGTAGGTGCACTACCCATGCTTCGCCTTAACGTGGTATCTAGAAGTTCCCGAGGACTCTTTCGCCATCATATCATATAATAAAATTTTGTTTATTTTCTTTTGAAATAATAAATTAATGTATAATTTTAGATTGGTATTTAGTCCTTTGGACGTGTGTGTATACCTTTTGTATGTAAAACAATTAATTTGTTACGTATGCTACTCCGATTTTTCTAAAAAATTGTACTTTTACAAATATTTTGACAGAATTTATCACACTTGATCAAAATCACACGGGATGGATACACGTACGTCATTAGTGGTAGTTGCAATTTGTGGTGGAGAAGTTGTCCACCAAAGGGCGGTGGTTAAGAGTACCACATGACGAAAAACGGAGGGACCATGAAGAACATAGGTTAACGACTGTTTTCTTTGCAAATTAGTGATTTGTAACAAGTGTTGCAAATTCGAGTTTGCTATCTCATGACATGAGGTATTATAAGACTAAATTTACAACATTTGTTGCAAACTTTTGATTTATAAGACTTTTCTTTTCTTCAATAATGTTGGCTTGAGTATCACTGCATATAGTACATGTTTTGAATGGATTAGAAACTTTTCTCTTTCTCATGTTGCTCTAATTAAAGACATATGAGTAATTAATATTTATTACCGTTCGTGACAGGATAAGAAGGATAAAGTGGATTCATCCATCTCTCCTCTACATGGTAAATCAGAGATTTGAAAAAATTGGATGTGACTATGTGAGAGTTATTATAATCGCAAGCAAAAAATAAATGGCACACACTCTAATGGGTGTGCCTTTTAGTGCACACCAAGATGTGCAATAAATGTTTCTCCATAGTAATTGGGATGGTCGATATGATCCATATATCCTGTGCTCACTTGTGATGTCAGTATAGATGTTTCCATGACATATATAGTACTACACCAATAAAACATGTTTACTTCACTCATCAATATAACTTTTAGACAGGCAGTAAGTAAGAATTATTCTTTAAAGATACTATGCAAATATTAATTTTTGGCCGTTATGACCACACTATGAGAAGCAGTGACTTCGTTAATCAAAGGGGGAAAGAGAGTACGTAATTAGTGACGTGCACTTAAAAGCCATGGGAGAAGGGAGGAACTGAGTACGTACTTAGCACAGAGGCATTCCAATATATAAGAAGACGGTATGATATATGCAGTACAAAATAAGTGTCCACTTTTATCTTATTAGCCGGATATGAGATAAAAAATTTACCCGGCCAATATTAAGATTAGGAGAAATATTAGTTATTCAGGCGGCCGCATAACTATCCGAGTGAATGGATGCGGCGCTCCGATTTGATTGATCGGATGTGTGGGCCTCACAACGTGCTCGAGTACGTGGGGCTTGCGCACCCATACCAATCAGGTTGGACGCACACCCATTCCACATCATGCGAGTTACTCGACAGCCTGAGTAACTAACATTTCTTTAGGATTAGTTGCCTACGTGCTCGAGTTAGTAAGCAAAATTCACTTTTAATCATTTCCCTGTAGAAGAATTGAGTGGAGGGACAACAAACTAATGATTTTTTTGTATTTACAGTGTTTTATAATAAAATTAAAGTGGACCGAAAAAATATTATTAATAAAAAATAAGAGAAAAAAGTGTTATCAAATCCACTTAATTAATAATTTTTAGGACAAATAAATTAAGAGTCCTTATTCAGATGTTTGATTTATTTTCTAACATCTAAAAAAACTGTAATTTATTATAATAAATGTTATCTCTTATTACAAATATGTTAAGTCTTGTTATAATAAAATCTTTTTATTACGTTCAAATATTTCTAATTAATTTTATATTAATTTAAAATGTGTCTTCCATTAAATATTTTCAGTGTGGTAATACCATTACCCGGCTGACAAGGTGCCGGCTCTTCCCGGATCTTAAATCTAGGCAAGAATAATTAGCATCTATCTGTTCAACTGGCATACGCTTTATGCATGCGTCGGGAACGTTCAGCACAGATGCTAATGATGGGCTAGAGTTTTCTTTAATTTGGTCCAAGTTTATGGCCTAATTGAGCTTAATAAACCATGCATTAATTAACTAATTAATTAGATATCTTGATATTAAATTAAATATTTATTTTACTATTTTAGGGTCATTTAACCTTCCTCTGTCCCAATAAACTCTCATGGGTCTAATCATCATGCTTGCTTTATATGGTCTTTGGGGTTTTGTACATGAGAGAACAAATTATCGATATTATCAGATTTTTTGACTTACCTAACGTGCACAACTCACCCGTTTTCTTAATCTATCATGGTAATATATTATTTAATTCACACTAAAATTTTGTTTAATTTTGATGTAATTTCTACATGTGATAATATTGTTTATTTATCAAAATTTTGTAAAAAAATTTATGTTACTGCAGAATTTATTATGATGACTGATTTTTCAATTATAAGAAATTAATTTTATTGAGTAAATATAGTATTTCAAGCTCCTTTTCAACCCCAAATATTGCTAGCCTTACAATATATCAACTTTGTTATATGATTATTTTTGTAATAAATATTCTCATATACCCTTCAGCAACGAAGTTGGTCGGGCGGCTCGCCCGTGGTGGGTGCACTCCCCATGCTTCACCTTAACGTGGTATCTAGAAGTTCTCGGGGACTCTTTCGCCATCATATCATATAATAAAAATTTTGATTATTTTCTTTGAAAGAATAAATTAATGTATAATTCTAGATTGGTATTTAGTCTTTTGGCGGTGGTGTATACTTTTGTATGTAAAACAATATTTTGTTGGCGTATGCTACTCCGATTTTTCTAAAAAAGAGTACTTTTACAAATATTTTGACAGAATTTATCACACTTGATCAAAATCACACGAGATGGATACACGCACGTCATTAGTGGTGGTTGCAATTTGTGGTGGAGAAGTTAACCACCACAAGGCGGTGGTTAAGAGTACTACATGAAGAAAAACACGTGCCCTTGAAAGCCATGGGGAGAAATTGTCTATCATCTGTCTCTTCAATCGGCAGTAGGAGGGGTTAAGAGTAATACAGAAAAAAACACGTGCCCTTGAAAGGCATGGGGAGAAGTTGCGATCATCTGTCTCTTCAATTGGCAGTACGCTTTATGCGTGCTCCGGTGGCGGCCTTAAGATGTCGTCCGCGGCAGCAAAGGCGTCCCGCCTGCGCCGTGAAGGGCTTCTCCCATCGACTGGTCCATCTAGCAGGTGAAGAAGAGGGGTCGCGTGAGGGAGGGGATAAATTTTTTCCCCATCGCTACTAGGGACCCAGAATTATTTTGGGATTTGTATTTTAAACCCCCACGTTTCTAAATACGTATGAAGATATGGTTATCTTCCCCACCACCTTCTCTTCCTCCGCTGACATTCTGTTTTCAACATCTGAAGATTTCACACACTTTTTTTGTGTAATAATGTTCCTTTATTTTACAGTAGATAAGATGATTGTGTAATAATATTTTTTTTATTTTTATAATAGGTAAGATGACTGTGTAAAGGCCCTAAGGTTTGGTTTGTAGTTTTGCCTCCGATGCAAGCATATTTTGTATGTGTATCCGTGCATCGCATGGATAACATGGAATGACCTAATTTAGGTCAAATTGTTCTATTCTTTTATTTATATTTTTATCCTCCCCACCATCTTCTCTCTTCCCTGTATATATAGGTACTTTTTGTAAACTAAAAGATGCTCTTTTGCAGTAAAATGTGCAATCCTCCGCTGCAAAATTATATTTCAACATATGAAGATATTTGTTCACACACTTAAATTGTTTAGCATTCCTAATGCATTTTGTAAATTACCAATTTCAATTTATAATATCAAATAAATTCTATTGATCTATTTTTGGTTTAGAAAAGTTATATTCCTATTTATTTATCAAATATATGAAAATTATCTTTCTATTTACTTTTTAAATTATTTTAATAATTATACTATAGTCACGGAACATGAAGTGAGTTTACAACAATCAAGATTGAGGATCAAGAAGATTGATAGATGGGAGGCTATGATTTTATATATTTTACGGACTTTAGTTTATAAAACTGTGTTTCATATTGTCAATAAGACTATTAATGATTTATGTATTAGATAATTTATATATATATTTTATGACTTTAGTAATACATATAGATCGGATAATTTATAATATTTCAACATATTATTGCTCATATTTATTATCAAATACTATAGCATCATAATTTGAGTTATCCGTGCGTCGCACATGTGTAGAACTAAATTGATATTTTATTATCAATCTGTTTTTGTGTATTGCTTCATATACATGATGGTTTCATATATTTTTGCTTTTCCATTATCAATTACCATAGAATCATAATTCTCTTCTATAAATAAATATTTTAAATAAAAAATAAATTAACTTACTGTAATTTTGAATTATCCTTTGCAACGCAACAAACTCTCATGGTCTAATTATCATGTTTGTTTGATGATCTTTGGGGTTATGTACATGAGATAATAAATTATCAATATTATCAGATTTTTTGACTTTTACAGTTTATACCTAACGTGCACAACTCACCCCGTTTTCTTAATATATCGTTGTAATATATTATTTAGTTCACACATATAAATTTTTGTTTAATTTTGATGTAATTTTCTACATGTGATAATATATTTTTTTATTTATCAAAATTTTGTAAAAATTTAGGTAACTGCTGATATTTATTATGCGACTGATTTTCCAATTATAAGACAGTAATTTTATTGACAAAAATATAGTATTTCAAGCTCCTTTTCAACCCCAAACATTGCTAGCCTTACAATTTATATCAACTTTATTATGAGATAATTTTTGTAACAAATATTCTCATATACCCTTCAACAACGAGGTTTTCCAGGCGGCTCGCACGTGGTGGGTGCACTCCCCATGCTCTGCCTAACGTGGTATCTAGAAGTTCCCGGGGACCCTTCGCCATCATATCATAATAAAAAATTTGTTTATCTTCTTTGAAATAAGAAATTAATGTATAATTCTAGATTGGTATTTGGTCCTTTGGACGTGTGTGTATATACCTTTGTGTGTAAAACAATTAATGTTGCCTGTGCTACTCCGATTTTTCTTAAAAAACGAGTACTTTTACAAATATTTTGACAGAAGTTATCACACGTGATCAAAATCACACGTGATGGGTACACGTACGACCATTGGTGGTAGTTGCAATTTGTGGTGGAGAAGTTGCCCACGGGTGGGTTAAGAGTACTACATGACCAAAAACGGAGGGATCAGGAAGAACACATGTTAACAATTATTTTGTTCGCAAATTATTAATTTGCAACAAGTGTTGTAAATTCAACCGAAGATTGCTATTTCAAGATATTATAATAATATTTTATATTATAGTTATTTAATCCTTTGGAGGTTAGGTGGCAAATTCTTATTAAATTTGTAACATTTGTTGTAAATTTTTGATTTGCAACAAGATTTTTACTTTCTTTAATAATATTGGCTAGAGTATCACTGCATATAGTACATGTTTTGAATGGATAGAAAGTTTTTCTCTTTCTCATGTTGCTCTAATTAAAGCCATACGAGTAATTAATATTTATTGCTGTTCGCGATAGATAAGTAAGATAAAGTCGATTCATCTATCTCACCCCTACATGGTAATAAGAAATATTTAGCACACATCTATTATGGTGTGCACCAGTGGCGGATCTTAAAAATTAGTTCAGTGGGGTCACTTAAGTCTAGGGGGGTCACCCTTAAATTTAGTGGGGTCACCTTTCATTTGCACACCTAAATAACATGGAGAATTCCTACTTCCTTTAAGACACCTCTTCCAAGTCAGTGGGGTCACGTGACCCCACTGACTATAAGGAGGGTCCTCCACTGGTGTGCACTAACTTGAGTACACCCACTAGGGTGTGTCATTTGGCTCTTGAGATTTGAAAAAGTTGGATGGGAGAGATATTATAATCCCTAAGAGATAAATAGCACACCCGTAGTGGGTGTGCCATGCAAGGTGTACACTAAGTATTTCTCCATGGTAATTGAGGTGGTCGATATAATCCATATATCCTGTGTTCACTTGTGGGCCTCACAACGTGCTCAAGTACTGTGGGGCTTGCGCACTCAGACCAATCAGGTTTGACGCACGCCCATTTCACATCATGCGAGTTACTCGACCGCCTAAGTAACTAACATTTCTCTAAGATTAGTTGACTACGTGCTTGAGTCAATAAGCAAAATTCACTTTAATCATTTTCCAAGAATTGAGTGGAGGGACCAACAAACTAATGATTTTTGTATTTACATGTATTTTATAATAAAATTAAAGTGGATCGAAAAAAATATTATTAATAAAACTAAGAGAAAAAAGTGTTATCAAATCCACTTAATTAATACTTTTTAGGATAAATAAATCAAGAGTTTATTTTCTAATATCTAAAAAATTATAATTTATTATAATAAGTGTTATCTCCTATTACAATATACATTAAATCTTGTTACAATATTTTTTTTATTATGCTCAAATATTTCTAATTAGTTTATTTTATTTTTAAAAATGTGTCTTCCATTAAATATTTTTCAGTGGGTAATACCAATTACCCGTGACGACAGGGTTGCGGGCTCTTACTGGCATGGTTGGCCATACCGCGGCAAACCTTCGCGTTACGGCCAAACCGCATCGTGCCTAGGCTCTCGCGAGCCCATCCATGGTCCGGTCACCCCATTGGGGTGACCTAGGTGTGCCGCGGCGGCACGCCGCAGCACGCTGCGGACCGGTCCGGTCGATCCGGTTCGGTCCGCTAATTCTATTTTTTTTCGTACCTCTCTCACATCGGTGCATTAAAGTGATGTAAATGGTGTCTAATTGAGATGAAAATTTAAAAATAAACTAATTAAGAGATGATACAAAATTATAAAATTTTAGTTTAATTTTTTAAATTAATTTTTTGTCAAGTAAATATTATCCTAAAAATTATTAAATCGACTTAATCTCTACATTTAAGAGATCTAAATGGTGTCTAATTGAGATAAAATTTTAAATATAAGCTAATTAAGAGATGATACAAATTATAATAATTTTAGTTTAATTTTTTAAATTAATTTTTTATCAAGTAAAAATTGTTACAAAAATCATTAGGTCGACTTAATCTAAAATCTATGCATCAATAATTTCTGATATTTATATTTTTAAATCAGTCAGTATATTTTCTGGTAATTATGATGACTTTAGATTTAACTTTACTTTTGTAACCGAATGTCATACTGTCGAAGTGCGCATAATTAAAGATAGTACCCATGATTTGCCGTACTACAGCAAACCACCGCGGTACGTGCGAACCGTACTATGCCTGGGCTCGCGAGTCATCGGATCAGCCCAATGGGGTGACTCAAGCGTGCCACGACACATTGATGACTAGTACGGTCCGGTCCACTAAATCTATTTTTTTTTTTTCATTCCTCAATCACATCCGGTTCATTTAAAGGGTATAAATGGTGTCTAATTGAGATCAAAATTTAAATATAAACTAACTAAGATATGATATAAATTATAGTGATTTTATTTTAATTTTTTTAATTATTTTTTTCGTTAAGTAAAAATTGTCCCAAAAATTATTAGGTCCATTTACTCTCAACATTTATGCATCAATAACTCATGATATTTATATTTTTAGAATCAATATATTTTTCTAGTAATTATGAAGACTTCGTAGTTGACTTTATTTTTGGAACCAAATGTCGTCTCGTTGAAGTGCATAGAGGGTTCGCCGTACCGCAGCAAACCCTGTGTGCACTTAAGAGGTCTAAATGATGTCTAATTGAGATAAAATTTTAAACATATATGAGATGATACAAATTATAATAATTATAGTTTAATTTTTAATTAATTTTTTGTCAAGTAATAATTGTCCCAAAAAATAGTAGGTTGACTTAATCTCAATATCTATGCATCAATAATTCTTGATATTTTTATTTTTAAAATCAGTATAGTTTTTAGTAATTATGATGACTTCATGTTGACTTTATTTTTGGAACTGAATGTCGTCTCGTTGAAGTGCACACAATCAAAGATAGTATTAGAATTATATTAATAATATAAAAATATTATAAAATTAAAGATAATTATGTTTTATATAAGTGATCATATCTTACGTATAATTTACTATCTCTTTTAATTTCTTAGTATCATATTAATATTTTACTATAAATTTTAAGACGTTGCAATTTTGTTTCTATTTTCAGATTCTTGGTGTTGATCGAATGGAACAATTGGTCATATCATGAACAACTTTCATAAAGATCCCAAAGACTAGATTACCCTCGTTCATGTTGTAGAGAGGCCACACTCATGACTGTTAGTTTGGATCGCGATATGAGAAAGAAGATCAAGAATAATTCACTATATCTTTAAACACATATCTTCATTTGATGTGATTCTAGTTGGAGCTCGTAGAGGAAGTCGTAGGGAACAACTTTCATGAAGAAGTCTTGAAGAGATATCTCGTTTGAGATGTGGAAGATATGATATTGTTGTGTATGTAGATCATGATATAAGAAGATAATGTGAAGAATAATTTGCTATAACTTTGGGCACATATCACCAATTGAGGTGATTTCACTTCGAAGACGAAACTGAAGAAGAGTAGAACAACTTTGATGAAAATCTCGTGGGCATATCAGCCCCTTTTTAGTTGTAGAAAGCGTGATATCACCGATAGTTCTGGAGGATATGAGAGAGAAAGGGGACAGAGAAAGGGTGCATATAATATCAGCGTATGTACGAAATTCATGCCTTATGCTGTTATTTATCTTTTTGAAGAGTGCTTATAATATGAGATTGTCAGAAATGGAAGTTAGGGTTTTGTAGACATACGTACATACTCAGCATGATGATGAAGATTAGGTAATAACTTGTTAAATGTTCTTAGTTACATGTTAAATGTTCTTAGATACATTATTTTTTTTATATTTTATTTATTTTCTTTTAAAATTTGCTCATCTTAAATATTCATAAAATTAAAAATTAAAAAAATAAAACAAACAATCTATTTTTTCACCCGGTATCTCAGTGGTAGGATAAGAAATCGTACTTTTTCACATAAAATGCGGCACGGCGCATCCTAGCGATACTGCGAACCTTCCAAACGTGATTGTAAATCTTGACGGGAATAATTAGCAGCTGTCTTTTCAATTGGTAGTACGTTTTATCCGTGGAAAATTTACGTTAAGAAAATCACTTTTCTTGGTGTATTTATATGCACTGCCTCCGGCACCACTATGCGTCGTCCACCGTTGCGAAGTGACTTGCCTGGGGAGTCTTGCAGAACCCCGTCGCGATGCCTGCCCTCCTTTTGCTACTGCTTTCCACTGTCGTCTTTGGAGCCCTTCTGCATCTCCTCCTCTCAGCCACCTCTTCCCTCAGACGCAGTCGCCACCTTCCCCTCCCTCCAGGCCCCAAGGGATGGCCCATCCTCGGCAACCTCCCCCAGCTCGGAGCCAAGCCTCACCAGACCCTCGCCGCGCTCTCCCGGACGTATGGGCCTCTCCTAAAACTCCGACTCGGCCGCGTGGACGTGGTTGTCGCCTCCTCCGCCTCCGTCGCCGCCGCCTTTCTCAAGACCCATGATGCCAACTTCTCCTGCCGCCCGCCCAACTCCGGCGCGGAGCACATCGCCTACAACTACCAGGATCTGGTGTTCGCCCCCTACGGGCCCCGATGGCGCGCGCTGCGCAAGCTCTGCTCCATCCACCTCTTCTCCGCCAAGGCTCTGGACGACTTCGGCCACGTGCGGGAGCAGGAGGCCGCCGCGCTGGCCCGCTCGCTGCTGGCGCCCGGGGAAGGGGAGACGGCGGTCGGGGAGGAGGTGAATGTGTGCGTGGCGAACGCGCTGGCGAGGGCGGTGATGGGGCGGCGGGTGTTCGGTGGGGGGTTGGGGAGGGAGGCTGAGGAGTTCAAGGAGATGGTGGTGGAGCTGATGAGGCTGGCAGGGGTGTTCAACTTGGGGGACTTCGTCCCGGGGCTGGGGTGGCTGGACCCCCAGGGGGTGGTCTCCGACATGAAGCGCCTGCACCGGCGTTACGACGCCATGCTCGACAAGATGATCACCGAGCACGCCGTTGGCTCGCGACGTGCCGGGGGGAGCGGGGCAGAGGACCTGCTCAGCGTCATGGTAGGGTTGCGCGGCAAGGCCCTGGATGCAGAGAGCGGTGCGATCTCGAACGTTGACATCAAGGCCCTGCTCTTGGTAGGTGAAACTAAGTTCGTTAATTCCTTGATCTGCCGCCACTGTCTCTTTAAAAAATACATAAAATATCTAATTTAATTAGTATTAGAGGGAAAAATGGTGAGAGCGCCTATATTTTATAAAAAAAAGTAAATTAAAATACGAGAAAGTTTCGAAGCAAGAATTTTCTTTACATTTTTTCTCTAATATTTATTAAATTTGGTGCTCTTATATACTAAGAGAAATCGGACTCATCTTAACAAGAAAAAATATTTGTTTTTACGTAATTTATTTGTCAAATAATTTTAATATTAGTTGACGAAGAAAGAGGAAGAAAATTTGACGACTCCCTTGACAAAAAATTTACATGGGACTTTTATCAGACCAAGTAACAAGCATTTCTACTAAACGAGATGTTTTAGGGCCAACTTTAGCTCCCCATGGCACGCCTTAAAACAATGGTCTGGTGGACCTTCTAAAGGATATAACTCTCACTTCAATTTGTTTTGTGTTTGGGTCCGGAAATATGTTGTTTTAAAGATCATTTTTTTTTTCTGACCGAGTCATGCATATATACGTACATCTCTTTTCTACGTGGCTGCTCTTATTTTTCTTTCCCTTATTACTTAGAGAAATACTTACCAATTAGCGACTTATTGTGGGCGCGCGTGGTGCTCCAGAACCTGTTCGCGGCGGGAACGGACACCACGACGAGCACGGTGGAGTGGGCACTCGCGGAGCTCATCCGCCATCCGCGCGTCCTCGCCGAGGCCCAGCGCGAGATCGACTCGGTGGTCGGCCGCGCCCGTCTCGTCTCCGACGGTGACCTCTCCAGCCTTCCCTTCCTGCAGGCCATCGTGAAGGAGACCTTTCGGCTCCACCCCTCGACGCCGCTCTCCCTCCCGCGCATGGCTTCCGAGAGCTGCGAGGTCGCCGGCTACCACGTCCCCAAGGGCGCCACCCTCCTCGTCAACGTCTGGGCCATCTCCCGGGACCCGGCGGCCTGGCCCAAACCCCTCGAGTTCCGGCCCGAGCGGTTCCTCCCCGGCGGGGAGCACGCCCACGTGGACATCAGGGGCACCGACTTCGAGATCATTCCCTTCGGCGCTGGGCGAAGGATCTGCGCCGGCATGAGCTTGGGGTTGCGGATGGTGCAGTTCCTGACGGCGACTCTGGTGCACGCCTTCGACTGGACTCTGCCGACGGGGCAGTCGCCTGAGAAGCTGGATATGGAAGAAGCCTACGGGCTCACCTTGCAGAGGGCGGTTCCTCTGAAGGCTCGAGCTACGCCGAGGCTAGACCAGCAAGCTTACAATTAATGCCCATACTGGGAGACCACATCCTTACCTACCTAAGATCATATTACGATGTCCAGAGACGTCCTTATCTCCACATGAATAGTCTTCAGATGCTGAGGTGCAGTTTTTTTTACCTTTTTCTCTTTTTTTTGGTGTGCGAAGCTGGTTGTGAACTGTACAAGCTACTTAGGTTCACCTTGTGATGGCGTCAGTAGTCTTTGCTAGAAGCCATGCATCCTACCTACCTGTTATTTTGGTATCAATCGAGTTGTACTGGACCTCCCCCCCCGTTCTGCCAGTTTGACGGTGTGTTTGGTTAATTTGTTGTATTGTTAGTTGATGTATTAAATAATTATGTCACTAGTAATTTTGAACTTTTTATTATTTATTAGATATGGAGAGGAAAAATTTTGGCGCCTAAACCCAAAACTGACCGATACCCAATAAATTGAATGCGGCCCAAAAGAGAAGGCAGCCTTGGTTACTCAACCAATAAGTCGTCTCGATTGAACCGATCATCGAGCCCTACTCAAAGAAACATCGCCGAGACACTTGACACCCATAAAGAAAAGCATCTCCCAAACTCGACTACGGCCCATGAGTGGGGTGAACCTAAACACAGAGACGGCTCTCGAGGAAACCCCCATAAGGCACAAACATGAGGGGCACAAGACGGTGGCCTACATCCCCCGACCTAACTAAGGCTCGAGTAGTGAACCCCTGACCAAGGACATCTAGCTCCCAGGACGTTCAATAGAGGAGACAACTGCAAAGACCTTATGGACAACCCAAGTCTATCCCCTGGGTAAGTTGATGTCAGTACGTAGCCAGTAAGGTAAAAAGGACAAAAGGGGTTAAGGCCAAGTGTCCATCCCATGATCATTATCATGCTACCCCTGCAACGAAGGTAAGTAAGCCCTAGCCAAATCTCTATTCTTTATTGGTAGAAAATGATCTTGAGTCATCTTCTTCCCCTTCTCCTGCAGCTTTCTTAGCCATCAATTCTGACTTAAGTATTGGAGGGCACGTCCAGAGCCTTCTGATACTTTGGTCTCATTGTGCATATCACCCCCTTGGTGAACTCGTCCCCAACCCCATCGTTCAGAGCTTATCCAATGATCTGCCACTACTAGAAAAATGAGATTTACCTACATCCATTACTTACTCGTTGGATAGTTGTAAGTATAGAAAGGATAAGTCGTAGGTATACATAGAAGTATACTTACAATACAATTTAATATTAGGTGAAACAAAATAGGTCTTTTTAATATTTTCCCTCCATTTCCTGTTTTTACCTTTTCCCTCACCCACAGTCTCATAGCAATCTTTCTCTCTCCTATGTAGCCTACTCGCCATCTTCGTGTGGCCTCTTCATCCCCAAAGTTGGCCACACACACTGCCTCCTCGCCGCCACAGTACGACCTCTTTGCCCCCAACGCCAGTCGCATTGCCTCCTCACTGCCGCTGTGTGGCCTCTTCACCCCCAACATCGGCCGCCATGCGGTCTCCTTTTAGTCAACGTCATTTGCGTGCACTACCTCCTCGCTGCCTTCGTGCTTCAATCTCTCCCTCGTAGAGGCCATGTTGCCACTCATCGCCGCCTCATTGTTTGACATGATTTAGGTGCATACAAACCCTATTTTTCCCCATCTAAATATTGGGGGTGAGGGGACAAGAGGGTAGTGGGCAAAGGTGAGGGGAGGGGTTGAGGGGTGAGCGGGGTTCGTTGGGGGGGGATGGGGACATGGATATCTCTCCGACAATAGATGGTGGTGATGTGTTGGGGGGGGGGGTAGTGGAGGTCCGAGTGTGTGTGTGTGGGGGGGGGGTGTGGGGTCTCCGATCTCCCCTTCTGACTCCGGCATCCCCTTCCCCCCACTCCACTCCTCTCTATCTCTATCTATCTCTTTCTCTCTCACTCACTCACTCTATCTCACGCTGGGGGGGGGTGTGTGGGGTCTCCGATCTCCCCTTCTGACTCCGGCATCCCCTTCCCCCCACTCCACTCCTCTCTATCTCTATCTATCTCTTTCTCTCTCACTCACTCACTCTATCGCGCGCACACACACACACACACCACACACACACACACACACACACACACACACACACACACACACACACACACACCACACACACACACACACACACACACACACACACACACACACACACACACACACACACACACACACACACACACACACACACCACACACACACACACAAAGAGTTTTGGAAATTTTATGGTGAAGGAGCAAAATATGATGAGTCAAGAAATGTTTGTTCTAGTTCACCTATGCATGAAATGTTGGTTGATGCATTTTAAATGCGTTTGCATAATCTTAGTGAACATAAAGAGTTAGATGAGAACATAGTACCCGTTGATAATGATTCAAAGTCCTTTTTTGACTTATTACAAGATGTTGAGCAGTCAACCTATCCAGGATGCAAGGAATTAAGTAAGCTTTCTTTTCTGATTAGATTGATTAATATTAAGTGTATGGGTGGATGGAATAATAAACATGAGTTTCTTCTAGATGGCAAGTTATTACGTTCATCATTCTATGAAATAAAAAAGATGCTTAATAAATTAGGTTATAGGTATCGAAAGATTGATCCATGCCTTAATGATTACGTCTTATATTCGAAAGAGTATGAAAACTTTCATTGTTGTCCTAGATGTGGAAAATCTAGGTGAAAAAACAATGAGTGCACTATGAAGAGAAGAGTAGCTCGAAAAGTTGTTTGTCAATTTTCAATTATTTTGAGACTAAAGAGATTATTTATGTCCTCTAAAACGTCTGTGACTATAACATGAAATGAAAGTAAGCTTCAAGAGGATGGCATGTTAAGGCATCTAGCTGACACTACTTGTTGGAAAATTTTAGATGTCATTGATGATTTTGGGTTAGACTATCGAAATGTGTGTCTTGAATTAGCAAGTGATGGTTTTAATCCCTTTGTACTATGAACATTAGTCATAGTACATGGCTAATTTTGCTAGTTCTTTATAATTTACCACCATGGGAATGCATGAAAGTACTGAATATTTTTTTTTATCATTACTCATTTCTGGCCCAAAAGGTCCTAGCAATGATATTGATGTTTGTCTACAACCACTCATAGACGAGTTGCATATTTTGTGGTTGGAGTACTAAAAGTTAGTTAGCTTGCCCCAATTATAACAAAAACATTTGTTCTAAATGGGTTGATGTTAGTGGAAAATATTGTTACACAGGTCATAGAAGATGGTTACCTAGTGATCATTTATTTCAAAAATGAACCAACAATTTGATGGACATGAATAATGGGGTGAGAGACCTACAATATTATCTGGGCATGAAATTATAGCAACCACAAGACCTCTCTTTCAAGTTGGGGAAAAAGAGTATGAAGAAAAAAGGTAAAAAGAGAAAGAAAGTGGAAAAAGTTGATCAAAATAAATATTTAGGTTGGAAAAGCATAGCATTTTCTTCTCTGTACCATATTGGAGTTATTTGTTGTTAAGTCACAATCTTGATGCCATATATATTGAGAAGAATGTATGTGAAAGTTTCATCGAACACTTCTGGCAATTGAAGGGAAGGACAAAGATGGAGCTAAGGCTTGCAAGGACTTGCAAAACATGGGTACAAGGACATCTCTTCACACACAATAGATTGGTGAAAGTAAATCATTTTGCCAGCAGCTCAGTTCACATGTAGCAAAAAAGAGAGAAATTATTTTTAGCTTGTTTCAAAAATTGAAGGTTCTAGATGGTTACAAATCTAACATTTCCAAATGATTTCCCAAAGAAAAAATTTGTGGGGTTTAAACAGTCATGACTATCATGTCATAATGCAGTAACTACTTCCAATAGCAGTACGATGACTTTCCCAAAATGAATTATCCATCGTGTAGCAACTCTAAAATTTTAAAATCGATAATAAATTTAAATTAAAAGAAAATATGAATAATTGAAACCCAATAAGTAAAACCAAGAGATGGGCTATCCTAAAGGGTCCATACATGAATTAATGGGCCTCAAAGCTGAAGCCAAATATTGGATGGGAGATAATTAGATATAAATTCGTACCTAAATTATTAAGAAATTAAAAAGAGACAAGATAATGACTAGTTTGGCTCATAAATATCCTAAAACGAGTCCTAACCCTATCCTAATCTCTTGGCCACTAAATTAGAGTTCTCCTCAAGTCAATTAATAGGATAAAGGCTAGAAAAGGGTGAGATAATTATGGAAATTCGTAGATGGAGGAGAGGAAAGAGTTTTAGAAGTATTGGAAACTTAAAAGATACAAATACTTCTCTATTTCGTACCTAGCTACCCTAGAAACTTTATGAAGCTTGGAGGACGAGGTAGAGGAGCTTTTGGACGAGGAGATCAAGGAGAAGGAAGACTAGAAGGAGGAGATCTTCAAGTTCTTCACATCTCTTACCCTATGAACTAAAGCACTCAAAGGTAGGCAATCTCTCAAGCAAAAATGAATTAATTTCGACCCTAGATAGACCATGATCCAAGCATCAAAAGCCCTATATTTTCCCCAAATTCCATCATATCGTTTATGAGTATTACATGCTCAAAGTTTTGTTCAGAACATGTGCCCGATTCCACTGTTCACCTTAAATCCATGACTATGCTTGATTATCTCGTGTCTTGAAACTTTTGTTGCACATACTACATGAAGTCAGGGATCTAATGATACCATTTTCTCTAATTTCTATCAAGTACTCTTTTTGAATTAAATTGTTCTACATCATTGTTTCTAATTTTGGTACATCATGCGCATACCATGTTAAGTGTAACATCCCTCCCTCTCGTGCGTGTCGGACGCTTTCGGTTGAGGTCGCGAAGCCTCGAGCTATCACCTTTTGAAGGCGACGGAGGTGACCGTCGCGTTCTGGATAAGGACGAGCCGGCCGCCCCTGTCGCGACTCAACTTTGACAGCAACATGCATTTTTGTCATTGTTAGGACGGTGGAGACACCTGTTGTCATGCAAGTCCGTCGCGTTCATGATGTCAGGTTTGCATGTGCAATGCGTGGTGGGTTTGACTGTCAGGTCCAGATCGCGACGTAAGTAACCGTCGCGTTAGCAAGTCGCGTTAGCATTGCTAACACGACGGCCAACTCCGTCACGTTCTAAAGGCCGAGGTTTAAGTTGCACAGGTCTGAGAATAGCCCATTTTCTTCATCTTTCGGCTGGTACTCGTCTTCCCCGAGCCCTCCGCTGCCTGTGCTCCATGGTGAGCTTGGAGGAGTGGAGTTTGGGTGGCTTGTGAAGGTTTGTATGTTGTGTTTGCTTTGTGCTTTGGTTTGAGATCTTCCTTCTCAACTCTCTTCCTCTCTGTGGCATCCTTCCTATGGCGATCCTCTTCTTCGGCTTGTGAAGGATGTTCGTGGATCGTGGACGGTGTCTCCACGGGGATTGAAGCGAGGAGGAAGGGTGCATGCCTATGAGAAGATCCCTTTAGGGTGGTTCTTCGTTTTGAGGTAGGGACTCCATTGCCTTCCCCCTAGTTCTATCATGCTAGGGCCTCCAAACCCCCTTCTCCAAGCCTAGAGACCATGCTAGGTTGTGCATTGTGCATTATGGTTCATGTGGTTTGCTTGAATGGTTCCGTGATGCTTGAATTGTGCTCGGAAGGGGGTTTGCTTGTTGAGGGTTTCATGATGTGCATGTGAGGTTTTGAGTGTAGATCCTTTACCTTACCATGCATGGGTGTGAATGAGGGTGGTTTGAGCTTCTTACATGCCTTTCTATCGTTCTCCATGCTCCCCTCCCCTTGTACACACCATTTGTGTGGTTTTGGGGCTTTGTTGGAGGCCTCGGGTGGCCTTCGGCTGAGGTCGCGATGGATTCCCTGGTCGCGACCATGTCGCGACATGTCACCCCGTTGCGTTCCCTTTGAAAACGCATCATCACCCGTCGCGTTTCTAACTGCGATGGGTATGTGTGTGGCTTTCAAGAGTTTTGAGTGTCTATGAACACGTCTCCAGTTCCCGTCACGTTCTTGTAGCGACGGGAATATGCATCACGTTCATAAGGCTCTGTGTTGTGGCGACGGATTTACCCGTCGTGTTGCTATCTTGACGGGGGTAGGAGTCGCCTTCTGGACTCGTGTCGTGATAGGCAGTGTCATCGCATTCTTGTCTTGACGGACCCCTGCGTCGTCTCTCTGACAGAGAGGGACTGAAGACCCATTCAGAGTTTCTGTTTCCACTGCGTCTCTATTTTTCTTGGCACCTGTGCTGTTCCTAGTACAGTGCTACTCTAGTCTTTCGCCCGGTGCTAGGCACTTGAGGGCTTGTCCACGAGACAGGTTGTCACCATTACCAAGACCCCCGGTCCCCACGCGCCTATTAGAGGGAGTTCTTCGGGCGGCGGGTGAGCTCGATTCACAGACTCTGGTAATAGAGGGGAAATTGGTGGGGACAATGGCGTAGAGTCGTTTGTAGAGCTCTCTTAGCTGAGTCTGGGACGCTGAGGTGGTTGGTAGCTCTTCCGGCGCAGAACAGCTAGTCCTTCTTCTCACTGCCTCACTCTACGTGGTTCCAAAACTATTTAGAGGGGACAGGCGTGGGACCATAGTCCGGCCACACTACGACAGTGTGGTTACTTTAGTTCCGTGTCTCACTCCGAAGGGAGGTGCTAGACATGGAGTGTCGGTTGAGGGTAAGGCCCGTGGCACACTTGACCGGTCGACTAGGTTAGTGTTATGTAGCTAGTGTCTTTGTCCAAGCAGTTGTTTTACTGTCTATGTTACAACCTTGGGTTCTTCCCAGTGCTTTGGTTTACACGGGTTTTCGGTCTTGATGTTTAGCTTAGATCGTAGACCGTGTAGTTTCTTTACGCTTACGCACTTGACTCTGTTAGTAGATTTACTGCTTTATTTGATTATTGCACATATAGATCTATTCTGCTGTTAGAACCAGTGGGAGATTGGTAGTCCCTACTGGGCTTCTTCATGAAGCTCATTCCCTCTCTTGCAGGTGAGACTTCACAGCAGCACCCTCCGCGACGGGCTAAGGAGACGGGACCGTAGTAGACAGCGTCTCCCGTGAGCAGTGTTCCTCAGTTCCGTGTACTTCATGCTCAGGGTATGCCCCTAAGGGACATATTATCTGCTTTACTTTATGCACTTGTACTTTAATACTTTGAGACTGTATTAGACTTGTACACTGTGTTGGACTCCTTCCTTCACTTGTTAGTACTTTTTAGTGCATTTTATTGTTACTTGTCTCTATTACATATCTTGTTAGACTGATCCTTGGTGGGAGCCGAGGGTCCGGGCATCGGGGCCGTTACAGTGGCATCAGAGCAAGGGGACTATCAAGACTTGTAATGGAAATGAGTAATAACGTAAAGTCCCTTAGGAAGTACAAGTAACACTGCTAGCCGCCGGATTATTATCTGTCAACTTGATGTTAGTTTGTGTTGTAGAACATGCCTCCACATAGACGCAGGCAGGTTTGAGAGCTGATGCAGCATCAGGACACCGAGCCGGACAAGTCGGTTGCAGCCGAGCACGTGCCAGTTGATGCTCAGCCTCAGCAGTTCGAGCAGCCTGGTGTTCCATTTCCGTAGGGCGTCCCGTTGCCACAGGGAGTGCAACAGCAGTAGTAGTGGTTTCCACCCCCGCCCCCACCAAACATCATGGAGCAGTGGTGGAGAGCTATGTTCCAATCCCCTTGGCAGTACCAACAATATCAGCAGTACCAGCAGATGCCGGCAGGAGGTCAATAGTTCGCAGAGATGGCAGCAGAGGAGCAGCCACCACCGACCTCACAGGCAGCACTGTTTCAGCTAGAGGTGCCACCAGTGGTACACCAGCAGGCTCCAGTTGCAGCGATAGCACCTGAGGACCGCACAGTGCTTCTGGAGAGGTTTCTTCGTCTTTGGCCTCCGATGTTTTATGGTGACTATGATCCGGACAAGGCAGAGAGTTGGGTCCATGAGCTCGAGCGCACCTTCGAGACCATGGATTGTGCAGTTCAGGATTAGGTCAGGCTTGCAGTATATTGTTTCCCCTCTCTACCCATCCTCTGCGCTCGCGATGTTAGCGGAAACCACCTCCGCTAGGGCCGCCTTCCTCCTCTCCCTCTTCCGCGACCTCTCTCTGTGGTGTTTAACCCATGCCCGACTTTTGCTGTGGCTTCGCCTCTAGGGTAGACAACAACTGGGAGGAACGTCGGCGTCCGCGGGAGTACTTGGCTCTAGCCAACCTCTGTCGCGTCAAGCCCCTCTATGCTTCCGTGATTGGGGAGGGCGTCTCAGCCACCGCCAAGGATGCAAAGAAGCAGACCATCTCCAACATGCTCGGCCTGCTGCCCTCAGACAAGTTCCACATCACGGTCGGTGTCTCATGGTAGCCTTGCACTGACTTCTCTCGATGAGCGATGCTGTTGTTGTTGCTGGTACACAGACCTACCTCCCATGCTCATAGCCCCTGACCCTGCTGTATCTGATACCTGGTTTGTCTACAGTGACACCCTCATTGATACATGCTCCCGTCTCTAGTCTCGCCTGCTCCATTGCTCCAACTCCACTGTTGAGATCTACCTCCACCCATGCCGGAGCGGGCACGACCTTCGCCGCTACCGCAATTGGTGGGACCTTGCCTGGCTCCGCTTCGGCACCATCGTAGGATCCGGGGTCTTCATCCTCACTGGACTCAAGGTGCACAACAACACAAGCCCCACCATCATCTTCACCTAGCCACTGTCGGATTCTCTGCACTCCTTTTCGCCTTCTTCTACACCGGATTTTCGTGGAGATCCCTCTGCCATCTCTCTCTCTCTCTCTCTCTCTCTCTCTCTCTCTCTCTCTCTCCCCACCAAAACCACACCTCCCACACTCCGTCTTCCTAGGCACCAAGCACCGAGCCGGCGTGTTGGTGTGGGTGTGGGCGGGTCAAGGTGGCGTGGTGATCAACTCCGACAGCGTGGGTCTGGGATCAGCAAGATCATGTAGCCGTTCATCGTGGCGGTGGAGCTGGGAAAGCATGGCATCCAGGTGAACCACATCTCGCTGTTCATCGTGATGTCATTGTTGGCGGGGAAGTTCTTTAAAAATAGAAGAGGAGGAGCTATGAACGTGGATAAAGGGACTAGGAAACCTGAAGGGCATAGAGCCGCAAGTGGAGGACGTTGCCGCAGTGGTGCTGCAGATCAGAACTTGCCGCGCCTGCCACTGCAACGAACGGCGTTGCTGGTGCCTCTCCCCGTACTTGCGCTAGTCCCACCCATTGTCGCACGAACCTGCAACTCTCTTTCTCGCATGACTGCGCACCGCCGCCTGCCGCGCCTGCAACTGCCGACGACGGCTTCGCTGCCTCTTCTCCCCGTGCACTGGCCCCTACCCTCTCCCCTACATTCTCTGCCTTACTTATCTGGACTGTCTCTCTCTCTCCCGGCACCGCACTTTCCCTCCCTTTATCTCACTCTTCCTGTGCCTCCTCCACCACCATCCGGCCATGCATCCCCTTCGTCTCCTTCCACCTACAGTGACATCCTTGCTAACATATTTAGCCCTCCTAGCCGACTACAACTACATCCTCAGCGATGTATGTGTTGACTACCTAGAGGGGCCTCCCGGTGCAGGGCCAGAACTACTGCGGTGTGGGTGACGCGATTGTGTGGATGGCCTCCTCTGAGGGCGTCAGCAACCTATGCGCAGGTCGTTGCTGACGGTGAAGACGTCCTCGCCAGCACTGTGAAGGGATTCTCCCTGGTCGCCTTCAACTGCGTCGGCGCATCCAGTTGTCTGGTGAATTCTAATTGCTGCTCCGCCTGGTGGTTGACGGCCATCCCGCTGACCGCGTCAACAACGGCACCGGAGAAGAGGGCGTCGTGGGTTGACATGCATGCGTCGGGAACCTACTGGTTCCCCACTTTGCTGGGGACCCCTTCGCCATGAACTTCCAGCTTGTGCCGACTGACGCCATTGCCAAGGCCGCAACCGTGCTCGCGCTGGCGGCCTACGACGTCGTCCGCGGCAACAAAGACGTCCTCGCTTGTGCCCAGGGGCGGACCTAGCAAGGGCCCAATGGGTTCCTGTGACCCACTGGATAAAAAAGTTTGTATTAAGTGGATAAATTTTCATCATGGATGACCCACTGAAATTATATGAGTGTACTATTAGGACTCCAGTGAAATAAAATTCTAGATCCGCCACTGCTTGTGCCGTGAAGGGCTTCTCCCATCTACTGTTGCCGGTCCATCTTCTCTATGTAACAGGTGTCGGAAGAGAATAAGAGGGGTCGCGTACGTGGGGGAGGGGATAAATTTTTTCCCCATCGCTAGCTAGGGACCCCGAATCATTTTGGGATTTGTATTTTAAACCCCCACTTTTCTAAATACGCATGAAGATATGGTTATCCTCCCCACCACCTTCTCTTCCTCCGCTGCACATTCTGTTTTTCAACATCTGAAGATTCACACACTTTTTTTTGTGTAATAATGTTACTTTTATTTTTACGGTAGATAAGATGATTGTGTAATAATATTTCTTTTATTTTTATAATAGGTAAGATGACTGTGTAAAGGCCCTAGGTGTTGGTTGGTAGTTTGTCTCCGATGCAAAGCATATTTGTATGTGTATCCGTGCATCGCATGGATAACATCGAAGACCTAATTTAGGTCAAATTGTTCTATTCTTTTATTTTTATTTTTATCCTCCCAACACCTGCTCTTCGTCCCTGTATTATAGGTACTTTTTGTAAATTAAAAGATGCTCTTTTGCAGTAAAATGTGCAATCCTCCGCTGCACATTAAATTGTTTAGCATTCCTAATGCATTTTGTAAATTACCAATTTCAATTTATAATATCAAATAAATTCTATTTGATCTATTTTTGGTTTGGAAAAATTATATTTCCTTATTTATTTTTCAAATATATGAAAATTATCTTTTCTTATTTACTTTTTAAATTTATTTAATAATTATAATATAGCCATGGATATACTACAACATGAAGTGAGTTTACAATAATCAAGATTGAGGATCAAGAAGATTGATAGATGGGAGACTATAATTTTATATATTTACGGACTTTAGTTTATAAAACTGTGTTTCATATTGTCAATAAGACTATTAATGATTTATGTATTAGATAATTTTTATATATGTTTTATGGCTTTAGTAATACATATAGATCAGATAGTTTAATAATATTTTAACATATTATTGCTCATATTTTATTATCAAATACTATAGTATGATAATTTGATGTTATCCGTGCGTCGCACAGGTATAGAACTAAATTGATATTTTATTATCAATCTGTTTTTTGTTTATTGCTTCATATACATGATGTTTCATATATTTTTGCTCCTTCATTATCAATTACCATAGAATCATATTTCTCTTCTATAAATAAATATTTTAAATAAAAAATAAATTTACTACAATTTTGATATTATCCTTGCAACACAGCAAACTCTCATGGGTCTAATTATCATACTTGTTTTGATGGTCTTTGGGGTTATGTACATGAGATAATAAATTATCAATTATTAGATTTTTTTGACTTTTACAGTTTATACCTAACGTGCACAACTCACCCCGTTTTCTTAATCTATCATTGTAATATATTACTTAGTTCACACATATAAATTTTTGTTTAAATTTGATATAATTTTCTACATGTGATAATATATTTTTTATTTATCAAAATTTTGTAAAAATTTAAGTTACTACAGATATTTATTGACAAAAATATAGTATTTCAAGCTCCTTTTCAACCCCAAAAATTGCTAGCCTTACAATTTATATCAACTTTATTATAAGATAATTTTTGTAACAAACATTTCTCATATGCCTTTCAGCAACGAGGTTTGCCGGGCAGCTCACACGTGGTGGGTGCACTCCCCATGCTCCTCCTTAACGTGGTATCTAGAAGTTCTCGGGGACCCTTTCGCCATCACATCATATATTAAAATTTTGTTTATCTTCTTTTGAAATAAGATATTAATGTATAATTATAGATTGGTATTTGGTCCTTTGGACGTGTGTATATACTTTGTATGTAAAACAATTACACTTGATTCACATATTGTGTAGTTGACAGTTTATGTGGTGGAGAAACACGGAGATTTTAGAACACATGTTAATGTTTGTTTTCTTCACGAATCATTGTTTTGTAACAAATGTTGTAAATTCGACAAGAGTTTGCTATCCGATGACATGAGATATTATAATAATTTTTATGTCATAGTTATTTAACCTCTTAAGAGTTAGGAGGCAAATCCTTATTAGATTTGCAACTTGTTGCAAACTTTTGATTTGCAACAAGAATTTTTCTTTCTTCAATAATGTTGGCTCGAGTATCACTGCATATAGTACATGTTTTGAATGGATAGAAAACTTTTCTCTTTCTCATGTTGCTCTAATTAAAGAAATACGAGTAATTAATATGTATTGCCGTTCGCGACAGTTAAGAAGGATAAAGTGGATTCACCCATCTCACCTCTACATGGTAATCATAAATATTTAGATGTGCACTAATCATGGGTACATCCACTAGGGGTCTGTCATTTGTCTCTTGAGCTTTAAAAAAGTTGGATGGAGGAGATATTATAATCCATAAAAGACAAATGGCACACCCCTAGTGGGTGTGCCATGCACTAAGTATTTCTCCATGGTAATTGGGGGGTCAATATGAACCATATATCCTGTGTTCACTTGTGATGTCAGTATGGATGTTTTCATGACATATATAGTGCTACAACAATAAACATGTTTAGTTCACTCTTCAATATTAACTTTTTAGACAGGCAGAAAGTAAGAATTATCTCAATTGTTTTAGCCAAAAGCAGACTTCTTTAATCTATACAGTCCCAGGGCGTAATTTGCTTTCAGTTTAACTGTTGTACCATTTCTATCAAGAAGTACTAGTTCTACATGTTTACAAAGTATTTTGAGTCCAAACGAGCTTTCACATTGTCCTTTGCTTTGCCTTTTATGTCCATAATGGTGTTGAACACATTGTCAAAGACATTCTTCTCAACATGCATGACGTCGAGGTTGTGTCGTATAAGAAGAGTTGACCAATAAGGCAATTCCCAGAAGATATTCTTTTTGACCATGTTGTGATCCTTTCCAAATCCAGTGAGTTGTCTTGTGTTGCTCGACAACTGTGCTATATCTGGTAAGTTCTGTACCATTGCCGCTACATATGGACTAGACAACCATTCAAAATCAGCTTCTTCCACTTCAATTTTATTCTTTAAGAATGCATCTTTTTACCTTCTAAAAGGATGGTCCCTTGGTAGAAATTATCGATGATAATCAAACCAACATGACTTGTCACCATACTTAAGTACAAATGATTTGATACTGTCCATATAGTAAGGACATGCTAGCTTTCCATGGGTGCTCCAGCCAAATAACATTCAATATGTATGAAAGTCACTTATCATCCACATCAATGCAGCCTTCATAGTGAAATTTTGCTTTCTAGATGCATCATTAGTAACTCCTTCGGTCCATGTAACGGCCCCGACGCCCGGATCCCTGGCTCCCACCAAGAATCCGACTGTCGGCACCACCGCCCACGGGCTCGAAGATCCGGAAGGGCTAATAGACTAGTCCAGCAAGATATGTAATAGAAATAAATGATGATAACAAGCACAAAAAATGTACTAACAAGTGAAGGAAAAGCGTCCAACACAAAGTACGAGTCTAATACAGTCCAAGTAATAAGTACAAGTGCAGAAATAAAAAGTGAATAACAAGTCCCTTAGGGGCGTACCTCGAGGGTGACGAAACAAGTACGAGGGAACACTGCTCACAGAAGATGTCGTCTACTACGGCCCTGTCTCCTCAGCCCGCCGCAGAGGGTACTGCTGTGAAGTCTCACCTATAAAGAAGGGAATGAGCTTCACGAAGAAGCCCAATAAGGACTACCAATCTCTCACTGGTTCTAACAAGCAGAATAGATATATGTGTATAATTGAAATTAAGCAAGTAATCTATTCTGCTAATAGAGTAAGTGCAAAAGCGTAAAGTAACTACACGACCATCGGTCTAAAACAACGTCGGGACTGGAAACCTGTGTAAACCACGACATTGGGACGAAGCCCAAGGCTGCAAACACAGACAGAGAACAACTACTTAGACAAAGACACTAGCCACGGAAAATACAACTACCACTAATCAACCGGTCAGGTGCGCCGCGCGCCTTACCCTCGACCACCAGTCCATGTCTAACACCTCCCGTCAGAGTGAGACATGAAACTACAAGTAACCACACAACTGTCATAGTCTAGCTAAACTACGGTCCCACACCTGGCCCCTCTAGATGGTACCAGAACCACTTAGAGTGAGACAGTGAGAAAGACTAGCTAATCTACGCCGAAAGAAACACCCAAAACCACCTCGACATTCTAGACATAGCTAAGAGAGCTCTGCAAATGACTCAACGTCACTGTCCCCACCATTTTCCCCTCAGCTACCAGAGTCCTAAACTCGAGCACTCCCACCGCCTGAAGAACTCCCTCAACTGGCGCCTTGGGACAGGGGGTCCAGGTAACAGTAACAACCTTCAACGGACAAGCCCACAAGTGCCTAGCACTGGGCAAATGACTAGAGTAGGACCATGCTAGGAACAACACAGGTCCCAAGAAACAGAGTCGCAGCGGAAAGGAACTCCGATAGGTCTCCAGTCACTCTCTGTTTGAGAAGACAACATGGTTACTGTCACTTTCTCATAGAAGGCGACACAAGGGTGGTGTTAAACCCCTAGGGAGTGGGTGGGTAAAAGAAATGCTATGTGTGTGTGTGTAGAAGTGTGCATTGCATGTTTTAAATAAAAAAAAAGGGAATTGAAGAAGAGGAAGAGAGGGAATGGCGGCGTAGCCCGATGACGAAGTGTGGAGAGGATGGAGGAGACACCAGTGTAGCTTCCCCCGCCACGCCCCAACACTCGGAAGCTCTGGTTCGCGAAGGAGATGATGCGAAGGTGACGTATGCGTTGAGTCCCACCTACGGAACACGAGCTTCCGATCCGATAGAGTCCCACCTTAGAGGGTTGGAGAATTGGAGTCCTGAGGTCGGGGTGGGAATTCGGCAGGGCTTCACCGTGGTTGGGATTGGTTACCAAATGAGGATCACTGGGGTCTATATTTATAGCCGAAATCACGTCCAATACAACAGAAACCTCTTGCCAATAAACAACGTCCGTCTGACAAGCCGCGGTTTAGAAGATCGCCTAATTTGTGCGCGATTTGACATTATCATGATGTTCGTAGTTGTAAGCTAGGTTCTGAATCGGGTCTGGGTGGTTGGCCGCGTTTTCTTAGGCAAATCGAATCTTTGACAAAATTCGATCCTAGAATTGATGTTTATAAAATGCGGCGAGCCACCCGGACGCTTTTTCAAGGAACATCATGATTGCTGACATGGCGTCCATTAAATGGAGCTGACAGGGCGCGGTCAGAATCCTTGACTTTTTAATCACGACGAGACGGCAGGACGCGGTTTAAAAATAGACCATGTGCCCAATCGCAGGTTCGATATGCGTCGGTGACCGTCGCCGCGCATCGATCCTACAAAAGACGTCCGCTGCCTTGGACGCGTTTAAATGAAGTTCATCAACCCCTTTGGGGAAATTTCTAAAAATCCTAAAATAATCTGGCAAAATAGGAACACCACTCAAGAGGTTAATTGAAAAGAGCCATTTTGAGGCATCGCAGTATAACATGAATTTTGCTCAATGTGAAGCCAAATTGGCGTGTCTACAACTACCTCGCCTTGGCGTCTGCTTTGCAAGGAAGTGAAATGAAATGATACGAAATGAAAGAAACGTTGTGGCGTGAATCGGGTGGAATGTAGTGGAATGACTAAAAAGTAGACGCCAATGTGTGATGAGACACACCTCAACAACACATGATAGGAGCTGTTCGTTAGTTCATAGTGGAGTTGTTTGTTAACAATCTCAAGAAAGACTTGTTGCTTTGGAGAAAAGGGTGTGCACGCGGGCACGAAAAAGGAGAAAGATCAACTTCCAGCGTCGGGGAAGTACCTAAGGACACAATCCATTAGGTTTCACCTTTGGGGGCGTCTGCCACTGCCGCAGGTGGATCTTTTTGGGAGGATAATTAAATTAAAAGAAATCCAAAGCAGCGAGCTTCCCAGGCGACGATCTTCTAACAACAACATAATGGACTAAGTACTTAACTTGGAGTGGAATATTCTATGTTAATCAAAATTGAGGAACAAACGGCTCTCTTCAGTTAAAAACAAGAGTGATTGTCCAGAGTTATGCTCAAAGTCCTATATGATGCGTGCTGGGCTAAAAGAAGAACATAAAATAAAAGAAAATATAAAATAATCAAGGATAATATTGTTATGCCACGGAAGTCAGGATACCAGAGGGAACCGTCGTCCTTCTGTAGCATAGCGGCCTATCCTTAAGGCGTAGGACTCCTCTGGAATTATCATTGTTTTTGGCGGAGGAGGGGAACTCAAACTCCAGTTTCGTCAGAGCCTCGAGGTCCTTGATGCTCTAATAAAGTATGTCATGTAGTAAGATGCGATATAAATAATACCCGGTGGCTGCCGAGGATATTCGTGAGTTGTACAGCAAAAAAAAGGTGTCCGGAACCTGCACTCAAAATAGATCAGTACTGACAAGCAACATGTAATATGGCAAAAGCTGTGAATAGTGCTATTTGTGAACCGCGGCCAAGTGGCGGGACGCCTTTAAAACTTGAATCGTTTCCGCTGAAATGGACGCTATTCAGGCTATCAATCTGATTTGACAGTTTCATCTCTTCTCCTTTTAAGGGAACATGGGGCTCCTGGGCAGCTGCAGGAGATAACATATCTCCGGGATTCCCTCATTCTTTTTCAAATACCCATACACTCTCCTTCCCTCCCCTTTCCCTAAAGGTAAAATCCATCATTTGAATCAAGAGAAGGAGGGGAGAAGGTGAAGGAGGGGAAGTCTTTTTTTGAGAGAAGGAAGGGAAGAACTCTTTTGGAGATGGAGCATGGAGGATCATCTTCAAGGGGGGCAAGAGGAGGGGGTTTCCAAAGGTTAAACCAAGTGGAAGGCCACATTTGCAAACTTGTCCAAGCAAAGATGGTAGGTTGATGTTTTTGATTGATTTGCTTTGACATGCTATTAACATTTTGTTTGTGTTTTTCCCTCTTGGTTTTTCTTTCTTTTCTTCTATCTCTTCCAAATGACCGGATCCTATCACGCATGATCATTCCATACCGCGACTCCCATGTAGGATTACCCTCTCTTCCCAGGCAACCGGCGTTTCATGCACCTCCCTTGGCTCCAACAATTAGCCTCCACCATTACTCCCGATATGACCGCTATCCTTAGACAATGGGGGATTAATAACCTTATTGTTCATGCTAAAAGGTACCACGAGGTCCACCTTGATTGGGCGGCTCTCGGGGCATTGATTGAATTGTGGCACCCTCAAACCAACACATTCCTCTTCCGAACTTTTGAAGCCATTGTTCTTTTGGAAGAGGTTGAACTCTTATTAGGTTTGAAGCGAAAGAATGGAGAAATGAGGAAGAAAGAATGGCGATCATGCCAAGGTGCTATACGAGCAAGGCGGTACTCAAGAGCTTCATGGATCCGAGAGAGTCACAAGGTGTCCGAGCCGACAAAGGGATCAACTTACAAAAAATGGTGGCCTGGACCATGAGAGAGATATCGAGAACAAGGGACGATGAGAGGCTTGAGCAGGTAATGAGGGGATTCACCATCTGCGTGGCGAGCGCGCTCCTCTTCCCTTCGATAGACAATGTTTTGGAAGAGGATCAACTTGGCGCGGTTTGCGCCATTTGGGAAGGAGAGGCTGGGACCGACAGTGCTAGCCTTCCTCTACAACGGGCTCACGGCGGCGAGCTTGGGTAGGCCTCCATACGGATCTATGTTTTTACTAACATGCTGGACTGACCTACACTTTAATTTTTCTTTGAGTAATGAGGTTGCAAGCTCGTCCCGCATCTTCTCCAAAAGTCTGCTTAAGCACTTGGATCATATCGTGGGCTTAGAAGGGCGTGTGGCGAACCGGGTGCCACAACTTAAGACGCGGGCGGATTGGCGTGACTACCTCCGAGACATGCCCAAGAGCGTCTTTACTTTCACTCTGGCGCCACTTCTCGCCCAAGATGTGTGGACCCGGCTAGCACCCGATGTGGATCTACGATTGATTGGAGTGTCTGAATTTGTCCTCTACAATCCACACCGCTGCCTTCCTCAGCTCGGACTCCCACGGCGCATCTTCGAAGGACCATCCCACCTTCTGCCGATCAAACGATGCGACATCGGAACTAAAAATGATGGCGAGGAGGCAAACACTATCAAAGCTATATGGAAGATTTGCACCCTCAGGAGGCCGGCCCCAAATGTAATGGAGATTGAAACTAATTGGATGAATTATGTAAGGGAGCTTAGGAAATTGTGGCCCAAAGTGGCCGTTTGTAAACGACGCGATTGAATCCTTGAATGAATAATGAATTAGTTCCTTATCATGGCCAAGATTGCCCCTTGAATGTGATTATTTCCTCCAAAATACATGAATTCTCTCCAAAATACAAAGCCTCGGTTGACTCTTATAACCGCGTTCAACACAGATGACGCCTTTCATATGAATAGCATCCAACACATTGGCCGCGAATCAAACTTTCAAACTAGGCATGACAGTTGGGCTTATCTTCTTCCTATAGTGCTTGATGAGAGGGTAAAAAAGGCTAAAAAGCAAGGCACATATCAAATTTCCTCTGCCGAAACGCTTGGGGACTCTTTATCTGGTGCCGCCAATTTGGTGGCGAAGCCAGGAACTTGAAGGTGCGACGAAAGATCCTAATGATGTGCCGCCCTCGCTTCAACTGAACAACTTGCTTCAGGGGGGGCCTTGCCACTTCTACGGCCGCCCCACACGGACCAAAGAGCTTCTTCTGCAAATCGCGGCGTCCCAACTGGCCGCCAATCAAACACCTATTCGCGTCTGTTCTAAGCGCTACCTTTCCTGAAAATGCACTGTGTTCAGTGGACGCCTTTATGATTGCCCTTTCAAAATTCAAACGGCGTGCCCCCTTGGACTATGCGATGGCGCAATGATTGCTTCTGAATTGCAGCGAGAAACTCAGACGCCTTTTAAGATTACTTTCTAAAGTCGCGTCCACGCCTCCAGATGTGTCTTAAATTCGAATTAGAGCACCTAAAAACTCGTGCCAAATCCATGATGACGTTCTGAATCGTGGCACACGGATCTGACGTAATTAGAACATGATTCGTAAGAAGAGCGTCGTCCTGTTTGGCCGCGATTTCAAACATCCCCGAAGGCATAAGATGCTCGTGGGGCGACTATTCCGGCTGTTATTACCGACACCCCCACCCTTCTCTCCTTCTCTCGATCTCTCTCTCTCTAACCTCCTATTCTTCCTATGGTGAGACGGCGGAGATGGTGGCGGAGCTTGCCGCGGCCCCAAGTGAGCTCGCATTGGTTCTCATGGAGGAGGGAGCAGCGGCAGCGGCAGAGGAAGAAGGGAAGCCGCGGAGGAGGAGGAAGATGAAGTGGAGGCGGAGGCGTCCTGGGCGGAGCGTCGGCGAGGGGGTACGACCGCGACATCCCCACCCGGGCGGAGATAGTAAGTTTTCTCCCTCTTTCTCTTTTGGGCTTTCTTGGTGGAAGAGGGGAAAGGGATGGCGGTCGGCGCCGGAGAAGACGGGTGCGAACCGCGTCCAATCAGGAAGACGCGGTTTGTACTGCGAAAAGCGGCTGCGCAAGCGGCCACCTTTCGAAACTGAAATGTGTCCATACGATTGGAGGCCTTTCAAGGATTGAATTGCATCCCCTGGTTTGGACGCGAATCAAATCACCACCTGAGGGTGAGCATTTGCTAGCTCTGCACAGTTCGATTTCTTCTTGACGCAATTTGACTAATGCTTTACTTGCTTGTGCTGCAGGGCGTGATGAAGGCGAGGACCATGTGGCCCTTAGTCCTGGCTGCCTATTAGGGGCTCCCAGACCTCCATAGGGAGCGAATCCGGGAGATGGGGTTCGGGCCGATCTTGGAGATCGAGCCCTTCTTCATTGACCCTCCCTTGATCCAAGTTTTGAGGGAGAGGTGGGACAGGACGAGCCGTGCGTTCCTGCTCCCCTGGGGCCACATGGTGCCCTCACTGGAGGATGTAGCCCGGATCACGAGGCTACGAGTGGACGGGGAGGTGGTCAGCAGCATTATGTACGCCGACTATATCGAGCACACGCAGGACCTCCTGGGTTTGGACCCCCAGGGCGACGAGGATGGCGACCGGAGGATGGTCGGTCGGGTTGCACTTCTGGAGACGCTTGGTCTTACAGGAGTACGACAGAGGGTGGAGGAGACGCTGTCGGAGTACGTACAGCGGGCGGCGGGGATGGCGTATGCGGTGTACGGCCAGGACCCTAGAGACACAGAGCTAACGGACCGGGACCTCGGAGGTTCCTGACTTTCTTCTTCGGCAAGATGCTTTTCACCACGAAGGGTGACAACATCCATTTCCGATTCCTGGAGCTGATGGAGGACCTGAGCCGGTCGGGGACTATGCCTGGGGTGCTGCCCTCCTGGCCCACACCTTTGCAGACCTCTCTGCCGGCATAGAGAGGGAGACCACTGTGGGCAGCTTTGCGCCCTTTCTACAGGTAGGAGCTCAAAGTTCAATTCCACTTTAACTATGCATTTAAATTTCATGCGATTGTTTAATTGGTACTAATTAGTGTGTGCATGCAGGTGTGGAGTTATTACTACCTTCCCCTGGGCAGGGTGACGCGGGTGCGTCTCGACGCGGTACCACTCCCGCGGAGGTGGCTACCGGTGGTGAGCACGGCCACCTATGGATTCCAGCTTGACGTCCTCCGTCAGGCCATCCGGGATTTCCCGCCACTTCTGGTATGGACCACACTTGACTTTCTTTAACTCATGCATTTGATATGAAATACCCATGTGACTAACTCAATGCAGGTCGTGTGGGAGCCCTACGCAGGTGTGGGGGACGAGGGCCAGCCGTGGGTGGAGAGTGGCCGACCTCGGTTTAGGCAGGACCTGTGGGTCCACTGCCTAAACGAGATCGAGCCACTCCGCCTACGGTTGGCTGCCTGAACTCTAGGCTTACACCAGACGTGGCTCGAGGTGGAGGAGCCCCACGGGATCGGACGGAAGATGCGGGGGAAAGTGAAGACGGTTGACTGGCGTCTTCGCTTCCCCGAGCAGTACGCGGAATGGCATCAAGGCGGCCAGCTTGTGGAGTCCGACGCGGCTGACAATCTCGTGTACTTGGAGCGCTTCCAGGAGGAGTATGGGGGACGCGACTACATGAGGCCTGCTAGGGTATGCACTTCTAAACTTTATATGCTTCCAATGTTACTCATGATATTCTAATTAAGTGTGTGCATATGCAGGACGCGCGGAACGACCAAATCGACACTCTCCGCGCTCAGCTGGTGGATACAGAGGCACAACTGGCCGAGGCACGGTCGTCCTTAGAGACACTGGTAAGTGTAGAAAAATCGTACCTTCGTTATTTATCTTACCGCCTACTGACTTGACTTTGAATTATTGCAGTGTGCTGCCCGGATGTCAGTGGAGCATGCCGATACCGCCGGCGCTTCTTCGAGCCGGAGTGTTCCCGACCTGGAGGTGGCCTCCCTTCGTGCGCAGTTGGTGGAGACAGAGTCCTGGGCAGAGGAGGCGGAGCGCGATCTCTTTGCACGGGTAAGTAATCTTAATCAGATATGCATTGGATTGAACTGTTTTCAAACTTACCTATGGTCGTCTTTTTTTGCAGTCTGACGAGCTTCAGAGTGCTCTCACACGAGAGACTAACATTCACGCGGAGGCGACCGATCTGTCGTAGCAGCTGTGCGGGTTGCAGACCCCGGCCTCCCATCGTGATCGCCAAGTTCTAGATGGCATTTTTCCCCGACTCTCCGGAAAACACTCATCCCACAACGGGAAATATGGAATTTCAGGAGAGAATGGATGGGATGGAAAATGGAAATGGGGATGAGGACGTGAAAATAAAAACGAACGTGCCTGTGTGCACGAGGAATGTGTCGCGATCGCCAGGCGCACGTGGGCACTGGATGTAACGGGCGGAAGGGAAATGACGCGGTGTACTTACCTCCGTCCTAAGAAAAGCGCGGGAATGTGCGTGTGGATTCTCCTTCCTTCTCTCGCCGGCCGGCCGATGTAGAAGATTTGATCCGGTTACCTTGCAAAAGGAGAAACAACAAGACAATGTGTGAAAGTGGAGGTTAGACTGTGAAGCGTAGTAAATGTAAAATGGAGTAAAGTATGGAAAAACATGTAAATGAAGAGTAACACACCTCGTGGAGGTGGTGTTAAACCCCTAGGGAGTGGGTGGGTAAAAGAAATGCTATGTGTGTGTGTGTAGAAGTGTGCAATGCATGTTTTAAACAAAAAAAAAAAGGGATTTGAAGAAGAGGAAGAGAGGGAATGGCAGCGTAGCTCGATGACGAAGTGTGGAGAGGACGGAGAAGACATTGGTGTAGCTTCCCCCCCCCCCCCCCCCCCCCACGCCCCAACACTCAGAAGCTCCGGTTCGCGAAGGAGATGAAGCAAAGGCGACATATGCGTTGTGTCCCGCCTACGGAACACGAACTTCCAATCCGATAGAGTCCCACCTTAGAGGGTTGGAGAATTGGAGTCCGGAGGTCGGGGTGGGAATTCGGCAGGGCTTCGTGATAATTGTGATGTTATTAATGATAATCATGTTATTTTATTATCTTATGGTCCTTAATTTTACACAAACTCATTGTCACTTTATTACAAAAATGATAATTGATTAAATCTCTATTGTGTTGTGTTTGCAGGATTAATGGATCAAGAAATGAAGTGTCAAATGGGCCAATGGATTTAATTGGATCAAGAGAGAATAATGAGAGATTCAAATTTTTAAATATTCTCTCTCTCTCTTTCTTTTTAAAACTCTTCCTCATTTTTAAAATATCCTCTCCCATTTTCCAAAATTTTCTTTCCTTTAATCTCTCCTCCTTCCTCTCTTTTCTTTAACACTTTATAAACCCCCCTTCCTCTCTCTCTCAGGGGATTCTTTTTACTTTCTCTCTCTCCCTCTCTCTTGCGCATCTCCTTCCTCCTCTTTCTCTTTCCCTTCTTCTTTCTCTTTCTTCTTCTCTCTCTCTTGCTCTCGATCTCTCTCTTCTCGGAAGAACAGAAGCAGAAGCAGTAGCAGCGCAGCCACTCGCCAGCGCCACGTGCGCCCCGCGCGCCTGCCGCCCGCCCGCGCCCTGCCGCCCCCGCGCCTGCCGCCCGCGCCCGCCCTGCCGTCTGCCTGCGCCCGCGCGCGAGCCCCCGCGCCTGCCGCCTCCCCCTTCACGTTGCATGCGTTTCCATGCAACGTGAAAGGCCGCGTCGCCCTCTCTCTCTTCTCTTTCTCTCGCGCACCTCTCTCATCTCTCTCTTCTTCCGCTTCCTCTCTCTCTTCTATTTGCGCTCTCTCCCTCCTCTCTCTCTTTTCTCTCTCGTCTGTCTTCCCTCTCTCTCTTCTTTCTCTCTGTCGCTCTCTCTCTTCTCTCTTCTAGTCTCTCTCTTGTTCTCTCTCCTTTTTCTATCCATTTTCTACCTTTCTTTGGTGTAATTGTTGACGTCTGTTGGTTGGTATAAATTATTTCTTTGTTAAACATTTTTTACTATTTAGTAGATTGTAGTGTTAAATCATGTCTCATGTTCTCTCATTCCCTCGTTATCTCTCTCTTTATTTACTTAGTTTAATTAGTTTAGTTTTATTTAGTGCAACTTAATTTTAATATCACCACGTTATTTTCCTACACAAAAACTCAAGGTTTTCAACTCTAAAATCTTTTTCCCCGTGGATTCGACTCAGCTCTCACCACTTAACTATTGTCAAAATATTTAGTATAGGCCGATAATTTTGAGATTGTTAGTCACGTGTTTAACGACGCATTCGTGGGCTATCAATTTTTGGCGCCGTTGCCGGGGAATTAGATTTTTACTTTTGATAATCTTGGTATTTTTTTTTGTATATATTCATGCTAACATTTTCTTTCTTTTTGTAGGTGTCAAATAAAAAGTGAAAAATTTTGAAAATTGTAAAATTGGAGAATCTGTCAAAAATATGTCGTTGAAAGTAAGATCTGTAAGTAAAAGGAGCTATTTTGGAAAAAATCCAAAAATTGCAGAAAAAAGGTAAGTGAGGTGAGTTTCCTTCTCTCTCTCACTTTCTATTTGTTTTAATTTCCTAAAAGAATGAGGGATTGCGTTGGAGGTAAGTACCCTTAAAACCCTCATGATTGAGTTTCATTTTCTTAGTTGCCATGTTTAGATAATTAATTTAAAAAATAAAAAAAATCAATCACTTGAATCCATATAAGATGTCATGTCAAGATTAGAAACTTTCCATCTTTAGGACATGCATCATTTAGATTTCCATCTTTAGGTAATTTTCCTTTTAAAAAGTTTCTTTTCTTGTTGAAGATTGCGGGAGGCAAGGTGAGAATCTCAACTTTCTTAAAAGCATGATCATGCATTGTCATGCTTCCATTGATTTTATGGTGTGCACATCATTTCTAAAACATTTTAAGGGTAACTTCCTTAACAAGATAAGGTGGGGATTTGATCACCATTCCTTAGCCCACAAACCACAACTTCCTGCATCTTTTGCACTCACAAGCCCAATAAAAGAAAGTAGAAACATGACCTAGGGTTCGCTTTGAGACATAGGCCCACTTGGGCCCGCTATCAAGTTTGGAGACTGGTGTCTAAGGCTAGAGGTTCATTGGCAAACGCCTAAGTGGACAAGTGGTTACTTAATTAGGTTCCTGCGAGAGCAGGGGGAACCTCCCACTTTCCTACCTCTTATCTGGCCAGTTAACGAGCTTGAGAGTGGATTTGAGTGAGACCTCAGTTGATTAGTGAGAAATCAAATGTTTATGTCCTAGGGAACCATAGGTGTCATAGGATTAATTGTTTGCTAATTATTTGAAAATATAAAAAAAATCAAATATTTCAAAAAAAAAAAAGGATTTATGTGGGTTGACAATCACGGTTATGAAATTGGCACATCAATTGGGCAAATTGGATCAACCCATTATGGTATTCACTCTCAACCTAACCTACTTTATCCATCAACCTCTACTTACCAGTCCAATGGCTCCAAATGGACTCAAGCCCATCTTATTCCTGGTCACCCAATTACAAATCACATGTATGATTTGGGGTGGAGGAACTATGTTGACCCACTTTACACCTCATCACCTCCCTGAACCCAAGAATAGACCTAAAATTTTCAAGCGTCATCTATACCCACTCCTTACTCAAAAGTTGACCAAGGTGTCTCCCCTGAGAAATTGAGTTTACTCTACCAAGATCATCAAGGAGAAATTCAAAGACCCTTTCTAGGTGCCGAAATCATATCATGGTTTGATCAAAAAAATTTTGGCATTGATCTGCCAGTGTGCTTAGCAAATGCTCCTAAAGGCACACCTTTCCAACAACTTGGAGAAGTAATGCCACATTTGACACTTAGAGATCAACCTATTCTGGCCCAAGCCCAAAGTCCACCCATCCACAACTTTCAACATTTGGCCCAATTCTAGATTGATGTTCATGATAAAAGCCATCATGAGGGGTAACATGCATATCCTTAGCCCACTCACACATCTCCCTCGCAATCAGGCCTCTTTGATGATCAATTTGGGCAATTTATGAAAAAATTCCATGATAACCAACAAGTCTTTGAGCAAACATTCACCCAACAACAGCAAGAATTAGAGCAATCATTTGTCAAAATTGACCTTCTGATTAATCAATTGATGGAAATCAGAAGGAGGCAAGGTAGCCAATCACCATGTCAACCCATTGACAATCATGAACATCATTATCTTGATTGTGACCCACAATTTGACTCTCAAATTCCATCCACAACTTCTCAGTCCAACATGATTGTGGATATACCCACTTGGAAAATCAGAGATAATATTAATGGGTCAAATCAAGAGGAGATGAGTGCCACTGAAAATCAATCCATAGTCTTGGCCCAACTTGAAACTGACCATCAAGAAGACTCCATCCATAATGTCATATTTGAGGAAAACTCTAGTGAATTAGTTGAATTCAAGTTGGGGGGAGAAGAGAAAGAGTGTCTTCCAGATGTTGGGCCCAAGTTTGATGTGACATTGTTTCAAGTGGGTGACGAAGAAGAGGTGAGTGTGGAGAAAGAGCTGGGTGTAATCATCAATCATTCTTCTTGGGTCAGAGAAGAATTAGAAATTCTGCCTGAAGTCCACATTGACTGGGTCTCTCTTGATGTCGAGAAAGACATGGAACTCCTACCTCTCCATAACCTTGGCAAATCCAACATGTTCATGGACATGCTACCACTAGGTGATTGGTCAACTACCCTTTAATCTTTTAAGCATCCTTGTGTTGAAAGTCATATCTATTTCATTCTAGATTATGCTACTATTTTTGACACAAGTCAGCCTGTGGAGTTCCAACAATCCTCTGAGCATTCAAAACAATCTGACCTCAACATCATGAAAAAGGATCTGAAAATAGAAGTTGTGGGTGAAAAGGGTGAAAATAATAAAGTCAACATTGATGTGTTCAACACATATAAAGATCTTAAGTGTACAAATGAATATTTCTTAATTGAAGATATGATCTTGAATGCCCCAATTTCTCTATTATTTACTGATTTGAAGGGTAAGTTTGGCCCACTTGACCCACCATGGCTGGTGATGTCTTACAAAGAAAAAAATTGGCGTCAATTGATTGGTGGTGTTACGTGAGCCTGTTACCTCAATGTGTTTGGCTGAAGACATTAAACTTAGCGCTTGTTGGGAGGCAACCCAATATTTGTAGGAAAATTGATTTCTATTGATTTAGTTTTTATTTTGTGTCTTAGGTGTTTGATGTCCACTATCCTTTGATGAAGCTAGTGTGCAACCACCCTCATGTGATCATCAGGTTGTATCTCTCCTTTCTTAACTTACATTGGCTTTATTCTATTTTTTATTATTTTTATGCCATTGAGGACAATGTCATTCAAGTTGGGGGGAGAGATAAATTGTATTTCAAATTTTTGTCCCTAACATTGTGCTTCATGTTTCGTATTTCATGCAAGATTTTTTTTTCTAGCATTGACTCATAGTGTGTACTTGTGAAGGTGGTGAGTTGAAGGGGTGAGTTAACTAGTTATGTTTTTAGCATCTTCCTCAAATACATTTGAAATTTCATCAACATAGAAAAGTATTATTAGGAGCTATTCAAATGGATGATGAGAGTTTTACCTAACATTCAGGCTGATTGATTGATATTCTACACTCTTATTGAAGACCAATTGTGGGGGAAAAGCTACCTGCCTACAAATAAATGTGAAAATGTGAGCAATAGCGAAAAAAAAAGGAAAATATCCCAGATCTTAGTAACCGGGCTTGCTGCTCCTAAGGCAAAAGTTGAGGCTCGCGTCAAAAAGTGAAGGGAGGTGCAACATCATGTACCTAAAAAAAAAAAAAGAGCAAAAAGCATGAAAAAAAAAGAACTAGGCAGAGTGGAAGCTACCTGTAATCTGAGGATCGAATTTAAGGAGTGTAGAGTTGATATCATCATTGAGTGATAGGTAAAAATCCCATGCATTCTCTTTCTGATGCTCAAATATTGAATAAAAAGGTCATGGAATTCTGTGTGTATCTTGAGGAACTGTCTAATGACATGAACTGACATATTTGCCTTTGACACTCTCGACTGGAACTTGAAATACTTATGATCAAGCATTCTCATTCTTATTTTCTTGTCATGAAGTATGATGTTTTGAACTCTTGTTTGTCCCAATTATTCATTTGTGTGCATTGCTAAGGGACTAGCAATGAGTAAGTTGGGGGGTATGATAATTGTAATGTTATTGATGATAATCATGTTATTTTATTAACTTATGGTCCTTAATTTCACACAAACTCATTGTCACTTTATTACAAAAATGATAATTGATTAAATCTCTATTGTGTTGTGTTTGCAGGATTAATGGGCCAAGAAATGAAGTGTCAAATGGGCCAATGGTTTTAATTGGATCAAGAGAGAATAATGAGATATTCTAATTTTTAAATATTCCCTCTCTCTTTCTTTTTAAAACTCTTCCTCATTTTTAAAATCTCCTCTCCCATTTTCTAAAATTTTCTTTCCTTTAATCTCTCATCTTTTCTCTCTTTTCTTTAACACTTTATAAACCCCCTTCCTCTCTCTCTCAGGGGATTCTTTTTTACTTTCTCTCTCTCCCTCTCTCCTGCGCATCTCCTTCCTCCTCTTTCTCTTTCCCTTCTTCTTTCTCTTTCTTTTTCTCCCTCTCTTGCTCCCGGTCTCTCTCTTCTCGAAAGAACAGAAGTAGAAGCAGCAGCAACGCAGTCGCCTGCCAGCGCCACGCGCGCCCTAGCGCCCGCTCCGCGCGCCTGCCGCCCGGCTGTTCGCGCCCGCCCGACCACCTGCCCGCGCCTGCGCGCGAGCCCCCACACCTGCCGCCTCCCCCTTCACGTTGCATGCGTTTGCATGCAACGTGAAGGGCCGCGTCTCCCTCTCTCTCTCCTCTCTCTCTCTCGTGCACCTCTCTCTTCTCTCCCACTTCCTCTCTCTCTTCTATTTGCGCTCTCTCCCTCCTCTCTCTCTTTTCTCTCTCGCCTGTCTTCCCTCTCTCTCTTCTTTCTCTCTGTCGCTCTCTCTCTTCTCTCTTCTAATCTCTCTCTTGTTCTCTCTCCTTTTTCTATCTATTTTCTACCTTTCTTTGGTGTAATTGTTGATGTCTGTTGGTTGGTATAAATTATTTCTTTGTTAAACATTTTTTACTGTTTAGTAGATTGTAATGTTAAATCATGTCTCATGTTCTCTCATTCCCTCGTTATCTCTCTCTTTATTTACTTAGTTTAATTAGTTTAGTCTTATTTAGTGCAACTTAAATTTAATATCACCACGTTATTTTCCTACACAAAACTCAAGGTTTTCAACTCTAAAATCTTTTTCCCCGTGGATTCAACTCGGCTCTCACCACTAAACTATTGTGAAAATATTTAGTATAGGCCGATAATTTTGAGATTGTTAGTCACGTGTTTAACGACGCATTCGTGGACTATCACTTCGCCGTGGTTGGGATTGGTTACTAAATGAGGATCGTCGGGGTCTATATTTATAGCCGAAATCGCGTCCAATACAGCGGACGCCTCTTGCCCATAAACAATGTCCGTCTGACAAGCTGTGATTTAGAAGATCGCCTGATTTGCACACGATTTGACATTATCATGATGTTCGTAGTTGTAAGCTAGGTTCTGAATCGGGTCTGGGTGGTTGGCCGCGTTTTCTTAGGCAAATCGAATCTTTGACAAAATTCGATCCTAGAATTGATGTTTATAAAATGCGGCGAGCCACCCGGACGCTTTTTCAAGGAACATCATGATTGCTGACATGGCGTCCATTAAATGGAGCTGACAGGGCGCGGTCAGAATCCTTGACTTTTTAATCACGACGAGACGGCAGGACGTGGTTTAAAAATAGACCATGTGCCCAATCGCAGGTTCGATATGCGTCGGTGACCGTCGCCGCGCATCGATCCTACAAAAGACGTCCGCTACCTTCGACGCGTTTAAATGAAGTTCATCAGCCCCTTTGGGGAAATTTCTAAAAATCCTAAAATAATCTGAAAAAATAGGAACACCACTCAAGAGGTTAATTGAAAAGAGCCATTTTGAGGCATCGCAGTGTAACATGAATTTTGCTCAATGTGAAGCCAAATTGGCGTGTCTACAGTTGCGATCTAGTTCACGATAGGAAGCTTGTCACGACTACAGACAGAGGCTCAGGTGCCAACCCGAGACCTCCCAAAATGCCCCAAAATGGCAATACTGGTGTGCATAAAGGGAGGGGAGCATGTAGGATGATGAAAACACATGATATAAGCATAAACCACCACCCATTCATGTCAAGAATAGGCATCTACACTCCAAAAAACCTAACATGCAAGTATGATGGAACACTCAAACCCAACCCCCAATTCAAACACCATAAGCCAAATAAGCAATCCACACTCCTAGCATGCTTCTACTGGCTTGGAGAAAGGGATTGGAGGCCCTAGCATGGTAGAACTAGGGGGAAGACAAGAGTCCCTACCTCAAAAAGAAGAGCCAACCCGTTGGGGTCTTCTCGTATGCATGGCCACCTCCTCCTCGCTCCAAGCTCACGCTGTCCACGAGCAACGAGCGTCCTCCTACACGTCGGAGAAGAGGATCACCAGCACGAAGAAGAGAACGCCACGCCCATGCCGGAGAAGAATACCACGCCGAAGGATAAACACACCTCACACACCACAAACACCCTCACACTCTCCCCACGGAGCAAACACACATAGAGGGTTCGAAGGAAGGAAGGAGGAGGAAGAAAAGGGGAAGAAATGGGGAGTTCTTATGGCCTTGCAGAAATATGCCTCGGATCTAAGAATGCGACAGCCAACTCATCGCGTTCACTTACTGAACGCGACGGCTAACCTATCGCGACTCCAATGTCATGGTCAGACCTAACCAGTAGATCCGCCACGTGTCATCCTCGCAAACCTGACACCATGAACGCAACACCTGACATGTCGCCTTCATCTGTCAGCGCTTGACACTTGTCCCAACTATCCCGACAGCAAGATGACAAAACTGCATACTGCGGTTAGAAGATTGAATGCGATGACATGCCTGTTGCGTTCCCAACCAGAACGTGATAGCCATCTTGTCACCTTCAGAAGGCGACGACCCGATATGTTGCTACCTTCTGCAGAAGGTGGCAGACTAAGGAAAAAGGGGATGTTACAATCTAACCAATAAAAAAAATAATTTTGTCCTCAAAATTAAGGGAGAAACTAGGGGGATGAAGGCAAGCAAATATACCAGTCACTCAAACAAGTAACGAAAATGCACCCACATGTCTTCCTCGCGCTCTCACGTGGCCTCGCCACCGACGCGATTCTCCCAAACAACCTTGACGAGCGGGATCTGCTTCCTGCGCAACTGCTGCACTCTGTGGTCCCCAACACTAACCGGGTTGTGACGGCCCTGGATATTTATGCCCATTAAGGCTCCATATCCAGATCTGCCTCCCGCGAACGGACCGAAGTCTCGCAAGAGATATCTCACACAAGTGTCCAGTAGGAATATAAAAGACAACTACATAGTATAAAACACAAGAAAGTACATGTGCTCATACCTGCATATAACAATTTACAACTGTCCCATTACATTATTACATGTCCAATTAAAAGTACAACTACCTGGGGCATACCTCGAGGGAGCACAAGCTCACACAGAAACTAACTACAACTCAACTGCTGGTGGTACAAGTCTGACACAACACCGCTGCAAGCCAAACACACGGCAAGCCCTGAAAAGAACTGTAGGGAAGTGAGCCTCAACAAGTCACAGGCTCAGTAGGGGCTACCCTAAACAACACCGTAACCACGGACACCTCATTCCCAAAGGATCTCACTGGCAGCACTAATAGCCAAACCATTTCATGCTCACAACAATTGAATTTAAGCTGCAATTAAATATAAACACATTAACTATTCACAACTTCGGAAAGTAAGAGGGAGCAACAGCACTAGCTCCACACCACTAGTCTGCTCGACAATAGTAACGCCTAGGCCTCAAGCCTCACAGGCAAACCACAGTCACAACCAATTGTTTAAGCTATAAGCCGCACAAGCAAACCACTGCCTAGGCTATAAGCTTCATATGCAAGTCTCAAGTATGTGGGTAACAGGACTGCTAACCAAAAGCTGGCCCTTTATTCCCCAAACCATAATATATCGGAAGCCACACACAGAATGGCAGGGCAAGCTACAACGGCCAATCCTTCACACACGAAAACCATATACGAAAGCTTTCTCAAGGAAGGTAAGGTAAAGCACATTGAGTGGAAGGTCACACCACACGACCTCCACGAACACAGTTCCATGTCAACACCAGAAAAGATCGGTATACGATGTACCACCACAAACCATTACCCATACGGGGTACAGGTACCTATTAGCACAAGGTACCAGCATGGAAACCGTAAGTAAACCAGTGCCGTAACAGGGCACACCATAGCGAGCTAAACCACATTTGGTGAGTCAACACTCACCAACTATAACCAAAACTGTGCCACCACTCGGGCACACCACAAGCCACAACCGCAGTCACAATTGTACCAACACCAAGGCACACCTCGAACGGGCCAAACCTTGACTACGCTCACGAGCCATAGCCAGTGGCAAAGCATGAGTCGGAAAGGAACAACACCACCACACTGGAACAAACTACTGGCTGATCAGGCTAGTATCCAACCCGGACAACACAACACAAGAACAACCTCTCAGTCTCGCAGTCACGGACGAAAGGTCCAACTGCCGCTCTACGAGAACAAGTCAAACAACTGTGGAGACCAACTAACACCACACCTGCAGACACACCGCTGCAGGTCCATGCCTGGCACCTCTAGGGTCTCTGGCCGGAGCACCCTAAAGTGAGGCACTGGAAAACAGGACTAGCTGGGGACTAGTGTTGACTGCTGGTGTCCGTACCCCCAACTACGAGCGCGCTACAAGCGACTAAAAACAAGCTCTGGGAAGTCACTGTCCCACTGCCGTCTTTCCCTCAGTCGGACGTACAACTCAAACACAGGAGTGAGAGTGTCCAGGAAGACGACACAGACCTCAACAGTACACACAGTACCGGGACAAACTCCGGGCACAACAAGTACACGTGCCTGGCTCACAAAGAACCTGGGGTACCCGACTAGAGAGGCATTCCGGAATAGGCGCCGGACCACCACACTCGGCTAGCACAAATCATGATATATACACAAACACTTTTTATTACCAATTACGGTACATATGTTAGAAATATCTTGTTCCAGTCACCTTGTGGAAGTCGCTAACCTACACAATCACACACATAAACCATATTAATAATAACACCACAACCTGTCATCGGTCACAAAGTGACCTCCACTGCCACACTAAACACAGTACCCGATAATCACATAATAATCATACTTATACTTTACTCATTATCCATTTAGGATAATCCATAAAAGATTCTAAATGATCAAGGCTAGGTTCAAACGTGAACCTCACTGCCACAACACCACAGACTAACATAATAATTAAGATACAATAAACGCAATAACGTACGATGTGCCATGCGCACACAAACCACATGCACGACATCCAAATCACGTAGACACCACGTGTATAATACACCAGCCAGGTGCACCACACGTCATTCACGTAAACAACATGTCCAACACATGGACAACACGCTCCAAGAGCGATACAGGTGCCAACGCACCACACATAACACATTAACCACGTAAAACATGCCCACCTTGTGAGCGACACGCTCCGTGAGCATAACAAGTGCACTGGCTCCACCTGTCATTGCCATGCACAACAAATACAAATAATCGTTTAACCACAACACTAAAAGCATACATGTCCAGATGTAACGGCCCCGGCGCCCGGGTCCCCGGCTCCCACCAAGGATCCGACCGTCGGCACCGCCGCCCACGGGTCCGGAGACCCGGAAGGGCTAACGGATCGGTCTAACTAGATATGTGACGGAAAGTAAGTAACGACAAACGTACTAAAAATGTACCAACTAGTGCAAGAAGAAGTCTAACACAACGTGCAAGTCTAGTACAAGTCCCAAAGTAGTAAAAGTACAAGTGCAGAAAGAAAAAGGAATAACACGTCCCTTACCCCGAGGGTGAAGTACAGAACTGGGGGAAACACTGCCGCTAGAGACGCCGACTACTGCGGCCTCATCTCCTCGCTACGCCGCGGAGGGAACTGCTTTGAAGTCTCACCTGCAAAACAGGGAGTAAGCTTCACAAAGAAGCCCAGTAGGGACTACCAATCTCCCACTGGTTCCACAAGCAGATAGACTAGAGCAATAATTAAAATAAAGCAGTAAGGTCTAATCTACTAAACAGAGTAAAGTGCGGAAGCGTAAAAGAACTACACAGTCATCGGTCTAGGCCACTCGGCAGGACCGGAAAACCCGTGTAAACCAAGGCACCACAAGAACCCAGCTGTAAACACAGACAACGAACTGCCCTGACAAGCACACTAGCTACAGTACACTACTCTAGTCAGCTGGTCAGGTGCGCCACACGTCTTACCCTCGACCAATGGTCCAAGTCTAACACCTCCCGTCGGAGTGAGACGCGGAACCACAAGTAACCCCAACTGCCGTAGTCTGGCCGGACTATGGTCCCACGCCTGACACCTCTAGGTGGTACCGGAACCACGTAGAGTGAGGCAGTGAGAACGGACTAGCTGAACTGCGCTGTACGAGTCACACACTACCGGCGTCCCAGTCTCAGCTAAGGGAGCTCCACAAACGACCACGTCGCAAACCCCGCCGTCTGGAGCAACACCCTTTGACACAGACGCGCGGGAACCGGGGGTCCCAGGTAACGGTAACAACCTGTCTCGCGGACAAGCCCTCAAGTGCCTAGCACCGGGCGAAGAGAGAGAGAGACTAGCAGTAGCACTGTACTAGGAAACAGCACAGGTGCCGAGAAAACCGAGTCGCAGCGGAAGCAAGACACTGAGCAGGTTGCCAAGTCCCTTCTCTGACTGAGAAGGCGACAGGCCTGGTGTCGCCTTCAGGAAGGCGACACCTTGGCTGGCGCAACCCTACTGATCTGGTTGCGACATAGGCCATGTCGCAACCAGGTCAATACTCCAGAACAGACCCGAGAACCGGAATGGGAAAAGCACGCAGAAGGCGATGGCCCCCATGTCGCCACCAAGAAGGCGACATAGATGATGTCGCCTTCAGGAGTTTCTGAAGGCGACGCATCGATGTGTCGCCACCTGGTTTGCGACACCCAAGGTGTCGCATTATCAGGTGCAACACACCGAGGCTCCCTTCTTCAGGGCCTCAACCACACCACAAACACATCCGTGGGGAGGGGATCATGTAGGCAATTAAACACGGTTCTAAAGAGCTCAAACCACCCTCTAGAAACCCCAACAAGCATGCATAATAGCCTACACTCGCGTGCATCTCACTCAACACAAGGAGCACCCTCAAACCCCAAGCAACCATAGCATGCATTCAAAGGAACACACAAACCACATGATGCACATAAACAACCTAGCATGGTAGATCTAGGCTTGGAAGGGGGTGAGGATCCTAGCAAGTGGATCTAGGGGGAGGGTTTGGGTTCCCTACCTCGAGATGAAGATCCAACCACAAGGGCCCTTCTCGTAGGCTAGCAACCCTCCACCTCCGAGCTCCGGCGATCCACGTGCCTCCTCCCACAAGCCGGGCAAATCCTCTCCCTTGAAGAGCATCCATGCATGCCAAAGAGAGGAAGAACAGTGAGAGGGGATCAAGCAAAGAACAACCCAACCAACAACAACCAAGAGCAACCTACCTTGCAAAGAAGACCAAGGCCTCCCTCCCAAGCATCCCACGGAGCTCCCAAGCCTCAGTTCGCCGGAGGAGAAGCCTTCACCAAGCTAGGAGACGAACTGGGGTTTGTGCTCACGGCTTGGGCACTTAAGCCTTTGAAACTGAGAAGGCGACATGGGCCCCGTCGCCTTCAGTAAACCTGAAGGTGACATAGGACATGTTGCTTTCCCCTGCTCAACGGTCAAGTCGGCCTGCGACATCGCCACGTGTCAGCCATGCAGGCCTGACACCAGAAGGTGACATAGGACCTGTCGCCTCCTTACTGCCAAAGGTTGACACATGTCACCTCTCTTCAGACAGTAAAATGAAAAAGTGCATGCGGCTGGCAGCACAGACAGAAGGCGACATAGGGCCAGTCGCCTTCCCAACTGGAAGGCGACAAGCCACATGTCGTCTTCAGAAGGCGACATACCCTATGTCGCCACCCTTGAAGGAGGGCGACTGGTCAGGGTAACACGGGGTGTTACACCAGACCTCTCAGCTGAGGTCGCGACAAGGGGCCAGGTCGCCTTCAGAACGTGACGCCCCGACCTGTCGCAATAAGAAACCCTGTCGCGACGGGTTGGCCTGTCGCGACCTTGTCGCGACGGCAAAGTCTGTCGCCTTCACAGGCGCAAACCCTAATCCGCGTGGAACTCCATGGATTGCCACTCCAGACCATTCAAACTACAATTAATTCACGTTTTCCATGCTTTAATGGATACCTTAACATGGTATCTACAGTTTCCAAAGCAATAAACGAACTAACAAGCAATCCACAGCATGAATCAAGGTAGAACACCCTACCTTTGCGAAGAACGTGAAAACCGGAGATCCCTCGGCGTTTCCCCCGCTCCACATGACATCCTCGCGGTGAGAACAGGCCCCAAACACTTCCAGAACCTTGAATCGCTCGGAGAAACCCCGCAGCAGCTCCCCCATGGTCGAGCAGAGCCTGTGGAAGCTCTGTTCGGCCGGGGTTTTTAAAAACAACACAGCGGTTAAGATCGCGACATGCACCTCCGTCGCGACCTGATCGTGACTTAGTTGACCGTCGCCTTCTCATGCCTGACGTCAGCAGGCCACCCAGTGCAAGACACTTAGCGCGCATGCAGACGTCGCCGCTCAACAGCGGTAACAAGAACGCGACCCCCAGGGCTGTCGCGTTCAGAACGCGACGTATGCCCCTGTCGCGTTCACAGGCAGAAAACCTGTGAGCGCTTTGGGCCCAACCTAGCGGCCCACCAAGCCTCACAACGCGTGCAAACACCTGAAACACGTACTAATGGGCCACACATTGGCCACCAAACCCACTAAGCAGGGGTCCGCAAAGATCCAGAAAATCGCGCAACGTTACATTATTATCACCTAAAAAGAAATGTCGTCCTCGACATATAAAACAAATCATAACAATCCAGATTATCACCTAAAAAGAAACAAAACCATATATAGAGCAAGTAGGATACGCTTCCTTTGTATCTTTTTCTTTAATCATCTGCAATGGCTGATCCATCTGTTCATTCTCATGTTTGTTCTGTCTTTCCTTTCTTTTCAATTCATTTCACAACTGCCTTATTTTATAATTTCAATCTGCTATTTCCTTATCTTTTATCCGTAGGTGATTCTGCCTTGTTGGTGGCGCTTTATCTCCTTGGACTGAACCTACTTTCACATTTTTCCGGCTGTGTTTGCAAAATTTCTTTCGGGACTGCTTTACCTGTGTCGAGTATCTTACACCGTGATCCCTTTTCATATTATTCTGCCCATACCACTTAAATCATTTCTGATTAAAAACTATAATAACCTCTGTTCCTTTATTTGCTACACAAAACTTTATACTTTTCTTCTTATTCAAATAAACCTTGAACAATTCTGCGAATATTAAATCTTTCTTGCTTCAGCTTCCGCTGCGCTACTCTGATCACACTGAACACTTTTGAAAAATATTCCATAATTTCTATTCTCATTATTACTTTCAATTACTTTCTTCTGGCTTCAACTGTATTCATTTCTAACTTTAACTACTTCCCAAATCATCTTATTCAATTAATTCAAGCTGAAAATATTGCTGCAATTTCTGACCTACCAAGTCGCTATTAACATACTTTACTCTTCATATACCTTTCTTGCTTTACTGACATTCTTTGGCTAATCCCATAATTACACTGCTTAACTAACCACGCTCGGATTTTGTCTTTAATTATTTCTGCGCCACATTAAATTATGAATTTTATCATATCATTGCTAACACACTTTACCCTTTACATACTTTCCTCCTTTCACACAATATTTTCTGGTTGACTCAGCAAACCAAACCCATGTCTTTTTACAATTTTTATTCTCACTGCTGAAACACTGTTATCAAGACAACTTACTCGATGTCATCTTATCCAGAATTCCTTATTACTAAACTGATCATGTCTTTCCTTATCTGTTCTGTTTTGCTTTACCACCTCTTAATCTGTTCACTATTCCTTAACTATTCTGCTGCAACTTTTACATTAAACTTAGGAGACATTTTTATACGAAATTCCTTCATTTACCTGGATCACTTTACTGCTTACTATTTACACAAATTCCCGCTACACATTCCTTGATTCATCTGATTATCATTGCTCTATAATCTATCACATTCTCTTCTTCTCTTCTCTCTTTTTTTTTCATCTGATTAGTAATACTGAACTTTAACTTTACTGCCAATAGCATAATTTTCATTTTTGTAAAGCATTCCTCTTAACTATTCTGCTAACTAATTAATCTCATTATGCCATTTTCACTACAATCTTTCATATTTAAATACTGCCATAGCCATAAACTGAAACCATTTCCTTCAAACACAATATCTGGTTCTGTCTGGCCCCTCTATTCTACATTACTGGTCCACTACCAAATAAAAACAATTCCACTATTACAATTTACTCACAAATATCCATTCACAATTTGCCTTGCTGTGACTTTAATCTACTTCTGACAAAATTTTTATTTTCCTGTGCCCACAAATTGCATATAATTGCTGGCATTACCGCTCTTATTCTTAACACTATGACTCTGTACAAATCTTTATGCAAAATCCTTATCCACTGCTACTTACTAACTATCTTTCTTATAAAATTCTCAGACAAATCTGGCTGCCCACTGCTTTTCCTTTATTCTTTCCTTACCCAACTGCTTAACTCTGAATCTTTGCATCAAACTTTCTATTACCATCTTTATTCATAACATCACTATTCTAAAACTCTTCACTGCACCCATCTCTAACCACAAAACACACTTCATCTGGCTGCCACGCATTATTGTTCCTCTGTTTATTAATATCATATCTTTAACTAACTATCTCACTTAATCACTTCAAACCTGACACATCACTTAATCACACCACTTCCTTTATATCTATCCATACAAATCTCAAATACATTAATTAATTTCGCCAAAATTCTCAACCACAATTCATGTCTAACATTCCTGATCACACTGCTCTATTTCCCACCATAGCACTATTCCCTCTGCCATTCCATCACATCATTACTCTATACCTGCCTCTGCTAACTCTGGTCCTCATTAAAACACTTTCACTGATTTCTATAATTGATTTCATCAATCTCTTTAATTTCTATAATTAAGAACCTTTAAACAATTATAATTTAATCACAAACTGGCACCCCAATGTGACCACACTCACTCTGCACTATTAACCGTGCCATTTCTCTACCATTTCTAAAAACTGCCAGTTTAACAAACAAAAACACACAATTTTCATGCAAAAGCTCTCGTGAAAACCACATTAAAAATCACATAAAACCACAGACTTACTACCAGTAGTGGACATTAAACCATGTATTGGGACATTGTACTCTCAATGTTTTTTCATATTCTAACTGAACCATGCTCTGATGCCAACTACGACGGCCCTGGATATTTATGCCCATTAAGGTTCCATATCCAGATCCGCCTCCCGTGAACGGACCGAAGTCTCGCAAGGGATATCTCACACAAGTGTCCAGTAGGAATATAAAAGACAACTACACAGTATAAAACACAAGAAAGTACATGTGCTCATACCTGTATATAACAATTTACAACTGTCCCATTACATTATTACATGTCCAATTAAAAGTACAACTACCTGGGCATACCCCGAGGGAGCACAAGCTCACACAGAAACTAACTACAACTCAATTGCTGGTGGTACAAGTCTGACACAACGCCACTGCAAGCCAAACACACGACAAGCCCTGAAAAGAACTGTAGGGAAGTGAGTCTCAACAAGTCACAGGCTCAGTAAGGGCTATCCAAAACAACACCGTAACCACGGACACCTCAACCCCAAAGGGTCTCACTGGCAGCACTAATAGCCAAACCATTTCATGCTCACAACAATTGAATTTAAGTTGCAATTAAATATAAACACATTAACTATTCACAACTTCGGAAAGTAAGAGGGAGCAATAGGACTAGCTCCACACCACTAGTTCGCTCGACAACAGTAACGCCTAGGCCTCAAGCCTCATAGCTATGGCCTCAGTAACTGCCTCTCACCAACCTCGTGCCGATGCAAAGGTGTCTGGCACGGTCTGCCATACAAAGCCTCGTAGGGCACTATCCCAATGTTGGAGTGAAAGCTATTATTATATGCAAACTCCACCATGGGAAGGTGCGACTCCCACGTGCCACCCCAGTCAAGGAAACATGTTTTCAACATGTCCTCGAGGGTCTGTATGGTCCTCTCCGATTGACCGTTTGTCTGCGGGTGGTAAGTTGAACTTAGTCTCAACTCAGTGCCCTGTGCCCTCTGAAAACTGTGCCAAAAGTGAGAAGTAAATTGCGGATCTCTATCTGAGACAATAGAGATCGGGGTCCCGTGCAATGGCACAACTCTGTCCACGAACAATATGACAAGCCTGTCCACTGACCAAGTTGATCTGACTATCTTCGTCAGTCGGTCGACGATCACCCACACACTGTCGTGCCCCTGCGAAGTACTAGGTAAACTAGAAACAAAGTCCATGGTGATGTGCTTCCACTTCCACACAGGAATGGGTAACAATTGTAGCTCACCACCAGGACGCCGGTGCTCTACCTTCACCTGCTGACAGGTAAGGCAATGAGCGACAAACTCAGCAATATCTCTCTTCATCTCGGGCCACCAAAAGAGTCCCCTCAAGTCGCGGTACATCTTGGTGGAACCAGGATGAACAAAGTACCTCGACCTGACATCCGCAAGAATGTACAGCCTGCCTCTGAACCTGACCTCTCTGTCCTCATCCAACTCTACCTCTGGCATCTGCAAGATATATGCTAGGTCTGAATATGCACTCTGTGCCTCTAAGACATGCTGATATATGACTGGACGAACTGTCAAACTGGTCAACACTACTCTGGTTCTGAGTCTCGACGGAGAAAACACTCTCCGAGCGGCCTCCTCTACCAACCTCCAATGTCTAACCAACAAAGAACTCAAGTGGGCTTTCCTACTCAATGCATTTGCTACGATATTAGCCTTTCCCGGGTGATAGGAAAGAGTAAAGTCATAGTCCTTTAGGTACTTGACCCACTTGCGCTGCCTGAGGTTCAGATCCCTCTACGTGAAGACATACTGCAAGCTCCTATGATCTGTAAACACCTCGAACACCTCTCCATACAATTAATGTCTCCTCAACCTCAAGGCAAACACGACTGCTGCAAGCTCCAAGTCATGTGTCGGATAGTTTTGCTCATGCTTCTTCAGCTGTCTAGAAGCATAAGCGACTACCCTCCCCTGTTGCATCAACACGGCACCAAGACCAGTCCCCAAAGCATCGGTGTAGACAACAAAACCACCGCTACCAGACGGTACAACAAGGATCGGAGCTGAAGTCAACCTGCTCTTCAGCTCTTGGAAACTCTGCTCACACTTTGCTGTCCACACGAACCCGGTCTCTTGCCTAGTCAACCTCATCAGCGGCTTTGCAACTCCGGTCAGAGGGTAGACCGGGTACCTCAGAAGCAAAGCACAGGTGCTCCAAGTATCTCGAATCGGACGGTCTTCCACTGACAGTCCACCAATGCAGAGTGTGCCTCCAACCAATCCATGCCAAGGATGGCATCGAAGTCGTGGATCTACAAGGCAAACAGTCTGGCTGGCAGAAGGTGGCCCTGTAGCTCAACAGTGACATCCTCTAGGTAACCCAGATTACGCACATAGTCACCCGTCAAAAGCTTAACAGCTAGGTCACAGGTCCGCTCCAGAGCAAACTCAGTAAGGGAACCAAAGAACGCCTCTAAAGCAAAATGATGTGTAGCACTGAGATCAATCAAAACACGTGCAACTCTACCAAGGATAGGAACTGTACCGACGACCAGATTAGAGGCCTCTGCCTCCTCTCTGGTGATGTTCATCACCCGACTGCGACCACGTCCTCGCTGAGGCTGCTGTTGGTGCTGTGGTGGATGCTGGTACTGCTGAGGTGGCTGAAACCGCCCCTGGTACTGCTACTGACGTTGTGCTTGCTGAGGTGGAGGGTACTGTGCCTGTGGTGCCTGCTTCGTGTACTGTGGAGGTGCCAACTGCTGCTGCCTCTGCCTCAACGGACACTCCGGCCTAAAGTGACTCGACTGCCCACAGTGAAAACAACCCGTGCCCTGCTGACTCTGCTCTGCACTAACTGCTCCACTAGCTGCTCTGGCTGACGTCTGTGCTGTGGGTGGTAACACTGCCTACCCCATCGAGTGAACAACTTCTTCAACTTTGAGATCAGGCCGGTGCCGCCTATGCCCGAAGAAGAAGAAGATGACACACTCCCTCGGCTGCCAGAAGGACGCTGGTATGGGGCAGACCTCGCTGAACCTCCTCCCTGTTGCAGCTAGAACCAACACTCCCTTTTCAAGGCGGTAGCTTTGGCCACTGCTAACGCCAAGGTGTCGCAGAGGTGGCCAACCATGACCCACCTCAACTCTGAGCATAACCCACTAATTAACCGCTCAGTGCGAGCCTGCTCACTAGTGGCTATATGAAGGACGTGCCACAAACATTGTACAAACCTCTGGTGGTACAGTCAGCTCTCCCTGCGTCAACTCGTGAAACTGGTCCCTCCTCTCACGACAAGCATAGTCGAGGAAGTACTCACCGTGAAAGACCCCCAAGAACTGCTCCCAAGCTATCTAGTCCAGCCTGCTGCCCTAAAAACTGGTCTACCTCACTATCCTCCACAACTCATGGGCTGACCCCTTTAGTTGATACACTATCAGTCAGACCTGATCCTACTCTACATAGTCCATGACCTTAAAAGTATGCTCGAGCTCATGGACCCAACTCTCTACTCGGTCTGGATCATAGTCACCATAAAAAGTCGGAGGCCGAAGACGAGGAAACATCTTCAAAAGTGATGTGCAGACCTCAGGTGCTGCTGCCGCTACCACTGGAGTCTGCTACCATACCACTGGGGGTACCTCACGTTGAACGGGTGCTGCCTGCGAAGTCGCTAGTGGCTGCTCCTCTGCTGCCATCCTTGCAAACTACTGACCTCCTACTGGCATCTGCTAGTACTGCCACGGAGCCTGGAACATCGTCCTTCACCACTGCTCCATAACCTCTGGCGGTGGCGGGGGTGGGTACCACTATTGCTGATGTGCTCCCTGCTGTAACGGAACACCCTGCTGGTCAACCTGCTGAGGTTGAGCATCTGTCGGTGCGTGCTCGGTAGCAACCGACTTCCCCTTGCGTGGCGAAGGGGCCAAGGCGACACTCTTGTCACCCATAGCTGTTAGAAGAAAAAAGGAGTAAGCAGTTAGAGCGATGAGTGCGCAAGCAAACCAAGGAAGCCGACGGAAGGACTATGACCTTTTATGCCCTAGGCAATCAGTGCGAGCAGCTTCTCGGAAGGTTCATACAAATCTGGAGCCTTTATCGCTTTTAAGTCCCCAAAGTCCGAAAGCTCAGTGGCGGTAAGTCTAGGCGATCCAAACACCTTGCTTCGAAGGTCGATTTCTGACCACTTGGTCGGAAAAGGCCATCCTGATGGGCAGTAGACGAAAACGAAATTCCTCTTCCAGTCATGGATAAAGGTCGGGAGCTTGCCAAGGATCTGCCGACCAGTTCTGGCCGAGAAGTAAAGCCAGTCTCCGAATGGCTTTATGGAAAAGCAATAAAGGAAGAGGCGCGTGGTTGGAGGGACCCCGGCCGAGACATAGACCGAAAGAAAGCCAATGATCATTCGCCAAGAGTTAGAGGTCAGTTGTGAAGGGGCGATCCCAAGCTCCAGGAGCAAGAAAATGGTAAAAGGGTTGAAGGGGAAGTGCAGACCAGCCCTAACCGCTTCGGTGTATATGCAAACCCCCTTCTCCATCACATGATGGGCCCGAAAGTGGCGATTGGCGAAGATCACTGCGTCGGCCGGTAGGGATATCCTCGGATGTTTCCTAAACCAACTAAATGTCCCGTGAGTTGTCTCGCATACTGCGTCGGCCACGTTGTCAGCCAGGCGACGAGTGCCGGATGTGTGAGCCGAGGGCGCACAAGGAACGTACTCTCCTGTGCTAACCTCTAGGATGAACTTCTTCTCTACGGGACCCGACACTAAAGTACCAGGAAAGCCATTGGAAGACTGGGAGCTCTCGCTGGCGGTCCTATCACTACTAGAAGATGGAGACGAAGAACCCCCGGACGAAGAATGAACGGATGGAGGACTCATGGCTTACCTCAGAATGAAGCAAGCTGAGCAGGGTTCCTAGAATCGACGAACAGGAGTCGGAAAGTCGTCAGCAATCGTCGAGTCGTCGCTCAGGCTTTGGCTCGCGCGAAGTAAGGGTGCCCATTCCAGAAACAACCCCCGCTATTTATAGGCTCGGTGAGTCATTCCAATCGGACGGCCCAGGGCTGATAAACACCGTGGACCATCTTGATCTCCCCACATGTCCGCTTATAGTCGGCCGAGAGGTTATCACCCAGATCCGCAACGTACGCGACCATTGAGAAAATGCCATCATGAGGAATATGCCATCGTGTGCGCAACGGTTGGCTTCGCGACAGTGACAGTACGACAAGCAGATCAGATATGACAGAACAACATTAATAAATGTGCGTCGCTTCATACCACGAAGACAACCAAACGGCCAGAAAACCATTAGAACGATAAGGCTTCTCCTTGACCCGAACGCTCGTTTCAAGAAGAACCCGGGGGGCCAATGATGCTGGGTGTTACCAGCCGACCTGACGGCAATCCGGCGACATATCGACCCTGGTCCTCCTCGGACCGCCGACGACCCAACTCCTCGGTCAGCTTATCTGGACCTTTCCTCACGAGAGGGACTTGGTTATATTTGTTGTCTTACCCGTCATGGGTATCAAGATCCGAAAGTTTCGGCTATGCGAACGCCGATAACTGCACATGCTTATGAAGGAAACTCTCTCTAGTGGCAAGTCCGGGATTAGGGCGGCTTGCCACCTCGGCGATAGTTGGCCTGCGGAATCCAGGCCCATTTTAGGCACGCTTGCCATACGTGATTCCGAATCGCGAGGTTAAGGGAGGAGATTACGGACATGTCTATAGGTGGCTCCCACGACCCCCCTCACCAGCGATCCCCTATAAAAGGAGAAGGTAATCCACCTTAGAGAGGTATGTGATTCTTTAGACCTGAGAAGCTCTCTACTCTGGTGAATCTAGCCTAACTCGATCGTCGAAGTGTTTACCCACTGAGGCCTCTCGGTGGTCTTTGCAAATCGGCACTCATCGGCAGGACGTCGGCGCAACATCTTCCACCCCCTGGGTCAACTTCCGTTTGGCACAGGCCAAACCTGCTTGCTCCAACAGCAACAATATATATGTACATAAAGGAGTTGTGGCCCAAATGATCAGACCTACTTAAATCCCACATCAGTGACTAGGAGGGTACAATTCTTGACGTCAGTTGACATTAATTTTTTAAAATTTATCGTATCTGCATGATATTTTATAGAATTCTTTGTAAAATATCTTTATGTTCTGAGTTAATTTTCCTTAAAATTTAAATTTTATACAGAATTACCCTAAACATTTTGTTGACACGCTATTGTATGGAGGTTAGGTGAGGTGGGGTGGGGTTGGAGGTGGAGGGGGCCGATCCAAATGACATGACCAATCAACCCTGATTTTTACTCTCTTTAGTCTTTTATAATTGGTTTTTAATTTTTGCTCTATAAAATTTGAATATTTTGCTAGTTCCTAATTTCTTAAAAATGAACCATTTTCTTACCTATGGAAAGGGACATGGCTTCAAAGAAAAGTTGAAGTCTTTTGCTCAAATTAATATCAGTGCGTTACACTGGTCCCGTATCTTGAGGAATACTTACGGTTTGTAGGCACGATAGATCTGATATTATAATTTCATTTTTTAAATTTTTTATTATTAAGTTTGAAAGTAAATTAGATTGAATCGAGTGTGTACCGATACAGTACACTCCAATTAATTCTTATCGTACCAACAATAAATTGGTACAGTTGATTTAAGCGACCCAACTAACCTTGACTCAAGTTACAAGGACGGAGTAGATTGAGGAAGATTTCAGGGATAAAAGCTAAAGAACTCTATAATAAATCTTTTTATAGTTTTGTGGAGGTATTTTCCTACTTGGGTCGGAGCCAAGCGGGCCTACACTTGGAGATAGGGAAGAAGACCACCGGTAGCGGACGGATGCTTGCAAAACCAGAACGGAATCAGGGGGGCCCGGTTGAAGAACTGGGGAGAACCCTCCGATGCCTAAGTCAATAAACTGCAAGTGAGGCTTTGGAGAAGAAGGGTTCAGTGTTGAGCAGGAGCGATGTGTCTTAGATTACCTCTCTCCTCATGGAGGCTTACCAGAGCCTTTTATAGGCAGAAGTGTTGAGGGTGAGGGACGGAACGTCCCTGATCAATGCCGCAAAGGGTGCGCCTGTTAGCGCCATTGGAGGGGAGGCGCCCGTTGAGGGGCCTCGTAGTTAACGCACCATTTAATCGTGGGGCATGCATGATGCAACAGTTGTAATCGTTACAAGGAGACGGAGGGCTGTTTGAATCCCCCTGGTCGGAGGTACCGAGCAGGGGCCCTATTTGGTAAATGGAACCTATTGCTCGGTGACATGGCCTGCTGTTGGATGTCCCATGCACGGAAGTGTTACTCGTGTCGAAGAGGGCCCGACACACGCCGAGCAGCGACTGTTCGGAAAAGAGGGCTTTGGGCCGAGCCAGCTGTAAAGCGCCCAGAGACGACTCTTGGGTCCCACTGGTGCCTGAATACAGGATCGTCCTCGAGACCTTAAAGCTGGTTCTGAGAAGACGTGGCGCCCTACGGAAGGGCCACGTTTGTCCACAGAATTGGGTTGGGCCATGATGGGCCCTGGTGCGAAGGTGGCTAGGAATGGCCACCACACTTGCCCCCCACGCCTTCGAGTGAGATCGGGAACCGGGACGCTCAAGGGCGGAAGCTTGCTCGAACGTCACTTCCGTATTAAATGTGACGATGACCTCGGATGTATGGGCGGCGGCGAGGCGACGATGCTCACCATGCCTCCTCGATAGAGGAGGAAAAGCCATGATGGCAGGGTGACGTGTCGAGCCGGGGGCTCCCTGCAGTACATCTGAACGGTCATTTTGGAGCGGGGGGCGCCACCTTGATATTTCGAATTTCACGCCCTCCTTTCCTTATAAGGAAGAGGAGGGGCGAAGGCGGGGAGACCACTCCTTTAACATTTTTCGGAGAGCCTGTTTGCCCCCCAAGCATCTCTTCTTCTTCTTCACGATCTTGGACTCCATCACCTTCTTCGTCTTTGCAACTTCCGGTGATGGCCAGCAAGGGAAAAGCTTCTGCAGTCGCCGAAGTGAGCGGAGTGGCGCCGGCGGGTGCCCGGGGGCCGCAATGCCGCCATTACGAAGGCCTCTGGGAGCACTTCCAGATCGGTAACGAGTACGAGATTGTGATGGCGAGGGAGGAGGACTCGCAACTGACGAACAGGCCCGGGTGCCTCACTCTGTCGCTCGACCATATGGAGGCCGAATTCCGGCTGCCGCTGCCGGAGGTGGCGAAGGCGATGTTGAATCGATGGGGACTCGCGTCGATCCAGCTAACGCCAAACTCGTGGCGGACTATTTGCTTTTTCTGCATCGTCTGCAAGCTCTGGAATGTCCGTGGTTCAGCGGAGGTGTTTCGGGCGTAGTTCCGTCTCACCTCCTCGCCAGGGTCCGGGGCCGGTATTTACTATACCAAGCACCGACCGGATAGGATGGAGATTGAGTTGGCGAAGAAGCATTCCAACAACAAAGGTTGGATGAAGCGGCTCTTCTTCGTCAAGCGACGAGATGGTGCAGAGTGGGGATTCCCGACCAGGGTCCAAATGGCAAGGAAGGATACGTATCCCTTCCTGATCCAAGATGAAGCGAAGGCTTCGGATGGTCTTAACCGAGCATACGTACGCAACGGGGAGGGCTACCTGACGGAGTTTCAACTTGACCAGCATGGTCTGAGCTCACCATGGAGTAAGTACCCAATCACGTTGTAAGACCTGGCTTCCCGGCTTTCTTTCCGGTGTCCTAGATGACTGGTGTCGCGTCGGGGGTGCCCGACGCGACAGTGATCCATGTCGCGACAGGGCAGTCTGTCGCGTTCTTGTCGCGCCCTGGGTTGCCGTCACGTTCTTGTCGTGACCGGTCAACGGGTCGCGACAGTGTTTTGTCGTGTTGCGCTGACCGGTCGTCTGACGCCTGTCAGAGTGGCAGGCGTGTCAGTACGACCTGTCAGGTTGTCTCGGCGCCCGTGGGGGGCGCGTTCTTGTCGCAGTCCGCAAACCCGCCGCGTTAAGGTTGTTAATGCGACAGGGCGGTCCGTCGCGTTCTGGGTGTCGGTGGCTTTAGGCGCTGGCCGGCTACCCCTTCCCCCTCTCTCTCTTCTTCTTCCCTTCTCCCTCTCCCTCCAGCGGTGCTCCGCCTCCCCTTCTCCCCTTTGAGTGTTTCAGGCGAGGAGGAGGGCCGTGCGTGGTCCCGTGGAGTCATGGACCTTGCGTGGAGCGAGGAGGAGGTGGCCAACCGTCGTGAAGGGCCCCTCGTGGGTTCGTTCTTTGTGAAAGGTAGGGATTTCTTGTGCCCTTCCCAATCCGGGTGGATCGGGAGTCCTTGGGGTTTTGTAGTTAGCTTTACAGCTTTCCCCATGCTCCCCTCCCCCGTGTGCGCTTGTGTGTAGCTCGTGGGCGGTCCCGGGATTGAGGATCCCGGCGGTCTGCCTCCCGACTGATGTCGCGGCCGTGCGACGCGCCGCGACATCAGTAGAGGCGTCGCCCCGGTCGGACGCGACCTTATCGCGGTGCATCGGGCGACAGCGATAAGGATTGCTGTCGCGACCTAGTTTCCTGTCGCGACAGGGTTGCTGTCGCGACGCGCCACCCCATCATGTCAGGCTGTCGCGGTGCCCTCCCCCTTCGCGATGGTGTCGCAGTGGCCTTGGGGGTCGGACAGTACCTGAGGGCGCCTCGGGTGTTTCCGTGGCCTGGTTGTGTGTCGGCGTGTGCCCCAGGGCAGGCTTTGCCCTCAGGAACTTCTGGTAGGGAATGCAGTAGGTTGCCTCCCTGCGTTCAGTGACCGAAGGTGACACCTTCGTGGCCGTGTCCTGGCAGTGGTGCCAGGAGGGTCGTGTCTGCCTGATAATCGATTGACCGGCGGTCAATCGATTATTAGCAGAGCGAAGGGTTTCCGTACTATCCGGTGGTGTTCCGAGGTTCTAGCCGTCCGTGCGTGTTTGGTTGGCCGACGGCCCTCCTGGGGGTCCGTGCGTGCCTCTCGCTCGCTAGGCTTATCGTGTGTTACAAGCCAGAGGTTCGACGTGGTTTTGTTGTGCTGCCCCGCCTGTTCACCGGGTGCTTGGCACTTGAGGGCTTGTCCCGTTCAGAGGTTGTCTCCATTGCCTGGGAGCCCCATCCTCGGGAGCCTGTTGAGGGAGTACTCCGGGCTATGAGTGTGCTCGAGTTGGCATCTGACAGGGCGGACTCCGGAGCTGAGGGGAAAATGAGGTTGGACAGCGGCGCCGAGTCGTTTGTAGAGCTCTCTTGTCTGGGTCTGGGACGCCGAGGGGTTCGGAGTGCTTTCCTGGCACAGACCAGACAGTCCTTTGTCTCACTGCCTCTCTCTGCGTTGGTTCCGGAGCCACGTAGTGGTGTCAGGTGTGAGGCCGCAGCTTGGCCAGGCTGCGGTGTTGCGTGAGTTGGTGTGTTTCTATGGCGGCTCTATCTCACCCTTCGCGGGGGTGGAGGCAGGAGCTAGGCTAGTGAGCAGAGCGTGTGGACTACGGGTCCCCCTCTTGGCTGCTAGCGGCGGTGGCTTGGTTGCTGTTGCTGTGACAATGTTTCCTCACGACGTTTCTAAGTATTATCCATTGCCCTAGTTCGCACGGCGGTTATAGCCTGGCTGTGCCTAGTTTCCATAGGTGTCGTTGGTCTGGCGTTGGGCAGACCCGTGCTTCTGGTGGTTCCCGCTTTGGTGTTCTCTCGGTGCTGTGGTCCCGTTCTTGGGTGCCAACCCGTGATGGCACCGGCGTGTGTGGCTCCCCGACCTGGTGGCGTGTCCACGGTCCGGGGTGGTTCTGCTTGTGGCCCTCGACCTTGTAGAGGTCTGAGGTGGCCGTGCTTGCGGTGAGACGTCGTTCTCACTTGGTTGTTCTGTGGTCTCGGCAGGTGTGCTGAGCACTGCTTCCGTTTTGTGCCCGACTCCGTTGGTTTCTGCGGGAGTCGTGTGTGTGGCCCGACCTCGGTTGGTGGTCGTGGCGTTACGTTGTTCTCTTCCGCTTCTTAGTAGTACCATGTTGTAGGTGTTACTCGCTTCACAGCTTTCTAGCGTAGTTTCCTATTTTCGGAGTTCCTGCTGCTCTGGCCGGTGAGGGACTGGTAATCCCTACTGGGCCTTGTTCGCGAGGCTCACCCTCCCTACTTCCTTCAGCTAGGGGCTCGTCGTCGCGGGAGCTCGGTGTCGGATGGGTTGCGCGGAGGCAGTTGTGGCGTCATCTGGTTGTCAGCAGCAGTGAGAGCGAGCGTTGTGAGATCTTGTAGCCGAGTGAGCTGAGAGTTGTGCTTTGCAAGTTCTCGGGGTATGCCCCTTAAGGACTGCACCTTTCTTCTGGTACGTGTGCTTTTGTTTGGGACGCGTTGTACAGACTTTTGTATATTGTACAGATTATTATAGTTATTCGAATTCAGTACATATCTCACTAGACTATTAATTATAACCCTTCCGGGTCTTCGGATCAGTGGGTGGCGACGCGAACTTCGGGCCCTGGTGGGGGTCTGGAGGGTTGGGTCGTTACACACGTTGCAGTCGTATGTCTGCCGCATAATTGTCTTCTGACTGTGCGCTTTCCCCTTTTTTGGCTTGCAGGCACCGAGGAGCTAGCCGCTGGTCGAGACCAGGAGGCCAATAAGGATTACTCCGAGCAGATCACTGTCACCCCCCATTTGGTGTTCGAGGGCGATGACGTTTCTGCCGTGATAAGGATCCCCACTGTAGTGAGGGCTCCTTCCTTGGTGACGACCGCCATGGCGGCGCCGACTCCGGCAGAGGGGCATCCCGTGGGGGGCTCGCCAGTCGCTGCGAAGAGGCCGCAAAAGATCCAGTTGAAGAAGAAGGTGGTAATGAAGGCTACTGTGAGGGCAGTGCTACCGTCCTTGACCGAGGAAAGAGGAGCAAGCCAGCCTCAGACCTCTAAGAGGAGACCCGTGGTCTCCGAGCAGCAGACATCTGAGGACGAAGCTGAAGAGGAGGAGGTGGACCAGCGACCTCTGTTGAGGAGGAAGAGGAAGAGGCAGCTGGAGGAGGCCGCACCGCGAGTGGTGGAAGAGGACGACGAGGAAGATGTTGAGGGAGAGATCCCTCATCTTGAAGCGCTGAAGAAGTGCAAATCTGAAATGGCCACCGAACTGGGGCTCGTCGTGGTGAACGACGAGTCGGGGAGCTCATCCGAGGAGCGGACGAGGACATCTGCACCCCTAGGCTCCGTTGGGGATTATCCACAGGAGGTGGCTCCGATGGGGACCTCGAGCACCGGAGCCGATGAGCGGAGTGCTGCGCTCGTTGGCGAGAAGACAACCGTGCAAGGGGGCGAGAAAGCCCCGTGCACTGCTGAAGTACCCGAGGGGGCCATCCCCTCAGTGACGGCAGCCCCTGCTATCGTGGAGAGGAGTTCGACGACGACGGCCGCCTTGCCCATGGAAAGGACTTCGGCGACGACGGACGACTAACCCCCTATTCCCCCCACTGAGGTGGCTGTTGGGGCGATAGCATAAACAGTCGACGTGGGTGACGATGGGGCTGGACAGGTCGCCGAGACCGAGGAGGGGGACCCCAGAGATCTCCCGTTGCTGCGGAGAACCAGGAGGTGGCGGCCGAGGTCCCCAGAGTGGTTGAAGGAGGCCCTTCCGCAGGGCAAGTGAGCCAGGCTGGCGAGGACCAGGTCGCCTCTGAAGAAGATCGGAGTCCTCTCTCCCTAGTGCTGGGGCGGAAGTCGCCAACTCTTCCTTCAGAGACCATGCTGGAAGCGGCCCTGGAGCACCTCGAAGGCCAAACCTCGAGGATCTTGCCTCCGTGTCCTACCGCGTCTCAGCTAGAAGTGCTGGCGTGGTGCCAACAACTGAGCCCGGAGGAGACCCCCGAGCACTCAAGTGGGGTCTATCGCCCGGAGCACCCTGCTGAACATGACGATGACGATGTCGATGTAGGAGCGCTGATAGGCGGAATTACGAGCTCTCTGAGCATGCTGAAGAAGCGCTCTATGCGAGCCCAGAACCAAAAACAACTGTGGGAGGCGGAGTCTGCCTTCTGCAATGACCTAGTGCAACAACATAAGGCCTGCGAATCTGAGCTGCAGAATGATGTGAATAACCTTAAAGACGTGCTTTGGACTTCCGAGCTCCATTTGGCCATTGCACGCACAGAAAAGGAGGCGCTTGCCCACGTCCTAGCTGATGCGAAGGACCGAGGAGTGGCCGAGTACAAGGCGGGTCTGTGCTTCAAGGAAGACTTAAAGCAGTTTGGGGCCCGCTGCTAGAAGGTAGGCCTCGATGCTGGGAAGGAGCTCGGGCGGGGGCTTGCTACAACTGAGCATGCCCGAGAGGCATTCGAGGCTGCCGTGGGGGAGTGCAGACGCCGGACTAATGATGCTCGTCTGGACGGAGTACGCTTTGCCCAGTTCTAGTCAGGGCAAATGCCTCCTGCGGATGATGGCGTCGGTGCCTCCAGACAGGTCCTTTGAATATATCATCCTTCCCTTTTTGTTTGGTAGCTCGGCCAGAGTGAGCTTTTGTACAGAATCTGAATAGATCTCCTCTTTTTTTTTTTAAACGGCTTCACTTTTGCTATCTCCTTCCCTTGTAGATGTTCTATCCGAATCAGAATTCGTTGGTCGTCTAGAAGGGTTCGCAGCTACCACGCAGGTCGTTTGGAACTATCAAGAGGTTCCGACCAGGGGTGTTTATGCGGAGCACTATACTAGGTGGTATCGCCTTTAATCCTTTCGAGCTGAAAAGCCTTGGACAGGGATGGCTTCAGATACCAGCTCAAGCCGACCTAAAGAACGGGATGAAGAGAAGTAGGATACCGAACAGAAGGCATTTATAAGTAGTAAGCCTTCAAGTTGGATACATGCCAAGTTCTGGGTATGGCCCCGCCACTAGGAGTAGTTAGCTTGTAAGAGCCTTTTCCAAGGACCTGGGTGACCTAATAAAGTCCTTCCCACTTGGGGGCTAGTTTGCCGGCTGCTCTTCGGGGATCCGATGCCGAGCAACGACGAAGAACGAGGTCTCCTTCGAAGAAGTGCCTTTCTCGAACTCAGGAGTTATAATATTGCGCAAGTTGCTATTGGTAGGAGACTAGTCTGATGCTGGCGTAGCTTTGGCGTTCGCCAAGCATGTCTAAGTTTTTCCTAAGCGCGCGATTATTGGTGGCCTCGTCGAAGTGAGTCGTCCGGAGAGTGGGGAGAGCAACTTCCAAAGGTACAACGGCCTCTGTGCCATAGGCCAAATGGAAAGGGGTCTCCCCGATGGCTACCCTTGCAGTTGTTCGATGGCACCACAACACATAAGGGAGCTCGTCTATCCATGAACCTCCTGCGGCCTCGACTCTTGTGCGAATCCCATACAACAATGTTCGGTTGGCGTTCTCAACCGAACTGTTTACCTGGGGGTGTGCAACTGAAGTGAAGTGGTTGTAGATGTCGAGCACAGAGCATTTCTGCTTGAAGAACATGCTATCGAACTGCTTCCCGTTGTCGGAAGTAATCACTCTTGGGACGCCAAAGCGGCAGAGGATGTTCTTCTAGACGAACTTCCATGCATCTCGGTCGGTAATGGTAGAAACAGGTTCTGCCTTGACCCATTTAGTGAAGTAATAAATGGAGATGAACAGGAATTTCTTCCGCCCTTGAGCTTCTGGAAAATGACCCAAGATGTTGATGCCCCATCTGGTGAAAGGTCGAGGTTCGAACAGGGTATGAAGTTGTTCGGCAGGCTGCTAGATAAGCTGACCGAACTTCTGACATTCCGGACACCTTCTGACGAAGGACATGCAGTCCTTTTGCAGAGAAGGCCACCAGAATCCAGCTCGAATGATGTTTCGCGCCAGCGTTTTGCCCCCCAAGTGGCTTCCGCACAACCCTTCATGGGATTCTTCGGTGGCTGATGCTGCCTCAGTAGGACTGAGGCACCACAGAAGAGGTCTCGAGAGGGATCGTCGGTATAATTGACCTTCTATGAGGGTGAACCTCTGGGAGCGCAGCCTGATCTTGCGAGCTTCGTCTTGGTCAGACGGAAGCTCATTTCGAAGCGGATATGCCATGAAGGGGTCTATCCAGCTCGGAGCTAGAGGATCAGCCTCGATGGTGGCTACATCTACCTCTATGCTTGGTGAGGCGAGCTCTTCTATGAATACGGAGCGAGAAGGGGCGACGTCACCGGAAGATGCATTCCGCGACGAAATCTGCCAATGCTTGCGCCTTGATGGCTGTCCTCAGATGGTAGCTGATGTCGAACTCGCCTACCTCAATGGCCCATTTGATGAGCCTGCCGGAAGCCTCTGGCCGCTGAAGAATGAGTTTTAACGGCTGGTCGGTAAGGACCGTGATGGAGTGGGCCTGAAAGTAAGGCCTAAGCTTTCGCGCGGCTGTGACCAGAGCCAGGGTGAGTTTCTCTGCTCGGGGGTACCTCCTTTCCGCTTCTTGAAGGACCCTGCTAACGTAGTAAACAGGATGTTGCGTCGCTGCCTCTTCTCTGATCAAAACCGCGCTGATAGAATGTTCGGTAGTCGAAAGGTATACGAACAAGGGTTCCCCGAGCAGAAGTTTCAAGAGGACAGGTGGGGCTGCCAAATACGCCTTCAACCCAGCGAAGGCAACTTCGCAGTCCTCGGACCATCATACATGTCCCCCTTGCTGTGAGGAGCCTTTGGGTCCTCGCAGCAATTTGAAGAAGTTAAAGCTCCTCTCTGTTGCTCGGAACATGAATCGGTTGAGTGCGGCTAGATGTCAGTCAAACGTTGGACGTCGCGCACTATTTTAGGGTTGCTCATTTCAAGTATTTCTTGAATTTTCTCAGGGTTGGCCTCTATTCCTCTATTTGAGATGAGGAAGTTGAGGAACTTACCTGAGCGCACTCCAAACGCACACTTGGATGGGTTAAGCTTCATGTTGTACCTTCGCAAAGTTGCGAAGGTCTCTTCGAGGTCGGAGATGTGGTCGGCACTTGGGAGCGTTTTGACCAACATGTCGTCGACGTAGACATCCATGTTTCGCCAAATCAGTAGCTCGAACATCTTGTTGACCAGCCGCTGGTATGTCACACCAGCGTTTTTTAGACTAAAGGGCATTCTGGTAAAATAGTATAAGCCCAGGTCAGTGACGAATGTAGTGGCGTCCTGGTCCGAAGGATGCATGCTGATCTGGTGATAACCAGAGTATGCGTTCAAAAAGCTGAGAAGCTCATGTCCGGACGTTGCGTCCACCAACTGGTCGATGCGTGGCAGAGGAAAGTTGTCCTTGGGCGTAGCCTTGTTAAGATCTTTGTAGTCCACGCATACGCGCCATTTGCCATTGGCTTTACGTACGAGGACCACATTAGAGATCCATCTTGGATAGTGGGCTTCCCGGAGGAGCCCAACTGTTCGGCTTTTGGCCACGTGATCATGGATCACGATCTGCCATTCTCTGTTGATGGGTCGCCTCCTTTGCTGAACTGGTGGGACCCGTGGGTCCAAGCAGAGGCGATGCACCATCACTTCTGGGGGGATGCCCGGTAGCTCGCTATCCGACCGTGCAAACACATCTAAATTGTCTAAGAGGAATACCTTGTAGCACTGTTGTTCAGCTTCCGGTAGTAGTGCGCCAATATAGAGAACGTGTTCGGGGTCATCATCCATCCGCACAGGAAGCAGGTCTTCGGCGGGAGTTCCTCGGCTGGTCGAAGGCTGATCGGCTTGCGGAGGCACGATATGCGGGGCTTCGAGAGGTTGCTTGTCCCTCAGTGAGAGGACGTAGCACCGTCGAGATTCTCGTTGGTCTCCGAGCACCTCACCGATCCCATGCGGAGTGGGAAACTTCATCTTCTGATGGAGAGACGAAGGCACCACCCTGAGCCTGCCGATCAGGCCCCTGCCGAGGATAGCATTATAACCAGGCATGTTTCGGATGACCAAGAAGTCCACTATCTTGGTCACACTCCTTGGGGCCGTCCCAAGAGTTATTGGAAGGCGAGCTCGCCCCATTGGCTGGACCGAGACCCCTGAGAAGCCGAACCGAGGTGACTCGACAGGGGTGAGCTAGTCGGTTTTCAGTCCCATAAGCAGGTAGCAGTCGTAAGCTAACACGTCGGGGGCACTTCCATTATCCACCAGGATCCGGCGCACATTACAATGATTGACGGTGGCTGACACGATCAGCGCATCAGTGTGTGGAGTAGAGACTCCTACAAGATCCTCATCTGAGAAGGTTATAGCCTCCTTGGAAAGTGCGCATGCGAGGGGAGGGGGATAAGGGTTTGGACGAGGTGCTGGAGCTCTATCCACTACGTGCACCCGCCGAGCGTAGTCGCGCCAGCTTTGATTGCTTTCTCTGCCCACACCGAAACCTCCCGCGATCACATTGATCTCTTGCCCATTGGGCTCGTTGTTGATGGGCTGTTCGGGAGTCCGCTCTGGCGCCTCAGGCGGTCTTCATTGCGGCACACATACCATCCAAGATAACCGCGTTTGATGAGGGACTCAATTTCATCCTTAAGCTGGCGGCACTCGGAGGTGTCGTGGCCATGGTCGCGGTGGAAGCGACAGTACTTCTCTTGGTTGCGCCTTCGGGGGTCGGAGCGCATCCTTGGTGGCCATCGAAAATAGGGCTCGTCTCGGATTTCTTCCAGGATCTGTTCAGGCGCCACCGTGAGCGGGGTGTAGTCGGTGAAGGGGCGTGGTCGGCGCGGCGAATCCCCGTTGCGCCCTCCTTTCTTTGGGTCACAGTCGGAACCGTTATCGGAAGGTCTCTTCTTATCCAACGATTCTCCTTGCTTTGCTCGGCCGGTTGCTAGGCTCTCCTCGCACGCAGCATGGCGTTGTGCAGTAGAGAGCAACTCAGTAAGGGTGGACGGCTGCTGCACTCCCAGCATACTTTGTAGGAAGCCATCGCGAGTGCCCTGGATAAGGGCACTGGTGGCTAACGGGACGTCGAGGTGCAGGATGCGGAGCGCCTCGGTCTGGAACCTCTTGACGTAGTCCCAGAGCACTTCTCCCTTCTTCTGCCGAACAACGAGAAGGGAGGCCGCGGTATATGGTTGCGACCTTCCACCCAGGAAGTTGTCCCGAAAGGACTTCTTCAGCTGGTGGAAGGAAGAGATGGAACCTGAAGGGAGGGCTTCGAACCAAGCCCGAGCGGTTTCCTTCAAGGTGCCCGGGAAGGCCCGGCATTTGGCCGCATCAGATGCCCTATGGAATACCATATGCGACTCGAACCCGTGAATGTGGTCCGCGGGGTTGGAGGTGCCATCGTACAGCGCGACGGTGGGCAGAGGGAGCTTGGGAGAGACCCGAGCTTCCAAGATCTCCACGATAAACGGGGAGCGGAAGTTCAGATCCTCTTCGGCCGGAGCTTTGGCCTCAGCACGCTAGACCATCGCATCCACACGACGTTCCAGGTCGACGACGCGGCACAAGTGCCTGGCCAACTCCTGTTCGGAGTGGGCCGAATCCTGCACGCCCAGTCTTGTGGGAGTTGGTTCCAACGACCGAGCGCGGTGGGCGTGGGGCCACCGCAGAGCGACGGGGTGAACGATCGTAGCTCTTCGGTGCTCGTTCATCAGACGGGGCATGGTGCAATCTCTGCAGCGAATCAGCATGCTGCTCCTAAAATGACTCTGCTGGGATAGGAGGTGCGCGTGATCGCCGGTGAGACGACCCTGCCTGGCGCTCCTGCGGAATGGAGGCTGCCGGGACCAGCTGCCCGGCCAACTGGGCCTAGAGACCCAGGTAGATTCCCGTCAGCTGCTGCATCTGCCCCTTGAGTTCGGCCATCTCCAGGGCGGTCGCAGGCACGATGGTGGCGGGCGCGGGGACGCCCCCGGTCGCGGCAGCAGGGGCTACAGCGACGCCGGGGGGGGGGGGGGGGGGGCACGTTGACAGGAGTCCGCCCGCGATCGGTGGGACCTCGTCATACGGCTCCCTATGTTCTGGTACGAAGATCGTCTGCGAGCCATGGCTGTCGTTGCTTCCCACAGACGGAGCCAAAATTGTGGAGGTATTTTCCTACTTGGGTCGGAGCCAAGCGGGCCTACACTTGGAGATAGGGAAGAAGACCGCCGGTAGCGGACGGATGCCTGCAAAACCAGAACGGAATCAGGGGGGGCCCTGTTGAAGAACTGGGGAGAACCCTCCGATGCCTAAGTCAGTAAATTGCAAATGAGGCTTTGGAGAAGAAGGGTTCATTTTTGAGCAGGAGCGTTGTCTTAGATTACCTCTCTCCTCATGGAGGCTTACCAGAGCCTTTTATAGGCAGAAGTGCTAAGGGAGAGGGACGGAACGTCCCTGATCAATGTCGCAAAGGGCGCGCCTGTTAGCACCATTGGCGGGGAGGCGCCCGTTGAGGGGCCTCGCAGTTAACTAACCATTTAATCGTGGGGCATGCATGATGCAGCAGGTTTAACCGTTACAAGGAGACGGAGGGTTGTTTGAATCCCCCTGGTCGGAGGTACCGAGCAGGGACCCTGTTCGGTAAATGGAACCTATTGCTCGGTGACAAGGCCTGCTGCTGGATGTCCCATGCACGGAAGTGTTGCTCGTGACGAAGAGGGCCCGACACACGTCGAGCAGCGATTGTTCGGAAAAGAGGGCCCTGGGCCGAGCCAATTGTAAAGCGCCCGGAGACGACTCTTGGGTCCCGCTAGTACCTGAATATAGGGATCGTCCTCGGGACCTTAAAGCTGGTTCTGAGAAGACATGGCGCCCTACGGAAGGGCCACGTTTGTCCGCAGAAATGGGTTGGGCCATGATGGGCCCTGATGCGAAGGTGGCTAGGAATGGCCACCACAAGTTTAATTTAATTTTGAATGGATTAAGATAAAGGAGAGTAATAACATAATTATTCTATCACTCTACGTTCCCAGTCGCATCCCTTTGTGTAGCCCTCCAAAACTTTAGTCTTTACATTATCAGCATAATATACCATGATTTTGGCAGTGTTAGAACCGAGGAACAACTGAAGTAATATTACTCGGTACGGAGATATGAATGATATATATATAATAGAAAAAATTAATTAGAAAATTTTGATTGTAATAGAGAGGTCTTTACTGTAACATAATTTAACGTATATTGTAATTAGAGATAACACTTATTATAATGAGTTACAGATCTATCAGGAACTAGAAAATAAATCAAATATCTATTAAGAACTCTTAATTAATTTACCCTATATAATATTATAGAGATCATGGGGTGTTATATAATATATAACTATCTCTTGATTCAATTCAATCCTTCCATCCATAATTCAGACATGCTCCCGTCATGTTTTTATAAGAAAAGTATTCTATAATTGCACACCAGGATGTCACAGGTTCCAATTTTGAAGGGGAGGAAGTTCAAAAGGAATTTCTAAGGAAAGCTAGTTTGTTTGTTTGTTTTAAATAGTTTAACAAGATTGATACTCAAGAAGTGACTTAGGGCATCTTTGATAATTTGATAAACTTTGATTACTCTTGATTATCATATTTTTTTAACTAAAAAGTGATTTTCTAAGATAGTTTTTGAGGACTTCATCTCCAATCAGTGCTATAGAGGTCACACATTGGTCTGTAAACTAGATCGTTTGCTTAACACATTTTTGAGATTTGTTCGAGAGGAAAATGAAGCGAAAGACTTGCAAGACTGAATAAATGATAGGGCTGCTTTGGTCATCTAGGAGAAAATTTTCGATGCCTAATAGGGTGTTTGTGAGCAATTTTTTAAAAAAGCTATTTCTATCTAAAAATTATAATGTGTTCTCTTTTAATTCTTTTAAAATTAAGAAAAACAGTTCTTTGGTCTTTGGCCGGAACTATTTAAAAATTATGGAAGAGGACGTGGCGGGTCTGGTGGAGGAGGGGGGCCGTAGGGGGAGGGCGAGGGAGGGGGAGGAGGAGGGCACAGGGGGGCGAGGGAGGCAGGGAGGTAGGGGGGGGGGGGGCGCCGGTGGGGGGTGCAGGGAGGCCGGGGGGGTGGGGGGAGGATGGCAGAGGCCCGGCCGGTGCAGGGAGGCAGGAGGCGGGGGGGGGGGGGGGGGGGTGCCGGAGTGGGGGGAGGAGGGCAAAACATCTTTCTAATTTTGGGCTGAATCAATGAGAGCTTTAATGGGTCCGAAATGAGGAATTGAGTTCTAATAGGTTATGGTCACTTTCTTTCTCCGCATTTATAATCAAGGATATCTATCTATGAATAATTTATTTGTGAATAAATTTTTGGTTATCAAGAGGCCCTTACAATATGTATATCAAGATGAGGTCTTATATTCACATCCCATTTAGAGCAACCTTTACAACAAATAATAATAATAATCCTACAGAACAATATAATATGTTGTTTTTCCCCAACAAATGAAGTTCAACAAGACCTCCATGAACGCATGTAAAGGCATCCAGTTTGCCATGGATCTAGGATAATTGAAGGTAGATTTAGTGGTTGAAATTATACATATTTTTGTGTGTTATTAATATTTATTGATGTTATGTTATTTAATTATTGAATATTATTATCTTGTCATTTGTATATAATGCTTAGGTTAGACCTTCTACGGTATGGTATAGCACTATACTATATCATCAAATTATGGATTGATATTGTTCAATAATAAGTCAAACCTTAGTTAGTAGTACACTACCTGTCGGTTGGAGTATGAGTTAGGATTGATATGTTGGCCCGATTAGCAAGTCCAAAGAAGGGACGAATGAGTTGTTTAAACAATTTTTACAACTCATAAAATAAATCTTACATGTAAGGGTTTTGTGTTAGATAATTGCGAAAATAGATACAAGCAACCACACACATAAGAGACATAGTTTTATCCTAGTTCGATACTGAGTCTCCCTTCAGCCCTATGTCCAATCTCTAAAAACACTTAAGATTTTACTAACTAAGGATACAGACGCTTACACACCAACTTAACTGGTCTTCTCTTCACACTCATAAGAGGAACAACACCCCAAACACCTTTGGTCTTCTCTTTTACAAAGGGGAACAACAACACCCCAAACACCTCGGATCTTCCCTTCTACAAAGGGGCATAAACATTGCACAACAAGTTTTTTCTTTAAAGAAGAGGAACAACCTGAATCTCAGAAGAGATTAACAAAAGTCCCTAGACCAAACTCAAGATAAACAATAGGAAGGCTTGATCTGAGACGAATAACACTCTTTCTAGAAGAAGTTTACAACAAGAACACAAAGAGGGAGGGAGAGAGAGAGAGAGAGAGAGAGATCAGAAAGGTTGAAGGATGGCTTCGATACTCAACTTTCTTTTCTTGTTTTGGAGTGGATACTTTGTGTTGGTGTGCTCTCAAAGGAAGTGAACAGCTTAGAATCTCTTTTTTGTTACTGCATCAACTTCTTCCTTTATAGACTCTTAGAAGATATATCCGTTGATATGTCCTTGAGTCTTCAGCTTCGACTCATGCATATTCCAAGACATTTGTTGTGTCTAACATTTGCTTCAAGAGAGTACTGGATACCTACTCTCATTTAATGCACAAAGGAGGATGTTAGGTAAGAAAGATGTCAACACCCATACCTGTGCTACAAAGTCCTAATTTCCGACTGACACCCTACTTTTAGGTAGTTGTTTTTCTATTCGCTAATTAGAAAGAAAGAACCTTAAAAAAAGCATGCACAAGGTAAGGGCGTATAGCCTAGGTCTGTTGCATTTAATGTTAAAGACTTACATATATGTAGGATAGATTGCATGAAACATATACAACAAATTTGAAATAAAGCAAGTTTGCATGCCAAGGAAATTTTGCTAGATAATTGATGTAGATATGAAGATAGGAAATTTATTTTGAAATCAGACTTCAATAATCAATTTGAATGAGATGCGTGAACACTAATCAGAATCATGCTTGAACACTAATTGGAATCATCTTCGTCACTAATCAAAAGTTCATAAGTTAAGTGAACACTAATTAGGATAACCATATGACTTGCATTCAATAATCGATGAGTGAATAACATTAATCAAAACAATATAGAGTAAGTGTTCACTAATCGAAATAAATAACACTAATCGATAGAGTTTTCATCAATCGGAAGAGTGTTTAGTAATCGGAATGATTTTGTTCTCTAATCGGTAAAAGGTATTTGTTCACTAATCGGTAAGAAACTTAGTCACCAATTAGAACACTTAGTTAGTAATCAATATAGACTTAGAAAATTTTTCTTGAAGTGAATAATATAAAATAAACTCGAGTCTTTTAGAATACTTATAGTGATGATCCTTGAAGGTATAAAAAAAAAATTACCATGTTGATAGACTCATTTGAAATATAGTTATTTAGTAAAAATGTTAAGCATTTACACAAAGTTTTGTTATCACTAAAACTTGTACATAGAAAGGAGACAAAGAAGTCAACAAATGTGAGTAGAAAATACAAGTCGACACATAGAAAATACAAGTCGACACATATCCTTCACAAGTCGACATATGGATATTATCTGTCAACATGTCAAAACACGAGTCGACACATATTATTCACAAGTCGACAAATGGATATTATCTATCGACATGTTAAAATATAAGTCAGCACATAAAAAACACAAGCCGACACATCATTCAGTTTATTAATATTTGTTTACACAGATATCATTATTCAATAAAAAATTATTTAATATTTATTTAAAATATTATCATCGCTAAAATTTAAGAATATATATGGAGTGATAGATTAAACATGATGCTTATTGATAGTTAGCTAGCCATTGATTAGTTGTTTTTGATTGATTATAAGTTGGATAGAGTAATCGACCTTAGCCTGGGATATGAATATTATAATTCGTATTTTGTGTTGTTCTTGTTTCGAACGTACTAGAATAAGCCAGATAGATGGACAACTGGATTTGAGATAGAGGGCGTGTGTATCGTGGCAAGGCCAGGGGTAGATTGAGACGAGATGATTTAATATTCTTTGATGTGTAGGGATTTGGTTTCCACAACTGTGATAGAGGAAGACACCATAAGATGGACAAATGGGTTGAGTAAGGTATATGAATGGCTAGTGTCGAAAGGATGCTGGATTACAGTATCAAGATTAATCCAATCCACATCCGTCCATTTGACCAAATTTTTATCTTTTTACGGAATTAAATAAAAGGGATACAGATGCATGGGCCATGGCCATCTAGTGTACAAGTGTCATAGAAGGAAATTGGATCCTAATGCTACCTATATTTTAAATTTTGCAACAAAAACCTACTTCACAAATTTAATTATTTGCCCTCATATGTTATCATCCATTTGCATTATGTTAAAATATCTTATTTAACCATGAATAAATTTTTAGAAACATTCACAATACTTTTAGTCTATCATAATTAAGTTACTTTCTTTCTGATCTTTTTATTCCTACCTCTCTCTCTCTTTCTGACACAAAAAGTTAGTCAAAAATCTTGGAATGACACTTGTGTCAAAAAAACATAAATTTCGCAAGTGTGAACTTAAAATTCACAACATCACAAATTAATGGAAGTTTTTTTTATTGTACATCTGATGTCGTACTGTAAGCATAAACATGAACAGTTTTATGGATAAGCATGGGAAAATGGAACAATTGCAAAAGAAACTCTAAGATATTAAAGCTCAATCTTTAACTTGTATTTATGCATGGTTTTTCTTTAAATCTTGAAGCATTAAAGAGGAGCAATATTGACAGGTACTTTGCGCATAAGAATATAATCATCACCTGTTTGTGAGTAGAGACATATATACGGAAACCTTCTCCAGCTCGGTGCCAAACCTCACCAGACCCTCGCCGCGCTCTCCCGACGTACGGGCCTCTCGTAAAACTACGATTCGGCCTCGTCGACGTGGTTGTCGCCTCCTCCGCCTCCGCCGCCGCCGCCTTCCTCAAGACCCATGATGCCAACTTCTCCTGCCGCCCACCCAACTCCGGCGCGGAGCACATCGCCTACAACTATCAGGATCTGGTGTTCGCCCCCTACGGCCCGCGTTGGCGCTCGCTGCGCAAGCTCTGCACCGTCCACCTCTTCTCCGCCAAGGCGCTGGACGACTTCCGCCACGTGCGAGAGGAGGAGGCCGCCGCGCTGGCCCGCTCCCTGCTGGCGCCCGGAGGGGAGATGGGGGTCGGGAAGGAGGTGAACGTGTGCGTGGCAAACGCGCTGGCGAGGGTGGTGATCGGGCGGCGGGTGTTCGGAGGAGGGGTTGGGAGGGAGGCGGAGGAGTTCAGGGGGATGGTGATGGAGATGATGAGGCTGGCGGGGGTGTTCAACGTGGGGGACTTCGTGCCCGGGCTGGGGTGGCTGGACCCGCAGGGGGTGGTGGCCGGGATGAAGCGCCTGCATCGGCGATACGACGCCATGCTCGACAAGATGATCGCCGAGCACGCCGCGGGGCCGGGTGGCGAGGGGAACGGGGCGGACCTGCTCAGCGTCATGATAAGATCGCTCGGCGAGGCCGTGGATGGAGAAGGTGGGACGATCTCGGACGTGAACGTCAAGGCGTTACTCTTGGTAGGTTCTCCAACCGCTGTGCTAAAAAAAAAAAAATTAAATTAAACATTTTTTCATATAATTTCTGACAACTACCGGACAAGTATCTTGTCTGGTACAATCGGAGGGGAGATGTAATGGGAGGGCTACAAACCACACTATACGGTTTGGTCATATAATTATTTTATATCTATAATTTAAATATTATTATAATTATATTAGAAATCAATTTATTCGATTTAAATCATTGGATTTAATTTCACAATTAACTTCGATCAAAATCGAACCGACTAATTTTATTTGGCTTGATTCATTAATTTTTTTGATATGGACTGAATTACGTTTAACCCTAGCACAGTATATATTAATTCCCTGATCTCCCTGCTGCTTGATCTATTTGTTCGTGTATTAAGATATACACTAATTAAGATCAAGTTTTCTATATATCTCCGCTGATCACATACTTCTGGCCTATATGTCTTTCATCCATCGACCTTGCTCTATCATGATGGAGTTAAGAGTAATAAAGTTGAGGTGAATTATATATACGAAAGCAATTGTACTAGCTGATAATTAAGTGGATCTATGGTCGCATGCATGGACGGGACATACTCCATCGTGTACAGGTACTGCTCCTATACTGCCTACTGGTAATTAAGCTTGGTATACCGTTTTATTTGACTCTAATTGGTGAACACACATGCCATATATATTTATTTGACAACAACATATATATATATATATATATATGCATTGTGCTCAAAGAATGGATTATTAAACCAGTTTCTATATATTAACTTTCACAATCTGCTGCATATACAATCCCACAATTGCACGTCTTCAGCCGGCCAAATCGGGAGAAAGGGGTTAAATAATTAACATCAAAATTCTACTTAATTGAATGAGATTATAAATTTATATTATTTTTTAGTAATTTATTTTTAATTTTAATATTCAGACTAGGTTGGACCTTACTAGACTTTTATATTTTTGTAAAAATATCAAACTTGACGACATAGTGGACTTAAGTCAGACTTGAACTTTTATATTAATGAGTCGGACCAGAATCAAGTTCACCTAAACTCGATCCGGACCCAGTCCATTGCCAACCCTAGGAAGTGGCTGAGGTAAATGGACATTAATCTATCTTACTCTGTTGACATAAATTTAGGTGGACATGGATGGGCTCACACTTGATCATATACAGATGGGGTCATGGATAATTTTGTTCCCCATTGCCATGAATTTAAAAGGACATTAATGGGACATACTTGATCATAGATAGATAGAGTAAAATAGAACTTATTTTATGATATTAAAAATGACTTTGGCAAAGTGATCAACCAACCTACCTAAAATCTTGGCCTAAGCAACCAGTATGATCTCAATATCTAGATGGGAAGAGAAGTCTGTCGTGCGTCCCCAGTTTGGCAGACCCAGCTCGCGTGCTTGGGAGATTCTGGGGACCATTTTGTTAGGAGTGATAAAAGAGAATAAAAAGAGAGATCAATAGATATATAAAAGTTATTTTACTTTAGATTGTATAGATTGATAAAAATAATTAAAATTATTTATAGATAAAGAATGATAACTTTATCCCCTCTACGGTTAACATGAGAGGTCGAGATAACTAAATAGTAGGGCTGTAAACGGGTCGGGTTCGGAACCGGAAACACAGATTCTGATACCGATTTCGATAACCGAAATATGGTTCCGATTCCGATTCCGATAAGAATGGTTAGTTCCGATTCCGTTCCGATTCCGACAACATTACCGGAACCGAAATTCCGATAAGGTAAGATGTTTACCATAATTTTACCTTGAGTTTATGATAATTTATCGGAATAATCGATACCGATACCGATTCCGATTATTTTTCGATTCCTATTCCGATTCCGATAACTTATCGGAATATCCGATACCGATTCCGATAAGCTATCGGTATCATTTTTGATTCCGAAACCGATATTTTTATCGGTATCGGGTCGGAATATCGGAATATCGGGTTCCGTTTACACCCCTACTAAATAGTCAGAGATAAAAGGTGATTGATAAGGGAAAAAATGTCAAGTGAAATTATTTAAATTTATATTTAATCTATACAAAAAAAATATACTAGAAAACTAAGAAATCCAAGGTCGACATGCTCACTGTTTCCGTCGTCCGTCAACGCGATGAAAAATCCACGTTGACGTCAATTCTCTCTCTTCATCTTCGAGAGTTTCTTCCCTTTCTTCACCTTAGAGAAAGTTTTATTTGTAGGGCTGTTAATACACAGGACTAAGTTGGGTTCGATTCAAGTCCGATATTATCTTTTTAGGTCTAAATTTGAGTGACATCGAATCGAATTGAGTAGATCTAATTAATCTATCAAATTATAAAATTTAATTTCTATTCAATTTTATTTAAAAATTTAATAAATGTTTTATTAAAATTATTAATATTGTTAAAATATATATATAATAGTATCAGTCGACCGATTCGATAAAAATTTAATATTGGTTGACCAATAATTCAGAGTTCGGTCTATCAAAAATTTAATATTGTGGATCTTTCGGGTCTACTCCAGCTAAATAGAAATCTCAAGTCCGACCAAATTTTCAATTGGCCGGGCTTGTTGGCCCGCCTAAAAACCACGGGATTAAAGAAGCATGACGGCTTAGATCAATGTCTAGCCAAACCGACGGGTCTATCGAGCCAGCCCAACCCACTAACATGTTCTTTATTAACGGCCGCACTATCTCCAATAGAAACATTGTGCTGTCATGCCAAAGACTAGCAAGACGTCATATGCGAGGTTGGATTTTACAATTAATATTAATTATAAGGTTGGTTGAATCGCACTCTCACATGTTGGAGTTGGTTAAGCGACGTCCGATGTGTCGACCAAACCCGACGCTCTGGATCGAGACGTGGGAGTTACTCATGTCAAATTTAAAAGAGTAAAATTTTAATCAATTTTTTAAAGTAATAATTGCATAATTTAATATATAAATATATTTTATTGACTTGGTACGTACTTACTAGTCACACTGTAGATGTGCCAATCAAATTTTTAAAAATAATAAATATAAAATTAGATAAATTAATTAAACTATAATAAGAAAAATTCTTACTATAACTAAATTTAAGGTATATTACAACAAAGAATAATAAATATCTGATAAGTACTTCTAATTAATTTACCTTATAAAACTTGATATCGGTAGTTCCTTGTCACACTGTATATGTGGCAATCAATTTTTTCAAAATAATAAATAAAAATTTAATATATATATAAATACGTTTTCTTGGCTTGGTACTTACGAAGTCACCCTGTACATCAGTACATATGAGCATCCCTCGTCCCCGATTCATCTGTCTAGTTTGGAAAACACTCTTCTATCTTTTGAGGAGTTTTAACTTCTTACGAACGGCGGGGACGGACTCCCTCGTCTCCGATTCACCCTGTAATGGTGCTGCAGAACCTGTTCACGGCGGGGACGGACACGACGGCAAGCACGGTGGAGTGGGCACTCGCCGAGCTCATCCGCCAGCCGCGCGTGCTGACCGAGGCCCAAGTCGAGATCGACTCGGTGGTCGGCCGCTCTCGCCTCGTCTGCGACGGCGACCTTGCTAGCCTCCCCTTCCTGCAGGCCGTCGTCAAGGAGACCTTCCGGCTCCACCCCTCCACCCCGCTCTCCCTCCCGCGCATAGCCTCCGAGAGCTGCGACGTCGCCGGCTACCACATCCCCAAGGGCGCCACCCTCCTCGTCAACATCTGGGCCATCGCCCGCGACCCGGAGACCTGGCTCAGCCCGCTCGAATTCCGGCCGGAGCGGTTCCTTCCGGGCGGGGAGCACGCCTGCGTCGACGTCAAGGGAACCGACTTCGAGCTCATCCCCTTCGGCGCCGGGCGGAGGATCTGCGTCGGGATGAGCCTGGGGATACGGATGGTGCAACTTCTGACGGCGACTCTGGTGCACGCCTTCGACTGGGCCCTGCCGGCGGGGCAGTCGCCGGAGAAGTTGGACATGGAAGAGGCCTACGGGCTCACGCTACAGAAAGCAGTGCCTCTGAAGGCTCGGGCTACACCAAGACTAGATCGACAAGCTTACGGTGCCCACTCCAAGGCGTAATGGGATTTGATGCAAATCTAGTCGCAAGTTTATCGTTGTTTACTTTTAATTAGTCATGTGAGTGGGTATCTAAATCTGGCATTTTCTTTGGAGAAATGCAACTTGTTGCAGTATCTAATCTTGTAATAAGTATTTTTCTTTTTTTTATTAAAACACAAGAATTTAGTTGCTCCCTTTCTTTTTCGGCCAGCAGAGTGGCGTTTAGATAGATGGGGCTCTTGCATGGTGTCTAGCCTGAGATGTCCTCACCGCCACATCCATATACTTTTATTAAGAAGTTTTAGTGCAAGTTTTGGTTACAGCACTCTTACGGAGATGCCATACGTCTTGTCTAGGCGTCTAGATAGATGTGACTCGAGCGTGGGGTCTAGAGATGTGAACAGTACTAACCGGTCAGTGAAATGTTAGACTACCCATTAAGTCGTCGTCACAAGTAGATGTAAGTTTGGGCACAAATAGCCAAACATTTTATCCGGATGTTAAGTACTTATCTTTAGTCACAGCACTCAGTGTGATGCCAAGCTCGGACACCTTGGTAACGAAGGATCATCTTCGACGTTTTGGCATTTAGATATGGTGATCTCTACTTTATATATTCTCTTTGTTAACAAGTGACATGGGACATAACCCAAGCTAATCTATTCTAACTGGTTGGTACAAGTCATTTTGACCTGAATTTGGTCTGGGTTATTTGGGTCGAGTTGTATATCGTCGGGCTATATTCATTAAACTTCATTTATGACTCAAAGTTTATCAACTGAACGGGACGCACACCGGCCTGTATAATCGTGGGAGAGAGAAAATGTGAAACACTTGTCATTTGAGAGAAGTCCTGCACACTATTAAGTAAATAGGTTTTGTAGATGGCTGCAAATCAAAGCCGTTTACATATATATATATATATATATATATATATATATATATATATATATATATTTGTAGTACATCTAAAACAATGTTTTACCGTCTACATAAGGGTCAACAACAACCATCTACAAATGGAACAATATTTGTACTCAACTGACAGTTTCCGTCTACATATGTGGCCAATGTAGATGGCTAAAAACAACCGTGTCTACATAACATTTATAGACGATTATATAACGATCTACATATCAAGCTTATATGTAAATAGTTAACGAAAGTTGTCTACGTAACAAATGTAGTTGATTTTCTCAACCATCTGCATGTTGAGGATTTGTAGATAGTCAAGACTAACCGTCTTAATATATGTCATATGTAGATGGCCGGAATGAGTCATCTACATGGTCATCTACGTAGTACTGTAGACGGCTTGTAGACGGCTTTTAAAAGCCATCTACGTATGATATGTAAACGACTGTTATAATCATTTGCATATGGTTGATATATAGATAGTTGACGAAAGCTATCTACATAACAAATGTAGACGGTTTTCTCAACCATCTGCATCTTGAGGATATGTGGACATCCAAGACTAACAGTCTCAATATATGTCATATGTAGACGATCAGAATGAGCCGTCTACGTACGACTATAGATGGCTTCTAAAAGCCATTACATATGGTTGATACGTAGCCATCTAAATATATCTCATATATTTAAGTATTAAAAAGTTTAATTATATTAAAATTTAAAATTGACTTTAGCTTGTAAAAGTATTTATAAAAATAATTATTTAATATATAGTGGAACATAAAAAATGAAAATTCATTTTTCAAAATTAGATATTTCTTATTACAATATTATATATTTCAATCATAAATACGTTGTATATATGAGTGATGCTATAGTACGAGGGTGCGACCCTGCCGGATAAAAAAAAACATGTCTATTGCGAGTGCCTGCAATGTATATTATATATATATATATATATATATATATATATATATATAATGTTATGTTAAAATCTCTTAACCTTCATTCTTTCAGTGTCCATTAAGAAATCTCTTAACTTTTTATTCTTTCAGTGATGACCAAATGTGGTGCATATCAGACTAGCTTGAAAAATTGGATCTCATACTCTGTCACAGCTAGATTCCTTCTTTGTTTTAATGAAGCAAACTCAACTATCTTCTTCTAAACTCTTTTAGAGAAGTATTTGTTGTTAAAATACTTCATGAACTTGTCCCATGTATTTTGTACATCGGCCAAGGTAGCTTCAATAGACTCTCAACAAACTCCTGCAGCCAATAGAACATTCTCCTAGTCAATACATTGCATAACTCTAAAGATCTATTCAGGCTTCTTGACCCAATGTTCAGTTTCATCTAGGTCAGTAGATATAGTGTATGTCATTTTTGGATTCTCTTTATTGGGTCTAGCAAGTGTTGTGGGGCCTGTGTGGGTGTGTTGCCAAAGTGAGGCAATATATGTCCACAACAACACGGACAAATAGACGTGTGAATCGACAAGCGATGTGTGAGCCAAGAAATTTAACGAGAATGTTCTACGACAAAATTGACAAACAAATCACAATGAGAGATAACAGATTTACGTGGTTCGGAGAGACGATACGTCTTCTTACGTCCACAGGAAGAGCTGAGAGACTTCACTATGATGTAGAAGAAAGAACAAGTGAAAAGATACTCTTACACCAATGTCGAGTAATCTTTCCCCAATGAAGCAAGCAAACCCCTAAATCAACTCTTTCTTCCTCTGAATTGGTGCTCCTCAAATAACCCTGTAGAGCCTCAAAACTGCAGCACCCATGATCTGTGATCAAGCTACCGAAGAAGAGGAGCAAAAAAAATCCCCAAAATAGCAGTCGCCGCCTGCCCAACTCGTTCTCACGAACACGACGTGTTTTCTTGAAAGGAAAAAAAAACACGTTCTTGCGAATGGATGACTTGAGGATTTCCCCACAACCCCAAACACGTCTTTGCGTGAACCCCTTTTGGCTGGCCAAGTCAGTTGTAGGTTTGGGTAAACAAATGGGTATGGGTTGGTTTCTAAGTGGGATACAACCACCGAAACCATACCCATTACAAAATGGTTTTGTTGGTTTGACCAAGTCAAACTAATACAACAAACTCCAACTTTTGACTTAGTCAAAAATAAAAAATAAATGCTCCCACTAAACTTCTACACAAAAGTAAAATATCTCTTTAAGTAGAAAACTCCCCTTCCTTGGGGCCTTCTACTTCAGTAATCATGAACATTAGCCAAGTCTAGACAATGTTGGAACTTAATTGTTGGCAATGACTTTGTCATCATATCAGCAACATTTCCTCTAAAGATATCTTCTCGAGTTGAATGTCAACATGTGCAATGAACTCTCATAGCTTGTGATATCTAACATCTATATGTTTTGTCATTGCATGATAAACAGGATCTTTCGCAAAAAAAAATTGCACTATGATAATCACAATGCAACCAGACGCTTTTCTGAAAAACACTGAGTTCTTTCACCAAACCTTTCAACCACACTGCCTCTTTAACAGCCTCCACTGTAGCAATAATACTCAACCTCCGTTGTTGACAATGTCACGATGTCTTGCAACATCGTCTTCCAACTGATGGAAGCTCCACCTAGAGTAAAGATATACCATATAGTAGATCTCCTCCTGTCCAGATTACCTGCATAATCTGAGTCAACATAACCAACTAGAACATCAGTTTTATGCTCTTTTGAAATAACAAACCAACATTTGATAATCCATTCATATATTGCAAAATTCATTTACTGCATTCCAATGCTCTTTTCCTGGATCTGCCATATATCTACTAACCACATTGACTGCCTGAGATAAATTAGACCTAGTGCAAACCATGGTGTACATCAGACAACCAACTGCACTGGAGTACGATATTTTGAGTATCTCCTGACGTTCTTTTTTTGTCTGAGGACACAGCTATAATGATAAGCTAAACTGTTAAGAAAGAGGTGTGCTTATAGCCTTGGCCTCATTCATGTTGAATTTGGCCAACACTGTCTGAATATAACCCAGAACAACTTCTATGCCGATCCCTCTAGAGCTCTATGCCTAAGATCTTCTTGACACCACCTTGGTCTCTCATCTCAAATTCTGAACTGAGTTCCTATTTTAGCTTAATTGCTTGCATGTATTTATAGGTAATAAGCATATCATCAACATAAAGCATGAGGAGAACAATAGAACCATCATTGAGGAAACGAAAATAACACAACTGTCATACTTGCTCCTGCTATACCCATGTGAAACCATAAAGGTATCAAATATTTTATACAATTGACGCAAAGCTTACTTCAATCCATACAAAAACCTCTTCAATCTGCACACTAGCTTCTCACTACCTTTCTAGATAAAGCCATCTAGCTGTAACATATATATATATATATATCATCATCATCATCTAAACTGTCATATAGAAAAGTTGTCTTCACATCAAGTTGCTCCAGCTCCAAATCCCACATTGCTACCATAGCTAGCATGACTTTGATCGAACAGTGCTTTACAACTGGAGAGAATCTCTAAAAATCAATTCTTTTCCTCTGGCCATATCCCTTGGCTACTAATCTTACCTTGTACTTTGGTGGCTCTTCATCAACTGAAGCTTCCTTCTTTCTAAACACCCACTTGCAGCCAATTGCCTTCTTGCCCTTGAAAAGTCTCACCAACTCTCAAGTTTGATTCTTGTGAAGAGAATTCATCTCCTCCTCCATGGCACTCAGCCATCTTTTCTTGTCCTTACATTCAATTGCCTCCTGAAACGAACAAGGGTTAGAAAATAATAGGAAAAGCAAATGCCATAGTGTCTCTAAACCTCGATGGCAATTGGATATCTCTTCTGACTCTTCCATGTGCAATACTATAAGGCTCATCTGAATGTGGTTGTTCAGTTATATCATCTTCCTGTGGCGACTCCCCTTGACTGGTGCCACCACCACTATCTTCATTACTCGGCACCACCTGAACCGAGGTACTGGGCTTCTCCACATTCTGCCTCTGCTGTTCAATTTTTTTGAACATAGAAGCTTCATCAAATTTGACATCTCTACTGAGCTCCACCTTCCAAGTGGCAGGATTCCAGAGCTTGTAACCCTTCACTCCACCCTTGTAGCATATATAGATGTATTTCTTGAACTTCATGTCAAGCTTAGTTCTCTCCTCATCAATAAGACATAAACAAGACAACAAAAAATATGAATGTCAGAATAATCAATAGACTTTCCAGACCAAACCTCCTATGGAGTTTCAAGCTCCAATGCCATAGAGGGAGACCGATTCACTAAATAATATGTTGTGTTAACTGGCTCAGCCCAAAATTACTTTGGCAAGTGTGTAAACAATCACATGCAGTGTGCTCTCGCAAACCATGTTTTGTTCATCCTTTCAGCTACTCCATTCTATTGTGCCTTTCTTGAAACAGTGAAATGATGAACTATGTCTTCTTGTTCACAAAAAAATTGAAATTCCTTAGAAGTATACTCACCACCATTATTTCTTTGCAGAACTTTTACCTGTTTACTTGTCTGCTTTTCAACTCTGGCTTTCTAGCTCTTAAATTTCTCGAACACTTGTGACTTGTGGTTTAAGAAATACACCCAAACTTTCCTAGGGAAGTCATCAATAAAAGTAAGAAAATATCTTGCTCCTCCATGAGATGTTACTGGTGCTGCCCCCCAGACATCTGAATGAACATACTCAAGGATCTCCTTACTTCGGTTAGAAGAAATAACAAATTTGACCCTACATTGTTTGCCAAGAACACATGATTCACATAAATCCAATTTGCAAGTTTTAATACCCTTGAGCATTTTTCTATTATGCAACTCTAATATATATCCACCTCTCACTCATGTGGCCAAGCCGTGCATGCCACAATAGAGTGGTATTAACATCAGAAGAGAATGAAATAGCAACATCTCCTGGCATAGTTTTCCAAGCAACCTATATAGGGAACCAATCTTTTCTCCCTTCATGACAACTAATGCATCCTTTTTAACCTTCAATATTCTCTTTGCACCACTAAAATTACAACCAATTGCAGCATCTAGTGTACCAAGGGAAATAAGACTTTTACGTAAATCAAGAACATGTCTGACTTCAATCAATGATCTAACTACCCCATCAAACATCTTAATTCTTATTGTTCCTATCCCAATGGATTTGCACTTAGTGTTGTTACCCATCCGCACTCTACACCCAACATGAGATGCATAAGTGTCAAATCAATCTCTATGTGGGCACATATGATAAGAACAACAAGAATCAAGAATCCACATATCAGAAGAGTACATACCTGAGGAGATGGTCAACACATCTCCCTCCTTCTTTGAATCAGAAGCTACGCTAGCTGGCCTCCTCTGGCTCTTTCTTCTTTTTCTTGGACTTGTTCTAAAGCTTGGGGAAGTCAGCTTTCCAATGACCTTCTTCTTTACAATAGAGACATCTGTTGTCCTTTCCTTTTGACTTGGACCTAAACATGTTCTTCTTGCCGCCCTTCTATTTCTGACATCCTCTGTCCTGACCAGAATCCTTTACTACCAAACTCTTACTTGCACCAAATTTGTGCCTAACTTCGTTTGATAGCAAAGTTGTTTTAACCTCCTCTATCTTCAATGTGTCTTTGTCATAGAGGATGCTTGTCACCAAATGGTCGTAGGACTTCGACAAAGATGAAGGAAGAAGAAGAGCATGATCTTCTTCCTCCACCTTAACACCCATACTGCGAAGTTGCGAAATCAATCTATTGAAAACATTCATATGTCATATGCTCAAGAAGATTAGTGTCGTCAGACGTGTGTATACTATAGAGTTACTTTTTCAAATACAACTTGTGGTGAGCGATTTAGACATGTAAAGCTTCTCCAATTTCTCCCATAAATCAGCAGTAGTCTCAACATCGACAACGTTATACATTACCTCATCTGCTAGGCATAATTGAATTGTGCTCATTGCCTTCAAATCAAGCTCGTCCCAATTATCATCCTTCCTTCTCGACTTCTCCTTGCCAAGAAGAGCGATGGGAAGATTGTTCTGCACTAGAATTTCCCTCACTCTCTTCTACCACAGACCAAAATCAATATTGTTGTCGAACTTCTGTACTCAAAACTTTGCAATCGACATCTCAACCGCACCTGAAGCTTGATAGAATCACACAGGATGCCCCACGGTGGGCGCCAGATGTTGTGAAAGTGGGGCAATATATGTCTGCAACAACATAGACAAATAAATGTGTGAATCAACAAGAGATGTGTGCACCAAGATGCGACAAATCAACAAAAAAAGTACAATGAAATACAATAGATTTATGTAGTTTAGAGAGACGATGCGCCTTCCTATGTCTATGGGGAGGTCAGAAAAACTTCACTATGATGTAGAAGAAAGAACAAGTGGATCGATACTCTTACACCAACACCGAGTAATCTTCCCAAATGAAGCAAGCAACCCCTAAATCAACTCTTTCTTCCTCTGAAATGGTGCTCCTCAAATAGCCCTGTAGAGCCTCAAAATTGCAGAACCCATGATCTCTACAATCAAACTATCGAGGAAGAAGAGCAAAAAAAATCACCAAAATTGCCGCCGCCGCCGCCTACCCAACTCATTCTCACGAACATGACGTGCTTCCTGAAAAAGAAAATAGCATGTTCTTGAGAATGGACTACTTGAAATTTTCCCTACAACCTCAAACACATCTTTGTGTGAACCCCTTTTGGCTAGCTGACCGGTTGTGGGTTTCAGTAAACAAATGGGTATGGATTGGTTTCTAAGTGGGATACAACCACCGAAACCATACCCATTACAAAATGGGTTTTTTGGTTTGACCAAGTTAAACTAATACAACATGGGTGTATGTGGTTTGGAAATCATAGGTTCTGTGAGTGCTAGTTGGTGTCGCATAGGTATTTGTCGGCACATTTGAAAAGCATCACCGTTGAGTTGCGTTACATGTTGGCTCTTTGTCGCACAAGGGGTCATTGGCATGACTAATGTTAGGTGACTTGCACGACTCGCTTCTGTCAGTTTGACTATCGCTCGGATGCGTGTCAGTTGAGGATGACACATGTCACTGATTTCCTTGTCATATGGCTTTACGATTGGACGACTATCTCGATTTCTAGCACCATTTTATCCTTGTTAAGTCGGTAGAACAATATATCAACCCTATTTTGGCCAAAGCATGTTTTCAGGTATATATATAAACACATATCCTAAATTAGACTTGATGTCATCAATATCCGACTAGAAGCTAGAGTCAATATAGGCTTACAACTTCATGTTGGTTCCTCCATAGACCAAAATAAGATCATTAGTCCTTTTCAAGTATTGAAGGATACATTTCACAAAATTTAGTCCTCGTCTAGATCCGCCAAATACATGTTCGTAACACTTAGAGCATGGGCTATATCAGGACGTGTATATAGTATTGGGTACATGATAGACCCTATGACTGAGGCATAGGGAACTCTATTCATGTCTTCCCTTTCTTTAGGATTTTTAGGGAACATACTCCTAGGAATGTAAATTCCATGTCTAATCTGTATGAGGCCCCTTTTGAAATTTATCATGTCAAACATTTTCACAATGGTGTCTATATACACATACTAGGACAAGCCTAGCATCATTTCTAATCTATCTCTATAGATCATAATTCTCAAAATATAGGATGCTACACCTAAGCCCTTCATGAAAAAGTTCTTTAACAGCCAAGTCTTTACTGTAGATAATATTTCTACATCATTCTCAATGAATAGGATGCCATCAACATACAACACTAAGAAGGTGATAGCATTCTCACTTACCTTCTTGTACACACAAAGTTTGTCTTCATTCTTGATGAAGTCATAGGATTTGATAGTCTTTTCAAATCTTATATTCTAACTATAGACAGCTTGCATGAGCCCATAAATGGATCTTAACAACTTGCATACTTTGACCATTCTTGGACACATATCACTCAAGAAGAAATGTATCCTATATTTTGAGGATAAAAAATGCAAGTTATTGAGATCCATGCCAGATGGCAAGGAGACTGATAACTGGCTTGGTCACCTTCTTGCTATCGAGGAACTTGTCCTTCAATATCCTCTTTATCTGCTTGAAGAAGGAGATGGAACCTGTCGAGAGGGATCTAACCAAGCTCAAGCATTCTCTCAAAGAGTGGTGGTGAAGGCCAAACACTTCATAATGTCTAGAGTGTTGCACACCCTCCTTATATTTTGGTTGATTAACAAAAACTATATTAAGTTAGAATCATCCTTAATTTAGTCATATAGCTTAATCATCTCATTTGTAGTGGTTTCTCTTCAGAACTCAAATTAATCAGTTATCTACATTGTCTTCTCGAGAAATAATCAGTTATCTAGATTAATTGATTATTCTTGATCTTGCTTTATCGAAATAATCGATTATTTTGAGACTCACCCAGAAAAGAATAAAATAATTAGTTATAAAATAATCAATTATATTGCCAACCTTACCTTCAATAACGATAATATTTTAAAATACTTGTCTTGATCTTTTCAGTGTTGCGTCTCTGCTATAATCTCCAAAAAAATACTCTCAACTTCTCTCATCATTTGTAAAGACGATTTGACTATTTAAATTACTCTTGATAGGATCAAAGATAAAAATATTGTTTATATGACTATATATATATATATATATATATATATATGTTCTATTGACCATAATGTGACATGCATTAAATGTATATTTGAATTTCTAAAAAGTGCTCCTTACATGTCAAACATCTAGCTGAAAGTTTGTTTATTATTTATCCTGACACTATATCTAGATACGCATCAGACAAAACCTATGGTTTGTTTAGATAGATAATCTTTTCTGCAGGTCTCGAAAGCTGTCAACATTAAATATTGTACAAGGTTTACGTAAAATAAAGAACTGAGAACTAGGAACGACGTGAACCTTATCATTCTAGTGGTATGCAAAACACAACGTTCGATGTACTCCAAGTTGTATCTAACATATATGTCTATGTGAGACAATGCTCACAAAGAAGGAAGCACCTATAAAAAGTTCCTAAAGACTTTCAAATGAAAATAATTGAGGGAGAGCTCAATGCACAAAAAGTTCTACAAGCATTCACCCTCTAATACGTGAAAAGAGACACAACTCCAGCAAGTCATTACTCTTTTTCTCTTCCTATACTCTGCAACGCAACTCATTGAAGAGGATCTCGCCTAGAAAAAATAAAGATACTTTGCTCAGCCCTCATACACCCAAGAATCACTTCATTCTATTTTTCTGAGCATTGAAGGCCCAAATACTTCGAGCTTCTTATTGCATTTCTTTTGTAGTATTTGGGTTCATTTATTGTACTTCACTTTGTGCCATATTCGTCTAGTTGTAGACATCTCTTCCGGCACTCCACTCTCTTGTTATTGTGTTTCCTCCTTGGGGGTATAAAGAGAAGACATGTTGCACAGGTGTTTAGTTCCACCTTTAGTACAAGATGAAGACCTATCTATGAAACAACATGTGTGTTGTAGGACCTACCAGAGGTCTGTATCTGGTGTGTTTTCCTCCTTGGGTAGAAGGAGAAGACCTGAAATGATTAGGTTGCATGTTGTGGCATCAACTAGAGGTGGATATCCAATGTTGTACTGTAGGCTGGGTTGCAACTAGATAGTGGAATCTCAAGCATTTTTCTCTTGAGGACTAGATGTAAATGATGAGTGGATCAACACTAAACTAAGATAAAACTTGGTGTCTTGCTTGCGTGGTTGTGTGTTGCATTTTTCTCTTACATGCTCAACTCCATCCTTAGTTCAGCTCACTAGATTTGCTTGTTGAACTAACAAGAAGTTGTTTGCATCCTTAGTATACCATGTTTACACCTTATTAATTCAACAAATATAGTTAAGTATCATGATTAGGACCTATTCACCCCCCTCTAGATCTCTATAGCTTGGATAACACAAAGCCCAAGGGACCTGATCCAAGCTTGGGTGCTCTACCAAAGAGTGATGGTGAAAGACCAATCACTTCATAACGTTCAAAGCCCAATGAAAGATTAAATGAGGTTCGAAGTTGTAGAGATGATCGGCTAGGTTGTTGAGACCACTGTACAGTGTGAACAACGACAATTATAGCTTTGGAGGAATTGGCGCCTCCTTGATCTCATGGGTGAAGGGAGCTTGACAATTGACGTCATCCTCGACCAAGCCCTTCACCATAGCTTCTTGGATAATTTTGTTCAGGTAGCAACCTTCTCTAGCTCACGTTCGAAGTCATCACTCTATCGGAGTGCACTCACCTCACTCGGGTTGGAGTGGAGAAGGCTCCTTGGATGATGGTCATGTGCAATAGACGCCTTCATCAGCATTCACGTGGCGTGCACTGGCCATTTATTTGTCCCGCTTCAATAGGAAGGGTCGTGACCACACGCTCTTGTGCAGCTTGCTGAGTCAAGAGGGCTTGATATGCCTCCATCAGTTAAGTGCTCAGGTGTGTGGGCATCCGAGAGCACGTACCTCGTTCAGTCCCCCTCAAACCTCTTATAAGTACCCTTTGGGGTTCCCGTTGCTCACCACAGTCTCTTCCCCTCCCCATGCGACGTGGCTTTGGTGGCAATTAGAGGCTCTTACATGGGTGGAGTGGTCTTAGTTATGGGCTAGCAAGTCTTCTAACCAAGCCTGCCAAGCGAGGGGCACACCTTGCTGCCACCACCATGCTCTAGAGTTGTAGGGATACATCTCGTCATCATCATCATATGTTGGGGTCTTCGGGGCATGTCCTGCCATGACCATTGCCATCTCAAAGATGCACGTCTCTGACCTCCAAGACTCACTCTTTAGTATCTAAAAGACAATCCAAAGGGCTGATGACCCCCGGTTATGGTATGACCCATCTATTTAGAGCCGAACCAGTGGAGGCTTTGCGGACCTAGAGAATTAGGCTCTGATGGTTTATAATCGCATTCTCCTTCCTCAATAGATCTGACACGAGCAATTGAGTTCCAGTGGACTATAATAGCATTCGCCCTCCTCAGGAAGTTTTTTTTGCATGGCATACAAGCATCATGCCACATAGACGAGGTAGGTTAGAGTGTCACGAAAATGTATTCAAATCCGTCTTACTTTATTTCTTGTGGGCACGGACTCTTCCCGCAGACATCTAAACTTTCCCTGCCCTTGTGCGTCCACCAACTGGTCAAGTCTTTCTTTCTCTCTCTTTCTGTTCGTTTGGAACTATATATATGTACTACAAATTTCGTATCTTTAGACGCCCAAGCTCAGGAGGATCGCGCAGCATTCGTGGACATTTAACAGCCTTAGGAAGTGGATTAAACTAGCCTCTCTTCTCATTCACTTCCCTCAAATTTGTTTTCGGGAGTTTCGATTCTTATCATGCACGTTAGTAATTAGAAAAATATCTATTACACTTCAAATACATTTAAAATGCACCTACCCCTCTCGTTGGCCAATACACTAGTGATGCATTATAGATCAAAAATGCACTTCTAAATATACTTAAAAAAGTACAATAAATATTTCTCCAATAATTACCATTACCATTACGGAACTGAGTAAGTGGTGCATGTCCGTGGTGCGTTACACAGGACCGGCTCACGGCGGGGACGGACACGAGGTCGAGTGGGCACTCACGGAGCTCATCCGCCACCAGTGCGAGATCGACTCCATGGTCGGCCGCGTCACATCCCCACAGGGCCACAGTCGAGAATAGGGGTGTTCACGGTTCGGTTCGGACTCTTTTTTTGCGAAAACCGAACCGAACCGAATTGGGGGTCAAACCGAATCGAACCGCGGTTCGGTTTGAACTGAAATAAGGCAAAAATGGGAAAAAGGCGCAAAATGGGGCAGTTGCGAGTTTCGAACTCGCAACCTGCCCCATGGATGGCAGCGCTCCAGCCATTGCGCTGCTGTTTTTTTTATATTATATTACATTATTTATATTATATATACATATACAGTTTATTTCGATTCTTCTGCTCCAAACCGAACTGTGACACTCTCCAAACCCGAACCGAACCGAACCGGTCGGTTCGGTTTGGTTTTTCGGTTTGGACCGATTTTTGAACACCCCTAGTCGAGAAGGCGGCTTTGAGGGAGGATAGGGATAGTAATTTTTCAGCTGATTTTATCCACTACCTTTTAAATATTTTAGAGATGAAATAATAGCACATTGCAGTGTGGTTATGATATTGATCTACTACGTGCATCCATAACAACGGAAAAGGGCATGCGATGACGTGATTTTCCACCCACACAATATGGAACATTCAGATCCATACATACGAAAAAGGTTATGCCGTCAATCAGATCATTTATAGTACATACATGTTCCTGCTCGTGGCCAAAGGAAATGCACCTGAAATTGAAAATTTCAAAGAAGTGGTAGATACCTATTGCAGACAGACTGGACAGGCCCTGAACCTTAAAAAATCTAAGCTGGAAATAGGAGGGGCAGTGGACAGAAACTCTGTAAAAAATATAGAAAAAACTTTGAATCTGAAGAACGAGAAATCCATTGGCAGGTATTTGGGAATTCAAATAAGTCATGTGAGGCCAGCACAAAAAGCTATGGAAGATGTTTGCAAGATTATGGAAAGTAAGCTAAATGGGTGGAAAGGAAAAACACTTTCCATGGCAGCAAGAGTGGTATTGGTGAAGCATGTTCTCACTGCCATCCCCACCTACTGGGCAGCAGTCACAAACTTCAGGCATGGACAGGTGCAAAAAATTGAAAAAATGTGTAGAGACTTTATCTGGAAAGGAAACAAGGAAACAAAAGGATTGTACCTTGTGGGTTGGGAAAAACTAAAGATGCCAATGGACTATGGAGGGTTAGGAATTATTGACTTGATGGACATGAACACAGCTCTCATGCTCAAACTAGTGGACAAAATAAATTCAGGGCATATAAGCTGCTGGATAGAACTGGTCAGAGACAAATACATGAGGAACAGGAACATGGACAGGAGTTACACTTCTAAACCCAGGTCAGATATTGGGCAAGAATCAACAAGGAATACAGAAAACACCAGGAAGACTTTGGCTGGATACCAGGCAATGGCAAAGAAATCAGAATTCACCAAGATAGCTGGCTTAATGGCAGATGTCTCAAGGGATGGCCTGTCGAATTCAACACAAACTATGTAGAGGAGGATAGCAAATTAGATATGTTTCTGGACAAAGAAGGATGGAATGTGAACAAATTGAGAAAGGTATTCCCAATGTCAATAGTAATGGAAATACTTAGAATTCCAATTGCAATTGACAGCTCGGAGGATAGGAGGTTATGGTTACCCGGCAATTATGGAAAGTTTACAACAAGAACAGCGTACAAGCATATTAGAAAAAACAAGATGGAGTGGTGGGGTTACACCGACAAATGCTGGACTGAAATATGGAATTGGCCAACTATCCCCAGAATTAAAATTCTACTTTGGAAATTGGCTTGGGGAAGACTTCCAACAGGGGTTCACTTAAACAATTGCAACATAAGAGTTGAGCCCACATGCCAATTATGTTTAAATGAGATGGAAGACCAAGAACATGCATTCATTAGCTGCAAAGAGATAACCCAGATTTGGGAGGATGTCAGAGTTCACCTGAACTGGAGAGACAAACCAAAAGGGCTACAAGATCTCTGGGAAAAAGTTTCACAGAACAGTGACAGTAGATCCAAGCAGTCTTATATGAAAACTATCATTGCCTTTGTGTTGGAAGCCATTTGGAGGAGAAGAAATAGACATGTTTTTGAGTCAGAGGGTAGACCTTATCATCTTAAGTTCAGTTCCATTCTACATGGAGCTGAATGTTTTGTCAAAGCCAACAACCATAACAACAAGTTCAAGAATGCCCTTGGGTGTGAGGACAGAAAGAGAAAAATGGTGGTGAGGAGTTTCTCACAGCCACTTCCTGATCAAACTCCAAACAACTTTAGGTGGGAAAAGCCAGAAAAGGGTTGGATCAAAGGCAACTTTGATGGGTCTCAAAAGGAAGGAAAAAGCTCAGTGCACTCAGGAGCAGGTTTCATAGTTAGAAACGATGAGGGGGTCCCTCTTGCTGCAGGAGCCTCATACCTGAAACAAAGCTCAATACTCAAATCAGAAATCCTAGCTGCAAGACAATGTATAGTCAGTGCAGAAATCTTCTCGGACCAAAAGTTTGAAGGCTTAATACTAGAGGGTGACAATGCTGAGGTGATAAAGGCTATAAAGGATCCAGGTAAAGCCCCTTTGGAAATCAGAAAAATAGCGGAAGAGATAAACTTAATGCTCACTAGATGGACACTTTGCACAGTTCATCTAGTTGACAGAAGGGCAAACACTGCTGCGGATTGGCTGGCAAAACAAGCAAGGATTGCAAAATTCAATATAAACTGGACCTATGCTATACCTGAAGAACTAAGCAAGATATGCAGGAGCGAAGCAACAGGGGTATTTTTCATTGAAGGGGAACTTCCTTAGTGGGGTGAAATCAGTGGTCCTTTTTTGTGAGGAGGCTGTTTAGAATTGTCGACATGTAGTAGCCAGCACTTTTTCTTGTATCTTTGGAGCCGATGAGGCTCCCTCCAACTACCAAAAAAAAAAAAATGTTCCTGCAAGAGTAAGTCGAATGATAGCAACAACCATAAAAACTTGAAATCTTATTATTTCCAACTGTATCTTTGATTAAATTTGGTTTTAGAAAGATTTCCGTCAATAGATGGTTAGCTCTTGTGATTATGTCCTGTGTATCTTTCACTTTTCAGCTTTTGATGAACTGCATATCCTTACTTTTAATTGGATGTCTGACCTGCTACTACTACCTCCATTGTTGGTGAGTTGAGTGAACTTTGTACTTTCTATACACAACCCATGTAAACGCTGCTTCGGGTTGACGTAAGTGAAAATAAATAAAGAGAGAAAAATAATGTTGCCAAAGTAATGGCAACTATACACAAGCTTCAACTATCCGACAGAGAATTTCTCAGGATTGAGAATATTGATGTTTATTTATGCTGATCAGATCACTGTCATTCGGGGTCAACTACGGCTTCCTCGGAGGCTCTGGATTCCAACTTTGCTTCACACTCCAGTGAAGCTTTCTCAGGATCACCAAAATGCCCAGGACAACAAAACTGCACATTTTCCTGGACTTTCAAACAAGATCTCCAATGGAGAACTCTTGCTCAAATCCAACATAACAATCAGAAACTAGGATCAACTTCAGTCCCTGGAACAAAACAAAAATGCTCTTAGTGACCATCATCACTACCGCAGATGAAGAAATACAACTTCCAACAAAGGATCATCTCCCCATTCAGGGGACGCAAAAATGTTCAAATAAATGCAATACATGGATCTTTATTGTGTAACAAGACCATATGATATGGTTTTTAACTGAAAGTTATTTTTACTAATGAGTCCCTGTAATCTTATTGAATTCTAAGTCCCCATAATTATGAAAATCTAAAATCACCTCCAAATCTTCAGTCCTTCCAAAATAAGTCCCAGCCATTTGTTTCCGCCAGAGAGTTCTTAAGTCTTGGTTCATATTAATCCAAGGTAGAAATGACAACCGAACCTGTTCCCTGGGTTAATGAGGTTTGCCCTCTCCCTCTCCATGTACATTTAAGGGAGTTATTTGGACTTCTCAAAATACAGGGATTCATCTGGAATTGATGAGGTTACAGGGACGAATGAGTAAAAAGCCCAATAATAAAACAAATAATAGTCGAAGCTTGTCTTTAAATAACATGGAGTGAAGCATCCAATCAGAGTGCCCATCATGAAATTAGTATAACATAATAGAGATACATGAAAGAAAATAAATAATGCACTTTCAATTCTCAATGTTGAACAATGTGAGTTTCCATCATTCTACCAGGAGGTGATTTGGAAAAGAGAAACCAGCAGCATGCAGAGTGCCAATCATTGTCTCACCTGAAGAATTGCAGGTTCTGATGGCAGTTCCATTCGTGTAACCAAGCGGTCAGAGAAACTCACTCTCTTCAGAGCTAAAAGTTCTGATGTCTGAACATTTCCCAGAACCAGCCACCATGCTTCCTCTTTTACCTGCAAACAAAAAGTGATCAACATTATACAAGCTTTATAAGATAATTGCCTGCTTTTTGAGAAATTTTTTCTTCACTTCTGCCAACTATTATCTAATTTTCAACAATTCCCCAACATAATTTTTCCCAACATCAAATACAGAGATACTGGGTGCCATTCTATTAGTCTAACCATCAAGTGGAGATAGTAAATGTCCATTTTCTGATAACCTGTTGAGTCTGTTTTAGATTGAGTAATGGCTCATTATCTGACCGCCAATCATGAATTAGACTCAGCTTTCTAATCTCAGAGGATTCCAGATATTCTCCCTTCCAGTGAAGATAAGTTAACCAGCTAAATGAAAAACCAATTGAAAAGAAAGTCCATCATTCATTATATCATGAAAAGACAGCAAGGTACTAGTACTACACAGGATAGAGAGCGGCAAAGATTACTGCAGGGTAAGGGATGCAGAAATGGCTAGGTCCAGCATGGACTGCGTAGAAGAGGATTCATAAATGGAACTGAGTGAATTAGATGGAATTAGAGCAAACTGGCGGGTCCAGCTCTAGTTTGACCATTTGTCAGACGCAGAAAAATATTCACCCTCTTTTTTCTCTTTCTTTCTTTTCTGTTTTGTTTAGCGGGCGTGCTAGTCTGTACAACAGACAAATTTATAGTGTCCATTTATTGGACAACATTTATTCCGCGCATTTATTTTATCAGACGATTAGGGTTTCGTGTTCTGGACCTTTCCCCACCGACCGAAGTCAGTGTTAATTTACATCGAGTCGAACTCGAACACCTTTGATTCTCTGTCAAAGAAAACCTTTTGTCTCTGTTTGTTGTGACAACATTGACCTTAATGGTCGCCCTTTATGGGTACACACTCTTGCAAAGAAAATTGAAAGCTTTAATATGTAATTTAAATTACAATTGGTCTTTCAAGACCTGTACAAAGGGGTCCCGATTATATAATCGGGTCTTCGACACTTCATTTAGTCACGATCCAATTCTTTTGAATTTGCTTCAGCCATGATCAGACCGTTGACTTGGATTTCATCGCAATGAGACTATTGGATCACCAAAGATGATCACTACCAGTCCATTGTGTTTGCTTCATGGTCACCATCACCATTTGATTTTGACGGGACCTTTGAGGAGTCTTGCCAGGCTTCAGCAAGTGTGTACCCTCTCTAGGTGCTTCTGTCATTTTCGGTATCCCGAGGTCTTTTCAGTCATTCAATGACTTCTCGGGGTACACTTGTCATTTCTTAGCTCCCTGAGGCTTTAGGATCATTTCTTGACCTCCCAGGGCTTTTCAACCATTTCTTGACCTTTAACAGAGATTCCTGCCATTTCTTGGCGATCCCAAAGCCGGGGATGGCCAGCCACAAGCTGAGCCCAGGAGAGCGCACACCACATCAAGGAAGTGATGTGGGTACCGCTCCACCGAGCCGTGCAAACAAGCATGCACCATATGGTTTCCTCCCTTTAAAGGGACTTTTATGCTATTTCTTGCTTTTGAGGAGTTTACTGCCATTTCTGGCCCTACAGGGACTTTTCCGCAGTTCTCCGCCCTTTGAAGGATTTCGCTGCTACTCTCTGCCCTTTCTGGGACTTCTGCAACTTTTCCTTATCAAGGTATTTCTGCAAGCATCGGCCGCCATGATCAAAGAATGGAAAACTTGGCCAATGTTGTCTTTTGAAGAAGAAATTTGGAGGCATAGACAGTATTATATCCATAATTGTCCGGGGGCTCCTTGTCATTTACTGACATTTCCGGGTCTTCTACCATTTCTTGGCCTTTTCTGACCTTGTGCCATTAGCTGACATCCTCGGGTTCTTTCCGTCATTCCTTGACTCCCCCGAGTAGTTCCCGGTATTCCCGTCATTAATTGACTTTTCAGGGCATGGAAGGAAGAATCGCTGGGATCGAGCCGGAATCGCTCGATCCCGGATCGGATCGACCCCTAAGGATCCGATTCCGCCTTGAAGCCCTCCAAAATGACTGATTTCCGGCTAGATTGACCCAACTCAGCAGGATCTGAGTTGGATCGCTCGAGTCGAATCGGGATCGATCGATCCCGGCGCGATTCCGTCGATCCGGCCGGTTTAAGTTCGAATTCGAACTTAGCCCGCCGGATCGACCCTTATCGGGCAAAGTCGATCGATCCGGCGTCGATCCGGCCTGATAAGGGTCGATCCGCTCGATCCGACGCGATCCCCCCATAAGTGCGCCCCTTCCCACCCGTGGACACCAAAACCTGCAGGTTTTGGTGTCAAGGGAAGCACGCAAGGTGCTCCCCCTTCCCCCCCAGCTCCGGCAGCCTCCTCCACCGCCGCCGCCGACCTCCTCCAGCTCCGGCAGCCACCTCCCCAGCCGGCCTCCTCCTCCTCCTCCTCCTCTTCTTCTTCTTCTTCTTCTCCTTCCTCTTCTTCTTTTTCTTCTAAACCCTTTGTTCTCTTTGAAGCTTCAAAGAAGTTAGAAGGAGCACATCCAAGGGAGATCTTCTTGAGTAGATCTCAGGAGATCGTACTCAAGCAAAGGAGAAGTTGTTCTTGTTAAGGTATATATATATATTATATATATTCGAAATTTAGTTATAAATTCTGAAAAAATTGAAAACACATGTAGACATGTTTAATCTTCTTATATCTTCTTATTCTTCCCCTAGATTTTGTCAATTAAGCAAAATCTCTAAATTTCACCCTAATTGGCTAATTAGGGTTTAGAAATTGGGGCTTTTGTTGTATTAGCACAATTAGAGATCAATTAAGTGTTTCAATCACTTAATTGACTTAATCATGTCTTTGTTTGATAATGTAACTATTTACTTTCATGAAATTAGAGAAAATCTCACAATTTCACCCTAATTAGGGTTTGAAAATTGGGGCTTTTATTGTATTAGCACAATTACAGATCAATTAAGTGTTCCCATCACTTAATTGACTTAATCATGCCTTTGTTTGATAATGTAACTATTTAATTTCGAGAAATTAGAGAAAATCTCTAAATTTCACCCTAATTAGGGTTATTATTATATGTAATTATGTTTATAATTTTATACTTACATATGAATGTGTTTCTATTCTTAATTTGTTATAGGATTAGCAATTATGGCTGATGAGGGCCACGAGGAAGAGCAGTCACCAGGCCCACAAGTAGACATTGGATGGAAACACGGTGTCCTTATTGACGCTGCCTCTAAGAGAGTGCGGTGTAACCACTGTGGGAAGGAAATGAATGGAGGCGTATACCGCCTAAAACAACACATTGCAGGTATTGGAACAAATGTAGTAAAATGCAAGCATTGTCCACGGGAGTTTGTGAATGAGATGAAAGAGTACATGGCTGGAAGACAACAACAAAGAGGCATACGTATTCAACATCAAGAAGAACTGCATGAAGAGATTTCTGGGAAGGGAAAAAGTAAGGCTGCAATGAAAGGAAGACAAATTCCTTTTGATGTTGAGGACTCAGATGATACAGATTATGAGGATCTCTCACCTAATGAGAGAGAATATCGAGAAGGACTACGGCAGAGTCGGCGTGCTGCCATGTTAGAAAGTGACATGCGGAGGTTCCATAGTACAAGAGAATGATCATCATCAGGGGCTAGTGTAACACGGCCACCGGCACCACCTATCAAGAGAGGTGGTTCAATGAGGGGAACGGGACCAACTAGTGGGCTTGACATTTTTGCATAGGAAACCTTCATCAAAACAGCCTGGCATAAAGCATGCATTGAAAGGGGTAAAGGCCACAGCTGCTTCCGCCAAACATGCAGTTAAAAACATTGTAAAATGGTTTTTGCATGCAGGGGTCCCAGCCCATACAGCATCTAGTCCTTATTTCCAGACAATGATAGATTCAGTTGGTGAGGCAGGCCCAGGTTTGAAAGCTCCTACACCAAAGGAGATTTATGGCAAATATCTTAAGAGGAATTGACTGAGATAAAGGATTGGGTGGCATCATTCAAAGATATATGGATGGCAAGAGGTTGTACTCTTATGTGTGATGGATAGACAGGAACAACAAGAAGGTCTATGATTAACTTTCTTGTATATTGCAGTGAGGGTACAGTCTTCATGAAATCTGTAGATGCAAGTGGACAAATAAAAAATGCAGATTACTTGTTTAGGCTGATGGATGAGATGATTGATGAAATTGGCGAGGAAAATGTAGTCCAAGTTGTCACTAATAATGAAGCTAGTTACAAGGCAGCTGGAAGAAAATTGATGGTAAAACGACATCATCTTTATTGGGTCCCTTGTGCAGCACACTCCTTAGACTTGATGATGGAGGATATTGGGAAAGATAAACATGTGCATGACTTGGTGTCCAAGGCGCAAATGATTACTACTTTTATTTATGGACACAATAGAATCTTACATATGATGAGAGAGTGCACAGATGGACATGACATAATTCGTCCTGGCCCAACAAGATTTGCCTCACAATTTATTGCATTGGAGAGTCTGCATAAGTTTAGACATGAGTTGGGCACTCATACACAATTCTGAGTACTTGGCACATGTGGATACATTGAGAGAGGAATCCAGACATGTGGCACATGAGATTTCTTGCTTGGTCAGTGACCATCGTTTTTGGGAGAGAATGTTGTATTATTTGAAGCTAATAGAGCCTCTAGTACAAGTGTTGAGGATGGTTGATGGAGAGGACAAGAATGACATGGGTTACTTATATGAGACTATGGATAAAAGCCAAGGAAAGGTTGAGAGAGAAGCATCCGCAGGCATATCAAAAATGGTGGAGAATTATTGATGCAAGATGGGAGTCCACACTCCACCACGATTTACATGCAGCAGGTAAATGCATTATATCTTATTGTGCATATTTCTTATTAACATGAGTTGAATTTCTAACTTACTAGACATGTTTTGTACATATAGGGTATTTCTTTAACCCTAGGCATCAATATAGTGATTCCCCTCACAATGATGGGGAGGTGCTCCAGGGGACAATCAATGTCATCGGGAGATTATCTAGGAACATGGACGAAAGAATAGATGCTATGATAGAGGTACGGCCAAGTTAAAAACTTCATTCCATTTTCATGTATTCAATATACTTTTGGAGTTACACTTAGCAACTGTATTATACTGTAGATGGACAGATTTAAACTAAAGTTGGACATCTACAGAGATTATGATGTTAAAGAAGCAGTGACCAGAATGGGTCCGGGTAAGAACCTTCAGACTTAAGCTCATGCTTACTTCATAACAAAATGACAAATCACTTGTATTATGTGCTAATTCATTGTATGTTTTTTTTTTTTTGTAGGTGAGTGGTGGGTTATGTTAGACTACAAGACTGGTCAAAGAAGTCCACTTACAAGGATTGCTATTAGAGTACTCAGTCAGACCACTTCATCTAGCCAGTGTGAGAGAAATTGGAGCACTTTCTCACTTATTCACACAAAAGTGAGGAACAGGTTGAGTGCAACTAGGCTAGAGAAGTTGGTCTATTGCCACTACAATATGAGGTTGAAGCTGAAATGCATTAAAGATAGACAAAAGAAGAGCGAGGCAAGGCTAATGACTTTTGCAGGTAGTCATTAGGAGCAACGTTTTGCAGAGAGGGAAGCATTATCATCTCAAATTGATGTTGATGAGTTATTTGATGAGGAACACCCACTAAATGCATGGGTGGAAACAAGACAGGAAAGGAATGTTCCAGAATTTGACCCTCGCGATTGCTCATGGGCGGAAGGAGAATTGGATGGAGTAGAGGCTCGAGATCCAGAGCTTAGGGTAAGTGAGGACCAACCTCTCACCCTCGGTCCTCTCTTCTCTCAGCCACGACACTCAGCTATCTTGCCAGAGACATCTAGAGTGCCTCCCACTCAGCCTGCATTAAGAAGAGCTGCAACACAAAAAGAGAAGAGTTCAAAAGCCATAGAGCTAGAAAAAAGAACATATACCAGGCAAAAAAAGAGGAAAGTGCAGCAACCAATTCGTAGTGATGACACCACATAAGATCCAAATGATGATGATGATGATGATGATGATGGGGCTGCCACTGGGGCCACAGGAGCTGGCCAGGGATATGCAGGAGCAGGATATACTGGGGCCACAGATGTAGGGCTTACTGAAAGTTATGTACCAGAAACAGAACATCAGGGAGGCGGAGGAGAAGGACAAGGGCATAGACAAGGGGGATATGAAGGACAACATCATGCAGCCTATGAGTGGCCACCTTGGGAGCCAAACTATAGTTCAGGGTCTACTCATATACCTGCATTTCAGCCTCCCATTTTACCGTACTCAGATATTAGTAGCTCACCTTATGGAGTACAAGGAGGATGGGGACCTTGGCCTTCACAAGAACAAGAGCCTAGTGGCCCTAGTGAAGCAACAAGTACATACAAACCGCTTGGTATATGGTGTCCAGCTCCATCACAATCTGGAGAAAGCTCAAGTCAATAATTTACACCAAGAGGGATTCAAATGGGTATGCATGATTTAGCAAATTCCCTCTTTGGTTATAACTACCAAAACCCAAATGACGATGGCTCATCTATGTCTGAAAGTGGATGGAAAGATTATTAGTCTTCTATCAAATGTAAGTTACATGTACAATGTCTTAAATTTCATGTTTTATGTACTATGAATGCATGTATAATTGATTTTTGATGCAAATCTTAGTTCTTTCAAAATATCAGATTTTTTCTGTTTTTTCCTGAATTTTTCTGAATTTTCCTGATTTTTCCTGAATTTTCTTGCATTTTTTCCAAAAAAAATAAACATTTTATAGTCTGGCCGATCCAGGATCGGCCAGACTTCCCTGGGATCCAGCGGATCCTTCGATCCGATCCGATCCAGGATCGGATCGACCAGGGTCGATCCCGATCCTGCCTTCCATGTTTCAGGGTGCTTCTGCCACTTTCTTGGCTTACTCGGACATCCCTGCCATTCCCTGGTCTTCCCGGACATTCCTGCCATTTCCTGGCTTTCTCAGACATCCCTGCCATTTCTTGGCTTTGTCGGGAATTTCTGCCATTTCCTGACTTTCTTGGACATCCCTACCATTTCCTGGCTTTCTCGGACATCCCTGCCATTTCTTGGCTTTCTCGGACATTCCTGCCATTTCCTGGCTTTCTTGGACATTCCTGCCATTTCCTGGCTTTCTGGGACATCCCTGCCATTTTCTGGCTTTCTCGGACATCCCTGCCATTTCCTGGCTTTCCCGGACATCCCTGCCATTTCTTGGCTTTCTGGGACATCCCTGCCATTTCCTGGCTTTCTCGGACATCCCTGTTATTTCCTGGCTTTCTCGGACATCCCTGCCATTTTCTTGGCTTCCCCGGACGTTCCTGCCATTTTCTGGCTTTTCTCAGACATTCCTGCTATTTCCTGGCTTTCTCGGACGTCCCTGCCATTTCCTGACTTTTTCGGACATCCCTGCCATTTTCTGGCTTTCTAGGACATCCCTGCCATTTTTTGGCTTTCTCGGACATCCTTGCCATTTCTTGGCTTTCTGGGGTAGCTTCTGCCATTTCTTGGCCTTTCTGAGCAGTCCCGAGTAATTCCGCCATTAATTGGCTTCCCTTGGTGCCACTGCAATTTCTTGGCGTTCCTGAGTGCTTCGGCCATTTGTCGACTTCCTCAGGTGTTTTCGCCATTGATTAGCATACTCGGACATTTCTGTCATTAACTGACTCTTTCGAACAACTCTGGCAAGTGGGGTTAGCCCAGACCCGACCCAGGAGAGCGCACGCCGCTTCAGAGAAGTGACGTGGGTACCGCTCCACCAAGTCGTGCCAACGGCATTCCCGCCTTGAGCTCTGTCGCCTTTGGAGCTTGCCAAGGGCTTCGTGCCATTTTCTGGTCCGACCAAAGGCGTCTATGCAATTCTTGAACTCCGTGAGGGTTTACATGTGGTTTTCCCCTAAACCAGAGTATTTCTGTTATTTTTCCAACGGCAGGGGTATTTCTGCAAATTTTCCCACAACCGAGGCATTTCTACAGCTTCTGCACCTTTCAAGGGTCTTTTTGCAATTTTCCAAACAATAGAGGGACTTCCTTGCACTTTTGCACCCTTCGGGGACTTTTCTGCAATTTATAACCCTTCGGGAGCATTTCTGCACTTCTCCCCACAAACTGGGGTATTTTTGCAATTTTATGCTCTTTAAAGGGCTTCTCTGCAATTTCCCACAAGCTCGGGACTTCTATCCAATTTTCTGGACAGCACGACCATTTCTGCAATTTTTCCCCCTAACCGGGGTATTTCTGCCATTTTTCCCATCCCGGAAGTATCTCTGTAATTTTCTGCTCTTCCCACGACCTTTATGTGATTTCCCACAAGTCGGAGGCTTTTATGCAATTTTCCGGACAGCAGGGGTTCTTTTGCAAATTTTACCCTTCCCGAGGCCTTTACGACATTTCCCGCAGACCAGGGAGTTCTATGCAATTCTTCGGACAGCGGGAACATTTCTGTAATTTTCCGCTTCACCGGGACATTTCTGCAATTCTGGACAGCAGAGGGTCTTTTCTGCAATTTTTTCTTGAAGTGGGGCTTTTCTGCAATTTCTGCATCTTTTGGGGGTATTTTGCAATTTTCCCTCAAACAAGGGTATATTTGCAATTTTTCCCATCCAATAGGCTAAGGGGTATGAGGGGGCTAAGGGCCAACCTACCCCTCCAAGAGAGGGTCCAAAGACCCCAAAAGGGCCAAGGGGCCAAGGGGGAGCTCCCACCCCCAAGGGGGCCAAGAGGGATCCAAGCATGGAAGGAAGAATCGCCGGGATCGAGCCAGAATCGCTCGATCCCGGATCGGATCGACCCCCCAAGGGTCGATTCCCCCTTGAAGAACCCCAAAACCCCACATTTTCGGCTGGATCGACCCAACTCAGTAGGATCTGAGTTGGATCGCTCGAGTCGAACCGGGATCGATCGATCCCGGCTCGATTCAGTCGATCCGGCCCTGTTCAGTTCAAATTTGAACTTACGGCGCCGGATCGACCCTTATCGGGTCGAATCGATCGATCCGGCGTCGATCCGACCCGATAAGGGTCGATCCCGATCGATCCGGCGTGATCCCCCTTATTTCGCCCCCTTCCCACCCGAGGACACCAAAAGATGCAGGTTTTGGTGTCCTAGGAAGGAAGGAAGGTGCTCCCCCTCCCCCCCCAGCTCGGGCTGCCTCCTCCACCGCCGCCGCCGGCCTCCTCCACCGCCGCCGGCCTCCTCCCCAGCCGGCCTCCTCCTCCTCCTCTTCTTCTTCTTGTTCTTGTTCTTGTTCTTCTTCTTCCTCTTCTCCTTCCTCTTCTACTTTTTCTTCTAAACCCTATCTTCTCTTTCAAGTTTGAAAGAGGTTAGAAGAGCACATCCAAGGGAGATCTTCTTGAGTAGATCTCAAGAGATCTTACTCAAGCAAGGAAGAAGTTGTTCTTTTTAAGGTATATTTCATTTTTTAATTTCGAAATTCAGTTATAAATTCTGAAAAAAATGAAAACACATGTACACATGTTTAATCTTCTTATATCTTCTTATTCTTCCCTTACATTTTGTCAATTAGATAAAATCTCCAAATTTCACCCTAATTGGCTAATTAGGGTTTGATATTTGGGGCTTATGTTGTATTAGCACAATTAGAGATCAATTAAGTGTTCCAATCACTTAATTGACTTAATCATGCCTTTCTATGATAATGGAACAATTTCATTTCGGGAAATTAGAGAAAATCTCTAAATTTCACCCTAATTAGGGTTAATATTAGATGTAATTATGTTTATAATTGTATACTTACACATGAATGTGTTTGTATTCTTAATTTGTTATAGGATTAGCAAGTATGGCTGATGAGGGACACGAGGAAGAGCAACCACAAGTAGACATTGGATGGAAACACGGTGTCCTTATTGATGCTGCCTCTAAGAGAGTGCGGTGTAACCACTGTGGTAAGGAAATGAATGGAGGTGTATACCGCCTAAAACAACACATTGCAGGCATTGGAACAAATGTAGTAAAATGCAAGCATTGTCCACGGGAGTTAGTGAATGAGATGAAAGACTACATGGCTGGAAGACAACAACAAAGAGGCATACGTATTCAACATCAACAAGAACTGCATGAAGAGATTTCTGGGAAGGGAAAAAGTAAGGCAGCTACAAGAACTGTTGATGTTGAGGACTCAGATGATACAGATTATGAGGATCTCTCACCTAATGAGAGAGAATGGCGAGAAGGACTACGGCAGAGTCGGCGTGCTGCCATGTTGGAAAGTGACATGCGGAGGTTCCATAGTACAAGAGAAGGATCATCATCAGGGGCTAGTGTCACACGGCCACCGGCACCACCTATCAGGAGAGGTGGTTCAATGAGGGGAACGGGACCAACTAGTGGGGTTGACACAATTTTGGGAAGGAAATCTTCATCAAAACAGCCTGGCATAAAGCATGCAATGAAAGGGGTAAAGGCCACAGCTGCTTCCGCTAAACATGCAGTTAAAAACATTGTAAAATGGTTTTTGCATGCAGGGGTCCCAGCCCATACAGCATCTAGTCCTTATTTCCAAACGATGATAGATTCAGTTGGTGAGGCAGGTCCAGGTTTGAAAGCTCCTACACCAAAGGAGATTTATGGCAAATATCTTGAAGAGGAATTGACTGAGATAAAGGATTGGGTGGCGTCATTCAAAGATATATGGATGGCAAGAGGTTGTACTCTTATGTGTGATGGATGGACGGGAACAACAAGAAGGTCCATGATTAACTTTCTTGTATATTGTAGTGAGGGTACAGTGTTCATGAAATCTATAGATGCAAGTGGGCAAATAAAAAATGCAGATTACTTGTTTAGGCTCATGGATGAGATGATTGATGAAATTGGCGAGGAACATGTAGTCCAAGTTGTCACTGATAATGAAGCAAGTTACAAGGCAGCTGGAAGAAAATTGATGGCAAAACGACATCATCTTTATTGGGTCCCTTGTGCAGCCCACTCCTTAGACTTGATGATGGAGGATATTGGCAAAGACAAACATGTGCATGACTTGGTGTCCAAGTCGCAATTGATTACTACTTTTATTTATGGACACAATAGAATCTTACATATGATGAGAGAGTGCACAAATGGACATGACATAATTCGTCCTGGCCCAACAAGATTTGCCTCACAATTTATTGCATTGGAGAGTCTGCATCAGTTTAGACATGAGTTGGGCACTCTCATACACAGTTCCGAGTACTTGGCACATGTGGCTACATTGAGAGAGGAATCCAGAGATGTGGCACATGAGATTTCTTGCTTGGTCAGTGACCATCGTTTTTGGGAGAAAATCCACTATTATTTGAAGCTAATAGAGCCTCTAGTACAGGTGCTGAGGATGGTTGATGGAGAGGACAAGAATGACATGGGTTACTTATATGAGGCTATGGATAAAGCCAAGGAAAGGTTGAGAGAGAAGCATCCGCAAGCATATAAAAAATGGTGGAAGATTATTGATGCAAGATGGGAGTCAACACTCCACCATGATTTACATGCAGCAGGTAAATGTATTATATCTTATTGTGCATATTTCTTATTAGCATGAGTTGAATTTCTAACTTACTACACATGTTTTGTACATATAGGGTATTTCTTTAACCCTAGGCATCAATATAGTGATTCCCCTCACAATGATGGTGAGGTGCTCCAGGGGACAATCAATGTCATCGGGAGATTATCTAGGAGCATGGACGAAAGAATAGATGCTATGATAGAGGTACGACCAAGTTAAAAACTTCATTCCATTTTCATGTATTCAATATACTTTTGGAGTTACACTTAGCAACTGTATTATACTGTAGATGGACAGATTTAAACTGAAGTTGGACATCTACAGAGATTATGATGTTAAAGAAGCAGTGACCAGAATGGGTCCGGGTAAGAACCTTCAGACTTAAGCTCATGCTTACTTCATAACAAAATGACAAATCACTTGTATTATGTGCTAATTCATTGTATGTTTTTTTTTTGTAGGTGAGTGGTGGGTTATGTTAGACTACAAGACTGGTCAAAGAAGTCCACTTGCAAGGATTGCTATTAGAGTACTCAGTCAGACCACTTCATCTAGCCAGTGTGAGAGAAATTGGAGCACTTTCTCACTTATTCACACAAAAGTGAGGAACAGGTTGAGTGCAACTAGGCTAGAGAAGTTGGTCTATTGCCACTACAATATGAGGTTGAAGCTGAAATGCATTAAAGATAGACAAAAGAAGAGCGAGGCAAGGCTAATGACTTTTGCAGGTAGTCATTGGGAGCAACGTTTTGCAGAGAGGGAAGCATTATCATCTCAAATTGATGTTGATGAGTTATTTGATGAGGAACACCCACTAAATGCATGGGTGGAAACAAGACAGGAAAGGGATGTTCCAGAATTTGACCCTCGTGATTGCTCATGGGCGGAAGGAGAATTGGATGGAGTAGAGGCTGGAGATCCAGAGCTTAGGGTAAGTGAGGACCAACCTCTCACCCTCGGTCCTCTCTTCTCTTTGCCACGACACTCAGCTATCTTACCAGAGACATCTAGAGTGCCTCCCACTCAGCCTGCATTAAGAAGAGCTGCAACACAAAAAGAGAAGAGTTCAAAAGCCTTAGAGTTAGAAAAAATAACATATGCCAGGCAAAAAAAGAGGAAAGTGCAGCAACCAATTCGTAGTGATGACACCACACAAGATCCAAATGATGATGATGATGATGATGATGATGGGGCTGCCACTGGGGCCACAGGAGCTGGCCAGGGATATGCAGGAGCAGGATATACTGGGGCCACAGGTGTAGGGCTTACTGAAAGTTATGTACCAGAAACAGAACATCAGGGAGGCGGAGGAGAAGGACAAGGGCATGGACAAGGGGGATATGAAGGACAACAACATCATGCAGCCTATGAGTGGCCACCTTGGGAGCCAAACTATAGTTCAGGGTCTACTCATATACCTGCATTTCAGCCTCCCATTTTACCGTACTCAGATATTAGTAGCTCACCTTATGGAGTACAAGGAGGATGGGGACCTTGGCCTTCACAAGAACAAGAGCCTAGTGGCCCTAGTGAAGCAACAAGTACATACAAACCGCTTGGTATATGGTGTCCAGCTCCATCACAATCTGGAGAAAGCTCAAGTCAACAATTTACACCAAGAGGGATTCAAATGGGTATGCATGATTTAGCAAATTCCCTCTTTGGTCATAGCTACCAAAACCCAAATGATGGTGGCTCATCTATGTCTGGAAGTGGATGAAAAGATTATTAGTCTTCTATCAAATGTAAGTTACATGTACAATGTCTTAAATTTCATGTTTTATGTACTATGAATGCATGTATAATTGATTTTTGATGCAAATCTTAGTTCTTTCAGGAGTTCAGATTTTTTTCTATTTTTTCTTGAATTTTTCTGAATTTTCCTGAATTTTCCTGATTTTTCCTGCATTTTTTCCAAAAAAATAAACATTTTATAATCTGGCCGATCCAGGATCGGCCAGACTTCCCTGGGATCCATGGGATCTTGCGATCCGATCCGATCCAGGATCGGATCGACCATGGTCGATCCCGATCCCGATCCTGCCTTCCTTGGATCCAAGACCCCCTCCTCCTAACACCCCCCCTCCTTTTATAGAAATGAGGGGGCTGAAGAGGAGGGGGACCAGAGGTACCCCCCCCCCTCCGGTTGGAGAGGGGGAAACCGAAGGTGGGGGCACCTTCGGTTGGGGGTGCCAACCGGAGGTACCCCCCCCCTTCCGGTTGGGGGGTGCCACCGGAGGCACCCCCCCCTCCGGTTGGGGGGGTTTGAAGGAGAGGAGGGGGACCCCCCCCCCCTCCGGTTGGGTGGCAACCGAAGGCGGGGGTGCCTCCAGTTGGGTGGCAACCGGAGGCACCCACCTCTGGTTGGAGGGGGGTACCGGAGGTACCCCCCCCCCCCCTCCGGTTGGAAGGGGGGGCAACCGGAGCCACCCCAACCTTCGATTGGGGTCCAACCGGAGGGTGGTATTTTCTGTAAATTTCAGATCCCAACCGGAGGGTGGTATTTTCTGTAATTTTTGGACCCCAACAGGAGGGTGGGGCATTTGGGCCCATTTTGAGGGGTTTTGGTATTTTTGGGTTTTTTGTAGGATTTTTTAGAATTTCGGGATTTCAAGGGATTTTTGGGTTTTTTTTTGGGAAACTTTGGGGTTTTGGGGAATTTCATGGAATTATGGGTATTTTTTTGGATTTGTGGAGTTTCTGGGAATTTTTGGGTATTTTCTGGAATGGGTATTTTCGGGGAATTTTGGGTTTTGAATATTTTGAAGTTTTGGGCTTTGGGAAATTGAGGATTTTTGTGGTTTTGGGGTTTTGGCTTTTTTTTTGGAGGTTTGGGATTTTTTGTGGGTTTTTTAAGTTGAATATATTTTTATGCCAACACCATTGGACCAAGATGAACCTGTAACAGTTTTATAAAACACAGATTATGAAATCATTCTGTGTTTAGAATGTAAACATACCATCCAAATATTCTTGTTTTCCTTCAAAACAAGTAATTATTAAAAAAAATCATGCATGCTATTCACGAAATGCTTAAGGCCATGGTTTTGCATGGCGAATCGGATCGGATCAGGGGAGATCCGATCCATGATTCGGTTGATTCGGTCCGATTCGCATGGTATATACATACATCATACCTTTTCTTCTTCATACTTATTTACCTGAATATCATTTAAGTAAATGTTACATTTACTTAAGATATTACATTTAAATAAGGAAGTACCCCCCCCTCATTTGAATCCAATTAAAATATTAAAAAAATCATATCTCTTATCAATAAAAAATCAACTCTCCCATCGAAGAAAAAAATCGTGATTTCGCTAATTTTAGCGAAATGCTGACTTTCTAATCTCTCATAATTTAGCTTATCTAAAAATTTGATAATTCAGTAAGAGAGTGGCTCCCTTAGAGAAGTCACATGCACGTTTGACTTTTTTTACCGGACTTTAAATTTTTAGTATTCCATGTGATTTATTTGAATTATCAAATTTTTAGATAGGCTAAATTATGAGAGATTAGAAAGTTAGCATTTCGCTAAAATCACCGAAATTGCGATTTTCTTCTTCGATAGGAGAGTTGACTTTTTATTGATAAGAGATATGATTTTTTTGATATTTTTATTAGATTCAAATGGGGGTTACTTCTTTATTTACATGTAATATCTTAAATAAACTTAAATGATATTCAAGTAAATAAGTATCAAGAAGAATGATATTCAGGTAAATAAGTATGAAGAAGAAACCGTGTTTCCCATGGGTAATACACACACACACACACACACACACACACATATATATATATATATATATATATATATATATATATATATATATATATATAATAATAATAATAATAATAATAATAATCCTATGCGAATCGGACGATTCGGTCCGAATCGCCACTCCAGCATACCATGCTTAAGGCAACATCAAATTGTTTAAGCAATTGTGGGTTTTTACATTTGTATCTGTTTCTATGTAAGTGCATATACATCCGACAGACTAGTCAAAGCTGACTCCAGAACTGAAACTGGCAAATTTCAGGTATGAACTTAGAACTAGCCCCACGGGATGTCTGCCTATCCTACACTGTGGTACACAGTGTGCCAGTGGAAATGTCTCGTGGCTCCATCTTCCTTAAGGCCCCAAAACGTAGGGAAATAATGTGGCTGACAGGCTATTAAGAAATCGCAAGAACTTGACATGATTACCTGCCCTCAATCCCAGAGACTTCTTTATCTAAATATATAAGAGCAAATGCCCGGAGCACCTTGGACTCCTCTCGAGCTGCAGAATGTGTCCAAGTTTTCCACAAGTTCTCAGCGGGCCAAAATGAAACCTCCTGCTGAGAAATGCAACTCACCGCAAGTCAAGTTGCCACCTGTGCACTGTGCAGGAGCCATTAGTACAATGCTTCCTAGGATCTAAAGCATATAAATGGAGCACCGATTCAAAGATCACACAAATCTCTGTTAAGCAGTAAATTAGGTGCTAAGTTCCAGATTGCCCACATACAAGAAAAAGATAAGAGGGTTGAACACTTTTTCAGTGTGTCATGCACCCTCTGGCGAAGAGATTGACTCTGAAGCTCCACATGACTTTGCATCCAATCCCAGAATGTACTTTGTAGGTTTCCTGCACATCCACCACTGAGGTCTTCTCACTTGATATAGGCTGCATATGGCAACTCCCTCCAGAAGTGTCCCCCCCCCAAAAAAAAAAAAAAAAATCTTTAAGCCATGCACACCACCAACCCTTTGTATTAACCCAAAAGCCCCTAGCAGTGACACTATAGGCAGAGATCTGAGTCCCACAATTCTCTCCACCCTGACCTCTCTCCCAAAACATTATTCCACCTCTCACATCCTCCATGACTCTCCAGTGCTCTATTCGTCCTGCCCTCTGCCTCCCAAAACATTATTCCACCTCCGACCTCCTCCAAGATCTCCTGCGCTCCACTCTTCCTGGCTCAATCTGGCATCTTAAAGCCACCACCTATAGCTCTTTTTAAGTCAGCCTAAGCAACCTCAGCCATTAAAGGGCATACCCAATGCACGCGGCTCCTGCCAGTGGGGTCTGGGGAAGGGATGACGTACCAGCCTTACTCCGACAAGCCGAGAGGCTGTTTCCAGTTTCGAACCGACCTCCAGGTCACACAGGGGCAACCTTACCATAGCTCCAAAGCAACCTCAACCATTAATCAACAATAAACTGAAGCTGTACTATCTGTCTGAGTTGGGATTCAACATCAAACATAGATAAAACACAACAAGATACATGATTCTTATCTGCTCCAGGTTAAATTGGAAGATGTTTCTCATAAATGTCATCAGGTTAACAACGATATACATTCTAATCAAACAGTAAAATCAACAGACAAAATCATACCTTAGAGAATCGAGGAGTAAATGCTCTTGATGTATATCTCAAATTCTTCTTTTCCAAATTAATGTTAAGTTGTTGACATTTTGAGTCATCAGTACATCTCTTGCGAACCTTCAATTTTACCTGAACAGATGGAAAATACTGGAGGTCCTGCAAGAGATGGCTAACCAATCTCATTATATGATGAGATAGTAGGTGAAAGTAAACAAACTTCACAAAAGTGCAACCACTTCATACAACCAGAACTGAAAAAAACCAAGGGCAGAAAGTGAACAAGATGAGCCATCGAAAGTGCATAGATTGTCTTTCCTAACAGACTCAATGAATAAATACAAATACTAATGTCTCTCTGGGAGTTCCTCATAATTGAAAGTGTGCAACCTCAAGAAAAGGCTAGAAAAGTCTCAATTGAACTAAAGAATACATGATATTATGTTTGTAGTAAAAAGATCCTTTTCACAACCAACAGGTGGAAAACTCTGCAAAGATTTAAAACCAGCACCTGAACAACAACCATCCTTGGAGTTGAAGTAAACACTAAACATCATATGATGTGTACGATGTGGAAGCACAGAGAAGAGCGCATATCTTCATACATTTTCAAAATCCTTGAACAAATTGAAAAACTATTTGGGCAGTGGTGATATACGCATGTCACATGGCAGTGAGCAAACCAAAGAGAAGATTACCCAGAAAGGATAAGGTGAATAACAGTAAACTAGAATACTAGATTGAAATTTCTTTCCATAAGCCTTTTGCTATTGATGCACCTGAAGGTGGCACAATTCAATAGCAGATTTTTGTTACAAGAAAAAAACAAAATAAATGGAAAATAAACCAGGTTTTGTCACTAGACCAGAAGAATTTAATGGAAGCACAGAGAAGAGAACATATCTTCATACAATTTTGAAATCCTTAAACTAATTGAAAAACTATTTGGGCACTGGTGATATACACCTGTCACATGGAAGTGAGCAAACCAAAGGAAGAGAAGATTACCCAGAAAGGATAAGGTGAATAACAGTAAACTAGGATACTAGATTGAAATGTCTTTCCATAAGCCTTTTGCTATTGATGCATCTGAAGGTGGCACAATTCGAAAGCAGATCTTTTGTTACAAGGCAAAAACAAAATAAATGGAAAATTTACTAGGTTTTGTCACTAGGTTGTCACTAGACTAGAAGAATTTAATGTAGATCAACTTCTTTTTCTGCAACTACCAGCACTAAAGTATACCATAAATATATTGCATAGTATCACGACGACTCTGCCAATGTCTGCTATGTGTTTATAGTTCTATCCCCCATAACCAGCCCCTCTTGTTGAGCGTCTTTACCCATATAATGGACAAAACTGTAGGTCTTTCAAAAGCCAATGCAACAATCTTGGCAAGGGCCACATTATAAAGACAATTGGTTATCTGCAACATGCAATGGTGGTCGTGCTAGAAGTAGGATGATTTTTTTGGTTGTATAGTCCAGTGGCTAAGTCACTGGGAGTAGGATGATGCTCGACTCACCAAAGACAAATGGTTATCTGCAGCACTGGTCATGCTTGTTGTAGGATGAGGTGGCCATCAACTAGTGGATCCAAACCCAGTAGCGAGGATCTGGTTATTTGAGTGAAGGTAGTTCTGTCTTTTGTTATGTATGAGGATTGAGTGTGTTACTATTAGGTATTTGCAGAGCGCAATCATTGGATTTCAATAAAAAGAGGTTAAAAGTTGTGGACCTGTGGTGGCTAGCTGTGTGTGACAAAACAGTCTACCTCCTCTTCTGCTCACAAGAAATCTTATCCCCTTCCTGCTGCAGTCTATTTTTTCTATCATAACATTTATCATGCATGTTTTCTCCTCTTCGTCAATGAAGGCACTTTTTTCCGTAGAAGGAAAAAATAAAGATGCTTCCAGCAGACAAGATCTTAGCAGAGGACCGCACATCAAAAGATGGTGCAATAAGCACTCTCCCCAGCACCCTTGCTCTCATATCTCCTCTACTCAGAAAATGGTTGACACATACCCCAAATCTCAGGAAGTCTTGCCCTATGGTGGTACATTGTACTATCATGAAATGTTTTACATATCTTCCTATGCATATTTGGCTATTGGCTAATGTTCTCTGCACATAGTATAATGGAACTCTTTGATGCATTTTGGTTGAAACCTACATAGATAGTGCTCATTTGATGTATCCTTAAAAAGAAATGATAGAAAGCTTAAAGCCAAGGAAGATGATTGTTTGGCTTTTGTAGCGGCAGCAGCAGTGTGGGCTGGCGGCGGCTTCCCCGGGCAAAGATGATGGCGGCGGCGGCGACAGAGGACCAGGGCGGCGGCGGCAGGAGCAAGCAGCAGCGGCGGCGGTTGTAGCGGCGCGGGCCAGCGGCAGCAGCGGTGGTGGCCGCGGTTAGCGGCAGCCACCCCAGGCAGGGGCAACGGCGGCAGCAATAGTGGGGGCCGGCGGCAGCCACCCCCTTTCTTCCCCTTCTCGCTGTGGGAGAGCCAAGCAGAGGCGCGGCAGAGGAGGTGCTGGGATGGAGGCACCGACAGGTGAGGCCTCCTCCCCTTTTTATTTTCTTATTCTTTTTCCTTCTATTTTCTCTTCTTAGTCTTTTTTCTTTGGGCAAAAATCGACGCAACAAATGCCCCCCACGAGACTGGCATCCGAGAGCGAAGCATAGGGCGACTGTCTCGTGTGAATTTTTCTAATTGTATTTTAGTACATATTGCCCTTCAGAGGACCCATTTCATTGATTTTGCCAATGCATTTCAGCCATTTTGACTTTGTTGAGATCCATGTTGGAGATGTCATACTTGTGAAATTGATATGTCACAGCTTATGACATACTTGCTGTAAACTTTCCATTTCTTTTGGACTTGCAGTACCAATGACCATCATCTCATGACAACAATGCCAAAATTTTGCTTTATGCATTGAGAATTGTGACTTTGCTGCAATATATCTTCCGATAAGCCGCTTTATCCTTTCCTTTTCTCGTTCTTTTGTGGCAAAAATATGATCTCATGTTGTTTTGACCTTGCAGAGTTGGATCAGGTACCTGACATTGAAGGAGATTACTTGGAGCCGAAAATCATGGATACCCAGTTGGCTGTTTTGCAAGCAGAGACTGCTAGAACTTCTACAAAAATCATGCAAACCATGAATTGGCGTAAGATGACGACCTCGCTTATGCATGACAGAGCTGTTCGTACCATTCTTTTGCATAGATTGACCTTCTGAGGACAGGCGACACTCGAGCATAGAGTTTCTTGAGGGATGTTGCTTTTAGCATCAGCACATGCTATCCATTCATTTTGACTTCTCCTTTTTGGGCTATCCCAAGGGTTTGTCTTGGGTATATACATCGTGCTTCTGTGTTCCACCATCAGCATGTGATCTTTATTGATAACAGGGGTTTTAAGGCTTCCCCACAAACCGTGAGTTATTTCACTTAGAGGATTAGGGCTCCTCTGGGGCCACAACATGTTCGTATTAGAGAATTAAGACTTCTTCAGGGCCATAATCTTGATGAGGAGATTGAGGCTCTCTCAGGCACGTGAGCTGGGTGAGAGGATTGACACCGTCTCCAACATGTATTTGGGTTGAGAGGATTGAGGTTCCCTCGGGCACGTATTTTGGTTGAGAGAATTGAGGCTCCCTCGGGCACACTTTTTTTTGGTTGAGAGGATTGAGGCTCCCTCGGGCACGTATTTAGGTGAGAGGATTGAGACTCCCTTGGACTCGTACTTGGGTGAGAGGATTAAGGCTCCCTCGGGCACGTACTTGGGTGAGAGGATTAAGGCTCCATCGGGCACGTGATTTAGGTGAGAGGATTGAGGCTCCCTCGGACACGTAATTTGGGTGAGAGGATTGAAGCTCCCTCGGGCACGTGATTTGGGTGAAAGGATTGAGGCTCCCTCGAACACGTGATTTGAATGAGACGATTGAGGCTCTCTCGGGCACATGATTTCGGTGAGAGGATTGAGGCTCCCTCAGGCACGTAATTTGGGTGAAAGGATTGAAACTCCCTCGGGCACGTAATTTAGGTGAGAGGATTGAAGCTCTCTCAGGCACGTGATTTGGGTGAGAGGATTGAGGCTCCCTTGGGCACATGATTTGAATGAGAGAATTGAGACTCCCTCGGGCACGTATTTGGGTGAGAGGATTGAGGCTCCCTCGGGCACGTGATTTGACTTTTGTCTGGTCTTAACGACTTGCTAGCCCAAAGACGTAAATTTTGACTTGGCCGGCCATCATGAATAGGGAATGTCCATAACAGTGCGGCTGGCAGATTTTGCTCTTTCTTTTTTTCTTCTTCTTCTTTTTTTTGTTCACATTACCAACCTCAGCGCCCTTTCGGATTTTCGCCAAGATTGGCCCCCTCTAACTTTTTCCAACACGCCTTTGCAGGTTTTCGAGTTGAGGGATTTCGGGTTTTCACCTCAGCCGGGTTTTAGACCTTTTTGCCCTTAATCTATCATGATGAAGTGATAGACCAAGTCCGTCGGGACACCTCCTTTTTAAGCCCCTATTTATTTTATTTATTTATTTATTTTTTAGAGAATTAAAGGCTTCCCTAAGGGCCATGAGGCTTTGAATGCGGTAAGGAATTAAAGGCTTCCTTGAGAGCCGTGGGATTTGGATTTTAATTGGGTTGGCCGATCTTGACGATGTGTTGGCCAGAAGCTTAGATTTATAGTCGGTAGGGAATTAAAGGCTTCCCTAAGAGCCATGGATTTATGTATGGTAGGGAATTAGAGGCTTCCCTGAGAGCCATGGATTAATAATTTGGATTTATGCGCGGTAGGGAATTAGAGGCTTCCCTGAGAGCCATGGATTGAGAATTTGGACTTATGTATGGTAGGGAATTAGAGGCTTCCCTGAGAGCCATGGATTGAGAATTTGGATTCATGTATGGTAGGGAATTAGAGGCTTCCCTGAGAGCCGTAAATTGTGAGTTTGAGTCCATTTATGGTAGGGAATTAGAGACTTCCCTGAGAGCCGTAAATTGTGAGTTTGGGTTTATGTATGGTAGGGAATTGGAGGCTTCCCTGAGAGACGTGAATATGTTTAGAGGATTGAGGCTCCTCTAGGGCTCGTGATTTGACTTTTGACCGGTCTTGACGACTTGTTAGCCAAAAGACATGGATTTCGACCTTTGACTGGCCTGGACAGCTTGTTAGCCAAGATGTCTGAATTTTGAGCTTTTCGACTGGCCTTGACGACTTGTTAGCCAAAGAAGCTGGGGATTTGACTTTTGACTGGCCTTGACGACTTGTTAGTCAAAAGACGTGGGTTTCGACCTTTGACTGGCCTTGACGACTTGTTAGCCAAAAGACATGGGTTTCGACCTTTGACTGGCCTTGACGGCCATGGAAGGCAGGATCGGAATCGGGATCGGGATCGACCAGGCTCGATCCGATCCTGGATCGGATCGGATCGTAAGATCCGATGGATCCAAGGGAAGTCTGGTCGATCCTGGATCGGCCAGTTTATAAAATGGTTTTTTTTTGGAAAAAATTCAGGAAAATTCAGGAAAAAACAGAAAAAAAAATAGCAAAAATGAGGGAAAATCTGATAAATTGAAAGAACTAATATTTGCATAAAAACCAATCATACATGCATTCATAATATATGAAACTTAAGATTTTGTGTAATATTACTACTATAATAATACAAGAAAAGTATAAAATATTAAAGACTTGGTGTATTATTGACCTGAATACTATTTAAGTAAATGTTAAAATTTGTAGTTTCATTTATTTAAGATATTACATGTAAATAAGGGAATATCCCCCATTTGAATCCAATAAAAATATCAAAAAATCACATCTCTTACTAATAAAAAGTCAACTCTCCCATCCAAGAAGAAAATCGCAATTTTTGTGATTTTATCAAAGTAACAACTTTCTAATCTCTCATAATTTGACATATTTAAAATTTTATAATTCAAATAAGTCTAATAAAATACTAAAAATCTAAAGTCCAACAAAAAAAATCAAACGTGCATATGACTTCTCCAAGAAGCCGCTCTCCTACTGACAGCACTAAGTCTACTTGAGACCTTTTAGGATTTGGTCAAACTAAGCTATCATCACCCAAACTCATGAGTGTCATGAGTTGGGTGATGGTAGCTCAATTTGACCAAATTCTGAGAGGTTTGGATGATGATAACTTAAGTTTGACCAAAACCTGAGAGGTCTCAAGCAGACTAAGTGTTGTCAGTAGGAGAGTGACTCCATTGGAGAAGTCACATGCACGTTTGACTTTTTTTACCGGACTTTGATTTTTTAGTGTTCCATGTGGTTTATTTGAATTATCAAATTTTTAGATAGCTAAATTACGAGAGATTAGAAAGTTAGCATTTCGCTAAAATCACCAAAATCGTGATTTTCTTCTTCGATAGGAGAGTTGACTTTTTATTGGTAAGAGATATGATTTTTTTAATATTTTTATTAGATTCAAATGGGGGGTACTTCCTTATTTACATGTAATATCTTAAGTAAATGAAACTACATGTTGCTTTCATATTTCTTTCATCTATTCACGTTCTCTCTGTACTCTCGTCTATTCTTCAATTACTCTCATCTATTCTTGGTACTCTATTTGGCCATCAAATTGATTGTCTAAGATAACAAACATGATCTATGCCAAGCAACATTATAAAGGGCCCGATCTGGTCCTAAGAGGTGCGCCCGAAAGGCTATTAACTCGCGAGGGTTTAATGATCAGGGTGTTAGGCATGCATCCAACGTAGGACTATCAAGATTTAATCTATGACAATCAATCAATCAATCAAAATATTATATTCTCTCGGTTGATAAAATGATCGACTAAACAAACGTTACATGCTATCACGACTGGTGCACTTTTGTGCAATCGTTACACGCTATCTCGTTATATGGCCAATCCTTTATCATGCTAGTTTTGCATTATTCTTTTTGAATGTATTATCGCTCTCTTGCTATCATGTGACATTACTCTCTTGACTATACATGATCGTTCTCTCTAGTTATCCTGCTTTACAAGACATTAATCACTTAAAGCATGTCTGTTTACACGAGATATTAAGTCCTATTGAGCGTTATCGCTCACCCTATGCTATTTGTTATATGTGTTTCAGGTAAGTCGGATGATGACATTACTCACACCAATGGGAACGACTGGAGTGAAGAGCGACCTGGAGTCATAGCAAAGGAATGGTCTTAGTATCATAGAGTCTAGATAAATATTTGCTTAAATATCCTTTCCAATGTAATAATATCTTTAAGCCCTATATATTTGCTCAGAATTAGTAGTTGTAATAGTTTAAGTGATTTATCAATAAAATGAAGAGTTTATTGTAATTATTGTTCATTAGTTGCTCTGATATTTGCGATTGTAGGGCGGGTGGGGGTTCCGACGAGGCGGGGCAGGTGGGGATGGGGGCGTAAGGGGGGAAGGGGGGGGAGGGGGAGGGGGAGGGCGGGGGTAGTGGAGGGGGGGAGGGCGGAGGGCGGGCGGAGGGGAGGGTGCAGGGTGTGTGGGGGTTTCGGCGGGGCGGGGTTGGGCGGCTGGGGGCGCAGGGCGGGCGGGGGGGAGGGCGGGGGCGGTTGGGGGTTCTGGGGCGGGAGAGGGGGGTGGGGCTAGGGGCGGGGGGCGGGGGGAGGGGGGAGGGGTGTTGCGGTGCAGGGGGAGAGCCGTATGTTTTTAAAATAAAAATAGCTTCGTACTTTTTTTTTTTGGAGAGATTTACATAGGGTAAAATTCTTCCCTAAAAAAAACTACTTACCAAACGTGTCTGTGTGTCTATCCTCTCTCTTTTTTAAATTTTAGAGAAAAAAAAGGTAAAAAACTGCAATCAAACACCCTATAAACAATTTCTGGTGAAAGTCAACACCTCAAGAGGCCCTTAGCTGCTTAGGAGATGTAGTACCCTGCTCCAACCCCATCAACTGCTCAAAAAGAAACAAATGGGCACGGTAAAAGAGGTCTCTTTACAAGGGGTGAAAGGTGAAAGTAAAATAGGAGGCCGTGATCTTTTATAGGGGTGAAAGCTGGAGGGAGGGAGAGAGAATTGCCTCTCTTGGCTGCCACCTCACACTAAAAAGATGATGGAAGTGTGGGCCAAAAGGATGTGCCACCTCATACCCAAAGCCAAGGTTTACACCTCATAAAAGGAGGAGGACCTGTGGACCACACCCCTCTCATAGAGTAATGGGGAAAAAGACGAGAAGGGATCACATGACACCTCATAAAGGGGGAATGTGGACTCCACCTCCCTTGCATATAAAATAGGCAAAGAAAGGACAAAACGAGGGATCATTTGGCACCTCATTAGGGAAGGGGGACTGTCGGCCCCACCCTTCCCCACAGGAGGACCAAGAAATAATAAACAAACAAGGAAAGGGACAGCTCAAACAGGGCCGCCCCACCCTGTGGTCAATAAAAAAAGAGACAGAGATGGAGAAAAGGGGAGGGAAAAAAGATAAAACCCCCACCAATGCTGGGAACCGGTGGGGGTTGCAGCAGCCCCATTATGCTCCAAACTCAAGTGTTGAGTTCTCCTCCCCTCCTACCAACCTTTGGGCATTCTCTCTCTCACTCGGGCGCTCTTTTACACTATTGCGAGGCGATCTCATCTTTCACTCTCTTGCTCTTCGTCTTCAGGCTCTCTCTCACACACACACTCTCGGCCCTAACTCTTGGCTGAGATTGCTCTCTCTCTCAGCCATACAAAAATTTATTTATTTTTGTTTGTTTACTTTTTAACTTATTTGTTGTGTTCTAACTTATAAACACCTTTCATTGCAAATTGCAAGACACAAGTCATGGCCGCCAAAGGTGGTGCTCCCCAATCTTCAAGCAACTCTCTTAGTGCCGATCCTGCTTGGGCTCATTGTACTGTTGTAGACATGGGCCGAAGGAAGGTCCAATACAAGTATTGTAACCAGGTCTTATCGAGCGGCGTGTGGCATTTGAAGCAATATTTAGCAGGAATTAAAGGTGAGGTGGCACCATATTCGAGAGTTTCTTCCGAAGTTCGAATACAATTTTGCCAATAAATGAAGGAGAAGGAAACATCCAAAGCAAATATTACTAGAAGATGCCAAGAAATCCGAGAAGAGTTGTCTGTCCCTCCTCGAAGGTCCGTGGATGAGATACATTTATGAAGAGGGAGACAAACAATTGATCTTGATGACGATGAAGAAGGCTAGTTAACTTAGTTTAGTAACTTTAGTTCAAAACTTCAAAAACCCTCATTATACATCATCAATAAGTTTTTTTACATTATCTATCTCCTATTATAGAACAATTTTGTCGGCCATCGCAAGCAAGTCGAAGGTCTTTTGCGGAAGAGGACATCTTCGAGACTCCGACGTACTGGTCAGCACCTAGGTCAATGTAGTGGCCATGCATCTTCTGGACAAGAGAGTTCAAGTGCTGGGATGAGCACAAATATATCTGAGGTTCCTCTAGATATCCCTAGAGACGGCGATCCTAGAGTGGGACCATTGGACCCATTTCTCACCAAGCGGAGGGAGAAGCAACCATCCATTTCTGCAGCATTTAAGAATTTGAAAATATGCAAGGAGAAAGAGCGACGTCAAGATGGTTCTTCTTCAACAGCATACCGACTAATGCAGCAAAAGGACCATATTATGAGTCAATGATCGAGGCTATTGGTGAAGTGGGCAAAGGGGTAGAAGGCCCTACCTCTTATGAAATCTACAACAAGTACTTGGACTTGGAGGTTAAAGACATGAAGGCATATGTTTCCACTTTTGAATGCATATGGGATGAATATGGTTGCACGTTAATGTGCAATGGATGGACAGGCATGTACTATGTACAACACATGGGGTAAGTTAATTGTTATTAATTAATAACACATAGGTTCTAATTTTTCTTATGAAATTGTGCAGGCATTACACGAAGAAGTATGATAAACTTCTTAATCTACTGCAAAGTAGGGACTGTTTTTTGGAAGTCGGTAGACGTTTCTGGCAAGGTGAAGAATGCAGAGTACCTATTTCAGTTGATGGACAACATGGTGGAGGAGATCGGAGAGAGAAGAATATTCCAAGTGGTAACGGACAATGTAGTGGCTTTCAAGTTGGCGGGTGTTGGCATATAAAAAATTTCAAATCCCAAAACCTCAATTTCCCAAAATCCAAACCTCCATAAAAAGCCAAAGTCCCATAAATTCCCCAAAAATCCATCCAAAATACCAAACATTCCCAAACCCAAAAAACGTCAGAAATTCCCAAATTCCCATAAAATCCCCAATTTCAAAATAACCCAAAACCCCATAAATACCAAATCCACAAATCTGAAAATCCAAAAATATCCTCAAAATCCAGAGAAAATACCCAAAATTCCCAAAAATCCCCCAAAAACCCCAAAATTTCCTGAAATTCCAGAAATCCCAGAATTCCCAAAAAATCCAGAAATACCCAAAGGGGGGGAAGTCCCCCCGATTAAGGAGTTCTTCCTTAACTGAGGGGACTGTCCCCCCCCCCCCCGGTTAAGGATAGTCCCCCCGGTTAAGGAAGAAGCCCATAACCGGGGGACAGTCCCCCGGTTACCTCTCTCTCCTCCTTAACCGGGGGCACAGTCCCCCCGGTTAAGGAAGAAGCCCATAACCGGGGGACAGTCCCCCCAGTTACCTCTCTCTCCTCCTTAACCGGGGGCACAGTCCCCCCGGTTAAGGAAGAAGCCCATAACCGGGGGGGGCAGTCCCGCCGGTTACCACTCTCTCCTCCTTAACCAGGGGTAGGGGTGAACATGGTCCGGTTTGGTTCGGTTCACCCCATTTTTTGGGTGAACCGAAACCGAACCGAAATATTATTCAAACCGAACCGAACCGGTTCGGTTCAAACCGAAGTCTAATGCCATATGATACACAATCGCATGCTTGGCTTGGTGGTTAAGGCGTCGGCTCTTATACCCATGGGTTTAGGGTTCGAATCCCATTTTGGACAAAAAAATCTCACTTTTGCACATGTTTTTCATATAAAAAAATTTGTTGGCGGAAGGGAGGTATCGAACTCCTCCCACCGCAGAAGGCGCAGATGACCTGCGGCCTTGCCTGCCAACTGACCTACTTAATATTTGAGTAAATAATATACATATTATATATATATTCGGTTCATTTTGGTTCCACAATGTGGAACCGAACCGAACCAGTTGGATGTCCAACTCGAACCAAACCGAACCGGTCGGTTCGGTTTTGTTTTTCGAGTTGGACCAAATTGTGAACACCACTAACCAGGGGAGGGGGACAGTCCCTCCGGTTAAGGAAGAAGCCCTTAACCGGACAGTCCCCCCCGGTTACCTCTCTCTCCTCCATAACCGGGAGGGGAGTCCCCCCGATTATGTATCTCTCCTCTAACCGGGGGGGACCTCCCCCCGGTTACGTATCTCTCTTCAATGTAAAGGGGAAATCCCCTATAAATACCCCATGTAACCCAATGGCAAGGGGAGACTCTTTTCTGAAGTTTAAAAGGGTCGGATTTTGAAAAGAAGAAAATAGCTTGTTAGGGAAGACTCGGCTCGTGCTCGGCGTGAAGGTACTCGCCCTCGGCAAGTCGAAAGGTCGTCCCCCTCCAACCACAAAATCTCTGTAAACCCCCTCCATGTCGAGTTAGTCTCCATGGGGGAATTTTAAAATTCAAATACATATTCATATCTCCACATCGAGTTAGTCTGTGTGGAGATAAAATTAAAACGATCATGTTCGTGTGCTCCATCGTTTAAATATTTTCCATGTCGAGTTAATCTCTATGGATACAAAATATTTAAATATGTTTGTGTGCTTTGATGTTTAAATATCTTCCATGTCGAGTTAGTCTCCATGGATATAAGATATTTAAATATCACGATGTTCTTATGTTTAAATATCTTCCATGTCGAGTTAGTCTCCATGGGTATAAGATATTTAAATATCATGATGTTCTTGTGTTCAAATGTTTCCATGTCGCGTTAGTCTCCATGAATATAAACATTTAAACACATTTATGTTATTTCCCTCACGTCAAGCGAGACTCTGCGAGGATAAATCGTTTGTGCTCATATGTGGATGCCTTTTAAAAGGAGACTCTGCCCAAGCAGGGACTCTGCCCAAAAGCAAACTCACATGTTCATAAAGTGTATGTTCATATGTGCGTATTTTCATAAGGGGACTCTGTCCATACGGAGATTCTGCCCAAAATACGACCATATGTTCATCATATGTTTGTGTGTGTATTTGAGCAAGAACTCTGCCCATGCAGAAGCTCTGCCCAAAATACCACTCCTTCAAATAATAAATCCCTGGGTTCATGCCCATTTCTTAAAAATGCATGTTAAACTCATAAATGGAGTTCATGCTCTTTTTAAAAAGTCTATTTTCGTCCATTAAAACTAAAACACCATATTATTGTTTTCTAGAAAAATGTAAACCTCGACTTTACTATTAAGGTTGTTCCGGTTAAAATTGATGTAAATCAACATCAAAGGCTTCTAATCCGATGTAAATTAACATCGATTTCAGTCGATGGAGAAGGGGTCCAGTACACGTAACCCTAATCGCCTGATAAAATAAAATACGCGGAACAAATAAATTCAAAACAAAACTGGCGCACTTGTCCATTCTTTGGACATAAAATTCTTCTCCGCATTGCACAAATTTTAAATTCTGTCTATTTGACAGGCTGGCACGCCCCGCTAAAAAAAATCAATCCAAAATCAAATGAAATATTTCCACCTATACCTTTTCCGCGTCCAACAGCGGGCGAAAAACTAATGAAGAAAAGGAAACACTTGTATTGGGTTCCTTGCTCCGCGCACTACACAGATTATAGACTTCAGCTCTACAACTTTGGTACTAACACGGCAAAAAGAGCTGCTCAGATTTTGAGTCCAGGTTAGAAGTTACTCATCATATTTTTTTGCCTCCGGAATGAGTTGGTTCTATTTTCTAAAACACTATGCATGCTTCATTTACAGCGGATTGGTGGTTGGATCATGGAAGAACTTATAGATATGAAGACTTAGCATATGTAGCTATTCGGGTGTTAAGCCAAACAACCTCTGCCACGGTGTGAGAGGAATTGGAGCACATTTGGCTTGATCCACACAAAGCAAAGAAATCGCTTGAAGTCTACACGTCTTGAGAAGTTTGTATTTTGTCACTATAACATGAGATTGAAGCTTAAAAATCTCCAATTATTTAGACAAATTCAAGATAGAGAAAAATATAGAGTCTCGGGCCAACAACAAACTGAAACAGCAGCATCCGAGATAATAGATATGGAAGAAGTTTTTGAGGAGGAACATCCACTCCATGCATGGGTAAATGCAACCACTTCGGTTGAACCGGAGTTCGACCCGCATGATCGTGTATGGGCTGAAGGTAGATGACCTTTACAATTTACATGCAATATGGCATTATAAGTTTTTATTTCTCATGTTAACATGCTTATGTCTCATTTAGGTGAGCTTGATGATGTGCCTTTGCTTCCGGAGTTTGAAACTCCCCCAGCCCCTAAACGCCAAAAGAAGTTTGTGGGTGCAAGAGTAAGGAGCAAGCAACGCGGCATTAGAATTACAGACTTGGAGACCATCGAGGAAGATAATGATGATGAAACTCTGGAGCCAAGCAATAATTTTGTATATCAAACTTCCAATGACTCCACATCAAAGACAAGTACTCCTAGTGAGGGCTCTGATCATGGAGGAGATGTCAGCAGCATATCGGCACCGCCACCAGACCCTATTGTATTCACTGGAGAGGAAGACTTCACCCATGCTACTTAAGATGAGAACCATGAGAGTAGGCAAGGGAGGGAAGCACAACAAACCTAAAGTCAACATTATGTACGGAAGGGGAAGAAAGTGGCATCTCAATTCCAAGGGCAAGGGAAAGGCCAACGAGCATTCGAAGATTCGGGATACAATCCCAACTTCATTCCACATAAACGGAATTGGTAAATGAAGAAGAAGAAGATGCAAGAGGAGTGGGAGAGTCAAGAAAAGCTACGGATGGAGCTTAAGACCATGGAGCAAGCCTCAAATACATCATCTTATGCTTCCACTGAAGGATACTACCAAAGGCTGGGAGGCTACTTGGCATATCCTCAATACCCGAATGCATCATATTACACTGGAGGCACAACATATGCACAATCTACGAAGTCCGATTCGCATTCACATCATGGATGGCAAAGTCGGCCGACTCGGAGCAGAATCGGGCTATGGCGACCCGATTTGGTGGGGGGGGGGGGGGGGGGACACCCACGGTGCAAGGTGAAATCGGGGTGGATCGATCAGAGTGGAGTCGGCCCGACTCCGACCGATCCACCCCGACTCCACTCGCTCTAGGCCGCCTCCACGGGAAGTGGGGCCATGTTTAATGGAGTCGGCCCTAGTCGGGCCGGATCCACCTGGAGTCGTCCAACTCCAGGTGGATCCGGCCCGACTAGGGCGACTCCTGCGGATCCCTCCTTAAGGAGGGATCGGGAGTCACGAGACTACGCAGACAGCTCCCAGCCCCCCCTCCGGAGCTCCCCTCCCTCGCCGCCGCCACCGGAGCTCCGAGGAGGCTCACCGCCGGCCACCGCTGCCGGCGCCACTGCACGCCGCTGCGGCCGCTTCTTCCTTCTTCCTCTCTTTTTCTGTTCTCTTCTCTCTCTTCCTTCTGTACAAGGTGAGGTTTTTTTAATTTTTTTTTAAATCTGAAAAAATAGGAAATATTGAATATGCTATAGATCTATAGATAAATAGCATTGATAAAATGTTTATGACCCTCATTCCCCAAAATCCCCAAATTGAACCCTAATTAGGGTTTAAAAATTAGGGATTTTGTGTCATGAATGCAACTAATGTGCAATTGAGTGTCCAATGCAATCATTTGAGTTGATTAGAGTTTGTTTGTAGACTCAATTACATTGCATGGTCCATTTTCCCCAAAATCCCCAAATTAAACCCTAATTTGGTTAAAAAATTAGAATTTTTTTGTCATTAATGTAATTAATGTGCAATTAAGTGTCCAATGTAGTCATTTGAGTTGATTAGAGTTTGTTTGTAGATTTAATTACATTACATGACCCATTTTTCCCAAAATTCCCAAATTGAACCCTAATTAGGGTTTAAAATTAAGAATTTTGTGTAATTAACGTGCAATTCAATTGCATTCTTACACAGGAATATGGTAGATCAAGAACATCAAGAGCAAGAGGTGGAGCAGGCCATTGATCCTGGTTGGGCTCATGGTACTCTCCTTGATGCACGACAGAAAAAAGTGAAATGTAATTGGTGTGCAAAGGAGATGTTTGGAGACATATATCGTCTTAAACAACATATTGCTGGGATTTCAAGAAATGTAGCAAAATGTTCATCATGTCCACTTGAGGTTAGGAATGAAATGAAAGCGAACATGAAGGGGAAAAAAACTAAAAAATTATTGACAACTCAGCAGCAACAAGATGAGATTTTGAGCGACAGATCGTAGAGATTATAGTTTACCAATCAATGTGGACGATGATGATCCTGATCCTGAGTTCACTGCAACTACACGTGCTAGTCGGCGTTCTTATGCGGAGGAAGATGATAAACGAAGGGGCTTGGCCGCTTGGGGACATCGGGGTCACATTTGTCTAGAGATGACTCTAGGAGATCTCTTCCTAGAAGCACATCGGTTCGTAGGGCTGCCGGCGCATTAGGGTGTGGAGGTAGATTCTCATATGTTCATAGTCCTACACAGGGTTCTATGGATACATATTTGTATAGATTAAGGTCGGTAAACCAACCTTCTATCAAGCAGACCTTGAAAGGAGTCAAAGCCACTACAAAGGGAGCAATCAAAGATATTGTGAAATGGTTTTTACATACAGATGTGTCGACACATACGACAAAGAGCCCATATTTCCAGACTATGTTGGATGCAATTGCAGAAGTTGGGTCTGGTCTTAAGGCTCCCACACGGAAGTACATTTATGATGATGGGCTTGATGATGAGTATGATGAGTTGAAAGGATGGGTTAATGGCTTCAAAAATGTTTGAAAAGAATGTGGTTGCATCATTATGTGTGATGGTTGGACAGGGACCACAAGAAAATATATGATTAATTTCCTAGTTTATTGCTGTGAGGGTACTATTTTTCTTAAATCTGTTGATGCCTCTAAGAACATGAAGAATGCAGATTACTTGTTTAGAGTTTAGACTAATAGATGAAGTTGTGGAGGAAGTGGGTGAAGAAAATGTTGTACAGGTTGTCACTGACAACGAAGAGAGCTACAAGGCTACTGGTAGATTGTTGATGAAAAAAAGAGAACATCTGTATTGGGTTCCTTGTGCAGCACATTGCATCGATTTGATGATGGAGGACATGGGCAGAGATCCACATATTCATGGCATCATTGATGATGCTCAAATGATCACTTCATTTATTTATGGTCACAATAGGATTTTGAATATGATGAGGCAATACACAGATGGACGAGATCTTCTTCGTATTGGTCCCACTCGATTTGCATCAAATTTTATTTCTTTGGAGAGCCTCATGAAATATAGGCATCAATTGGGCCAATTGATTAATTCTGAGCAATTTTTGCAACATGTAAACACTCTTAGGGCTGAAAGTAAAGATGTTGCTCTCCAAGTACAAGATTTGATTAGCAATGCACAATTTTGGGAGAGAATTTCCTACTACCTCAAAGTAATAGAGCCTCTAGTACTTGTTCTTAGAATGGTTGATGGTGATGATAAAAATGATATGGGATATTTGTACGAGACAATGGACAGAGCAAAAGAATATTTGAGGGAAAGGAATCCTAAAGCATACAGAAAATGGTGGGCCATCATTGACAAGAGATAGGAGATGACTCTCTACCATGATCTTCATGCTACAGGTAATTTATTGAATCTAATTAATTTTTGAATTTTTATCATACTATTCTGAAAATTTTTATCATATGCAGGGTATTTTTTCAACCCTAGATTTCAATACAAAGATAATGTGCATAATGATGGATCATGGAGAAGCGATGAGGCACCATGAACGTCATCACTCACCTAGCAAGGACAATGAATGAGAGATTAGATGCAATGGCAGAGGTATGATAGAATGTTTTCTTTTGCATATGTATGCATGTTTCATTTTGCAAGGGTCATTTGACATATGTTATATCTTCCGTTTTGTAGGTGGAGAGGTATATGATGAAACTTGGAATATATGGAGCATTTGACATGAGATGTGCAGCTCAAAGACTCACTCTAGGTTATTTTACATGAGAACTGTTTGCCAAAAATCGTAAATTTATCACATTTAGGAATTCACCATTATAAACTGATTAATGTTCACTCATTTTATTGCAACAGCTGAATGGTGGATTCAAGTAAATTACCAGCAAGCTGGCACAAATCCTTTAACGTATGTTGCGGTGAGAGTGTTAAGTTAAACCACTTCTTCTAACCAATGTGAAAGAAATTGGAGCACATTTAGCCTCATTCACACGGAAATCCGCGATAGGCTGGGTGTGGATAGGCTAGAGAAGTTGGTTTATTGCAACTATAATATGCGTTTAAGGGTGAAGAAAAAAGAAGATAGGCAAAAGTTAGAAAGGCAGAGATTCATGCAACTAACTGGTAGAACATTTGAGGAGGTAGTTCCTGAGATAGATGTGGATGAATTGCTAAATGAAGAACACCCTTTACATGCTTGGGTGGAGATGGGAGCTGAGGGAGAGATACCTGAGTTTCATCCTGATGATCGCCTAGTTCAGGCATGTGCAGAAGATGTAGAATTAAAAGAACATGTACCTGGATATGCGTCTGTTCCTAAGAGAGGTCAAAGGCCCGAATTAAGAAGATCTGCCACTGTACAGAAGACTACTAGACTTTCTTCATCTCAGTCAGAATTTAGAAGATCTACCACTCAATTGGACCCAAAAAGAAAGAAAGACAAAGGCAAGAAAAAAACAAAGTCCAACAAGGAAAGAAGAGCAGAAGAACCAAGAGAAAATCACAGGATCATACAGAGGACTCTCCTGACACATATTGGGGAGCCATTTTCTGAGGCTCCACCCCTACCACCTCTCTTGGCTACATTATATGGGGCAGAGCAAAAGCATTATCAACGCAATTGGGAGAGATGACTCCACTCAATCACCTGATGATGATGATGATGATGATGCTGCTGCAGGTACTGGAGCCACAGGAGGTTATGGGCTTGGGGGTATCCTTTTTTGATATGAGGATTATTCAGTACCACCCCATCAACAAGAAGGAAGCCAAGGGGAAGCACAAGAACAACATGGGGGATATGAAGGCCAACAAAGGCAAGCAGGGCATGATTGGGGATATGGGCCTTCTTATCCACCCATTTTTAGTCCCCCAAAATTGTCATATTCAGATATCAGCTCTAGTAGTGGGACAAGTTACTTGGACAATATTCAAACCATCCCCCAAATTCGCTCCGATTTCGGTCATCCCGATTCGCAGATATCATTGCTCTAGTAGTGGGACAAGTTATCCGATTTGGACAATATTCAAACTATTGGGTATGGTAGTTTCTTCACTCCAGGACAATCAAGAGAAAGTTCAAGCCAACAAGCAACGACACCTCGAGACATCCAAAGAGGATTCCAAGACATCGCCAATTCTTTGTTTGGCTTTGGATATACCTAGTATGGGCCACCTGCTCAATGTCATGAGGCAAAGGATGAGGGTTCAGAAATGTCAAATTGACAAGGTATTTTATTTATTTCATGTTATAAACTTGTACATAATACATATATCTATTTTTTCAATGTATGAACATAATCATTATGTCTTAATCATTGTTATTATTCTTTATGATACATGATAAGATTTGAATTTCATTGTGTTTGCATTCAATGAATGTTGTATATGTTTTCATAATTTTCTGTAATTTTTACTGATTTTTTCGTGATTTTTTCCTCATTTTTTTACAATTTTTTATCATTTTTTAACCTGGTCAATCCTGGATCGGCCAGAATCCATTGGAGTCGGGCGGATCCGTAAGACCCAACTCCAGTCGGGGTCGGCTGGGTCCGACCCAACCGCCCAACCCGACTATGCCAACCATGATTCACATGACTCATATAAGTCATATGGCTCATATCAAGTGCCGAAAATACCTGGATACACACTCATTACTATCATATATGCAAACACGGATGCATATAGTCAATATTTGACTCAATATGAGACATATTACCAACATTATATGTCTTTGACATATTATGTAGACCTTATGTCCAGACAATATAATGTGCGGTTCCAATAAATGTAGTTTTATTCCTTTTCCTCCCACCAATGATGTATCTTGTCTTTTTTTCATATATTTCAGTTCACAAATACAATGTTTATGTTTTTGCTATTTTTTCATATTTTTCTAAAAAAATTTCAATTTTTTTGAGGGGGCCGATCCAGCCCCCATTAGCTCGACCAAGCTCGGCCCGAATCGGCCGACTCGGGATCGAGATCAGCCGATCCGATCGGTTTGGGGCCAGCCGATCCGGGACCGATCCCTGGGTTCTTGAACCTTGCTCTGGGGAAAAGTGTGGCCATCGTGGCCAGATAGCTTCCCCTTGGGAGGGAGTCAGCAAGCGGGTTCCAGCAGAGTGCGAGGGCCCTGAGATCCCGTCGCACGATCTCAACCAAGTGGAAGGTCTAGGAACATCCATGGGGAAGCTGCCTCCAAGGTCAGGATGAGCTTCGGGTGTAGGAGGCATGGCCATATCAGGCGGTGTTGTCCTCTCTTCAGCTTGGTTAAGGAGGACATGAGGAAGGTAGGGGGTTGTTGGATCCCAAAAATTTATAATGGGCATTTAATAGGAATGCCGGAAAATATTCATATTGATCAGATGTTACTATGTAATATTGGATCTCGGTCTTTTGTTAAGTCAAGAGAAGGGCTTATTACGAAGGCCGACATCAACTCCTTCGACGGAGTACAAATTCAACAAGAACAACAATTCAGAAAAGAACACCACTCCAAATTCTTCGACGGTACGAGGTCAACAAGATTGATACTTCGAAGAAGAATACACAACCCCCACTTCGCTTGCAAGAGGAAACACCAAGCACTTGCACAATACAACTCTTCGTCTTCATCGGAAGGACGCCAAGCAACAAAGCCAAGTCCTCTAGTCACAAGGAGTGTGAAGATCAACAACTCCCGGCGAAATGCCAGGGTTATATTTATAGAAGAACCAAGGAGGGAGTCCTCCGGCTCCGGGTAGGGAATTCCAACCCGGATGGATGGTCCATCCGAGTTGAGGGGAATTTCCCCTACTCAGATGGACCTCCATCTGGGTAGGGGGGTGTTGGACCCCAAAATTGGCCTTTGGGGTCATTAAATATATTATAAAAGAAAAAGGAGGAGAAGACCCCTCCGGGTAGGAAGACCCCCCTACCATGGATGGCATAGTCGGATCGGGGTGCTGGATCAGACCCAACCGACCCCGATCCAAGTCGGGTCGGATCGCAGGATCCGCCCGATTCCATGAGAATCTGGCCGATCCTAGATCGGTCAAGTTAAAAAATGAAGAAAATGTGAAAAATGAAGGAAAAATCAGAAAAAAATCTTTAAAAAACATATAATAATAGAACATTTTGGGTATATCCATAGTCTAGTTGCACATATGTTCATATTACAATACAGAGCAACAATAATTATGATACCTAAAGTAAATGTTATATTTGTAGTTTCATTTACTTAAGATAGCACATGTAAATAAGGAAGTACCTCATATTTGAATTCAATAAAAATATCAGAAAAATCATCTCTCTTACAAATAAAAAGTCAACTCTCCCATCTAAGAAGAAAATCGAATTTTGGTGGTTCCATTAAAATAACGACTTTATAATCTTTCATAATTTGACATATATAAAAATTTCATAATGCAAATAAACCTAATAGAATATTGAAAATCTAAAGTCCGGTAAAAAAGTTAAACGTGCATATAACTTCTCCATAAAGCCACTCTCCTACTGACAGTACTTAATCTGCTTGAAACCTCTCAGGATTTAGTCAAACTTAAACTATCATCACCCAAACTCATGAGAATTGTCACTTTCTACTTCTTTTCAATTAGAAAGTAAAAAATCTCATGAGTTTAGGTGATGATAGCTTAGGTTTGACCAAATCCTAAGATGTCTCAAGCAAACTAAGTGTTGTCAATAGGAGAGTGGCTCCCTTGGAGAAGTCATATGCACGTTTGACTTTTTATCGGACTTTAAATTTTTAGTATTCTATTGGATTTATTTGAATTATGAAATTTTTAAGTAAGCCTAATTATGAAAGATTAGAAAGTTGTTATTTTGATGGAACCACCGAAATCGCGATTTTCTTCTTGGATGAGAGAGTTGACTTTTTATTTGTAAGAGATATGATTTTTCTGATATTTTTATTAGATTCAAATGAGGGGTACTTCCTTATTTACATGTAATATCTTAAGTAAATGAAACTACAAATATAACATTTACTTAAGCTTAGGGAATCGGGCTACATCAAATGAAATCGAGGTGGAATCGGACTGGATCGGCCCGATCCAGTCCAATTTCGTCTGATTCTGCTCGATCCCACCTTACATCGTGGGTGGGTCGTTATTCCCCCCCCAAAAAAAAAAAAAAATCAGGTCGCCATAGGCCGATTCCGACCCTAGTCAGCCGATTTTAACCCTAGTCGGTCAATTCCGACCCGGATCGGCCGACTTTGCCATCCATGCCCTATACCCGGAGAGGGGGGGCTCTCCGGGTAGGGAGTCCCTACCTAAAGAGCCCCCCCTCTCCGGTAGGAGGGGCCTCCTCCCTCTCCGGATAGGGAGGCCCCTACGCGGAGAGGGTGGCTCTCCGAGTAGGGGAATTTTCTACCCGGAGAGACTCCTCTCCGGGTAGGAAATTTCCTACCCTGAGAGACCCCGCTCTCCGGGTAAATCTCTCTCCTCTCTACTCAGAGACACCCCCCCCCCTCTCCAGGTAGATCTCTCTCCTCCTCGTCCAAATGGGGTAAACCCCTATAAATACCCCTTCCGAGCAACGGAGAAAAGGGGTCAGAGCTTTGAAAAAGAATTCGTCCCCCTACTGCTCAGTTGGCTGAAGACTCCCCCAAAGGCGTGAAGTGCTCGTGCTCGGCGTAAAGTGCTCGTGCGCGGCAAGCCTGGGTCGTCTCTGACTGTGAGACCCCTCGTGTATATCCCCCCATGTTGAGCAGGACTCCATGGAGGATGAAATCTAAATATTCATATTAATATCCCCATGTTGAGCGAGACTCAATGGAGATAAAAATGTTATATGTTCATACGTTTAAATATTTTTCATGTTGAACAAGACTCCATGGAGATAAAATATTTAAACACTCACGTGTTCATTTCATCTCCTCATGTTGAGCTAGACTCCATGAAGATGATATGAATATATGTTCATGTGTGTACATCTATGGGGAGACTCTGCCCAAACGGAAACTCTGTCCAAGGTACAATCATATATGTTCACCTCCATGTCAAGTTAGACTCCATGGGAATAAAATGTTTATATGCTCATATGTGCGTACCTCTATAGGGAAACTCTGCCCAAGCAGAGATTCTGCCCGAAGCACGACCATATATATGTTCATTATATATTCATGTGTGCATCTCTATGTAGGGACTCTGCTTGAGGCACATTCACATGTATTTATCCCCATGTGGAAACCATACAAAGGTCATGGGGTAAATTTCAAGAACACTCAAATACTCAAACTACTTCAAATACTCAAAGCTCAAACGGGCATGCTGTCAAGCTTTTCCAAACAGCTCTCATGAAAAACCCTTTAAAGAGATAATTTATGCTCATGAAAAATTCCACAAGATCCCCGTTCAGTGGAAAAATTACAAAAAGACTCTAAAATGGCAGAAAATATAAAAAAGTCCTCCAAAAGGGCGGAAATTATGAAGAAGTCCGGGAAAAGGCTCAAATACAATGTTGTCCAAATCTTTTTCAAAAGACAACATTGGCCAAGTCTTCAGTCGCCATGTCACCAGCTAGCCCCTGATATGCCACTCGATTTTATGTCGTTCGCACGACTCGATGAAGCGGAACCCACATCACTTCCCTGAAGTAGAGTGCACTCTTCTGAGTTACGCTTATGACTAAAAGTCGAGGAATGACAGAAAAGCCAAAGGTCATCAGGAAGCGACAGGAAAGCCAGGAAAGTCATAAAATGCTAAGAAATGTCAGAGAAGCCCGAGAAAGCCAAGAAATGGCAGAAACACTCGGGGAAGTCAAGAAATGGCAGAAATGTCCGGGAATGCCAAGACATGGCGAGGGTGTCCAGAAATGGTGCCAAATTGAAGAAATGCCCACAAAGGGTATGGAATTGCATAAATATCCAGAAAGGGTAAAAGTTGTAGCAAAACCCAGAAAGGTTAGAAGATATACAAATACTCTTGCTTTGTGTGGAAATGCCCTTTATAGACATCAAGTCAACTCCAAAGGTCTGATCACAATCAAAAAGTGATTATGACCATAAAGCAAATCAAATACAAGCGGAAGCAAATTCAAGGAGTCCGACTGTGATGGAATACAATCATGAAGACCCGATTATATAATCCGGACCAAGTATAATGGTCTTGAAAGACTAATTTGTAATCCAAATTACATTTTTCAAGCTCTTTGGACTTATGCCAAAGATGAATCTCGGCATTATTATCAAAGGTGTTCGGATTCAATCCGATGTAAATTAACATCGATTCCGGTAGGTGGGGAAGGGTCTAGCACAAAACCCTGATCGTCTGATCAAATAAAAGCGCAGAAGAAATATCTCAAATATTGGTGCAATCGTCCAATAAATGGACATGTAAATTTCCCACATCAAGCGGATTTCAAATCTTTTATTTGTATAACAGATTGGCACGCCCACGCACATATAATAATGTCTTCATGGCCAAAATCCATATTTTTCCACCCAAATGAAAATTTTTGCATCCAACAGGGGGCTACCCGGATGGACATCCATCCAGGTAGATCTCTCCTCAAACTCTCTCAAAATCCTATATATACCTCCTCCGAAGTCCAAACAACGGAAAAAGGGGCCGAGGTCGAGGTCGGAGAAAAGAAGCTCAAACAGTTGGTGGTCGCTCGCTCAGTGTGAAGTGTTCATGTTCGACGTAAAGTGTTCGTGCTCGGCAAGCCAAGGTCGACCTCAAATGTGAAATCCTATGTATATCTTCCCCCATGTTAAGCGAGACTCCATGGGGGATGAAATCTAATTTCATATGTTTAAATATCTCCCTGTTCAGCGGGACTCCTTGAAGATAAAAATTTTATATAATCTTGTGTTTGAATATCTCCATGTTGAGCGGGACTCCATGGAGATGAAAATGCTATATGTTCATGTATTCGTTTGTTTAAGTATTTTCCATATTAAGTGGGACTCCATGGAGATAAAATATTTAAACATTCACATGTTCATTCTCCTCATGTTGAGCTAGACTCCCTGAGGATGAAGTATGCGTATGTTCATATGTGCGTACCTCTATAGGGAGACTCTGCCCAAGATACGACCATATGATCATCGTATGTTTATATGTGCGTACCTCTATGGGGAGACTCGGCTCTGCCCGAGGTATGACCATATGATCATTATTAATGTTCATGTGTGTGTTTCTATGCAGAAACTCCGTCCATACGGAAACTCTGTCTGACACACAACCCGTTCAAATGTTAATAAATTCTCGGGTTTATACCCGTTCGTTCTAAAAAGGAACATGGTAGAATATGAAAGGAGCACATGCTCCCCCAAAATCATGTTGTCCTTTCCGTCATAAAATACAAATCTCGACTTATTTATCAAAGGTGTTCGGATTCAATCCAATGTAAATGAACACCAAGTGCATGGTTTGCAATCTCCGAGAATCTCTCGAGATCTATCGAGATTCTCTGTCTCTCCAGCTTGCCGATATCCGAGATGTACGAGACACCTGATGCCAAGATCTCTTGAGATCCTTTGTCTCATTCAAGCATGTTGAAATCCATCACTTCCTTCCCCAACCATCACACCATGTGGTTGCTATTTAAATGCCTTCCTAATAAAGGAAGGCTCCTAGCCATGACTAATTTGTCCACTGCAAGTCTTATAGGCAACTTTTTTCTTGAGTCTTCTTTCTCATGTTGAGTGGTTAACTGGATGAGATTACAAATGGTCCCTCGGAAATATATACTTAATATAGTTTTTGTTAGTGCTTCTGGTCTCTTGAGATTTATATGAGATTTCCCCAATGTCTCTTCTCTACAATCCTCTCGAGATAAAATCAAGATCCGAATGACATCTTTCATTTCTGAATTTTTAATTCTTGTTAATGTTTTAGGTTTTTTTTACATAATCTACTTAATTCTTGCTTTCTTTTTTGAATATTTCTCATGCCTGTTAATTCTTGCTTATTTGTTGTTACTTATTGTTTAAAATTATGATATGAACTTATTAAAACTCAAGATTCTTACTAGATTGTTGTTCTTGATTCTTGTGACATCTAATTGTAACATGTACAGATGTACTAATGATGGCTATCAATGTATCCAATTATTTGTTTTGCTTAAAAATAATCTTTTTGTTCTCACATGGGATACATATATGTGTATATATCAATTTTGTATCTCAATATCTTGAGATTTGATCTCCCGAGATTTTACCGAGATCTCTCCGAGATCTCTTCTCTCCAAGCCCTCCGAGACGAAGCCGAGATCCGATATGGCAAACCTTGACCAAGTGTTTACACCGGTGGAGAAAGGGTCCAGCACACGATACCCAAATCGCCTGATAAAATAAACACGTGGAACAAATATATTAAACAAAGGCACCACCGTCAAATAAATGGGCACACATATACACCTCAAAAATCTCGCATCGAGTGAGTCTTAAATTCCGTCTGTTTGACAAATTGGCACGCCCTACAACCCAAAAGTGAAAATCATCCAAATCTCCATCTTATCATACACCATTTTCTTTTTTCCGCATCCAACAAGGGTTTATCAATGGGGGAGAAGAGGCATTAGTAGTGATCGCAGGGTGCTCAGAATACCGGAGTTAGGAAGAGGAGTCCCAAAGGAGGGTAGAAGCTTCGCCGAAGTCGTCCGGAGGTCTGGAAGGTCTACAGTTGCGGCACGAAGGAGCAGGAAGGACTTTAAGGTGGGGGAGCTACCGGGTGATTTTCTTAAACGCAAGAAGGGTCAAATGAGCAAGTCTCTGGCCATGTCTCTTATGGAGGTGTCGCTGAAGCTTGGGGGATCAAGCAGGTAGCAACGACAAGGGGGTGGAGAAAGTCCTAGATGCAGGGGTGGTTGCGACAGAAGGGGACATTCTCAATGTGAGAGAGTGGTCGGTGACATTGGGCACCTTCCTTACGCTCACAGAGAGAAGTGTAAGGGTCTCCTTCAAAGGGATCCTCATCTATCTATGCAGCGAGGAAGGGGTTGGCCTTCTAGTTTGTCAATTTGGCTCCCTAGTTATGGGGTCTTAGGAGTTTGTCACGGCGGGGAAGAGGTTGAAGCTTCCAGCAACCCTGCAGGTGAGCATCCCAGAGGACGTGTTGGAGATCGTCATCGGGGGATCAATGGGGAGCATTTCGGCATTCGGTGTACGCTTTTGGACGAGTTGAGGCAGTCGCCGCCGTCAACCCTAGGGCGCCCGCCTGAGGGTCAGGAGGTTGAAGACAATTGGAAGGTGGGGGATTTGAATCGAATCACGTCGGTTCGTAGATCCTCCCGAATGCAAATGTAATGGGTAACTGGACCCATCGAGGGTTTGGAGACGGCGGACGGATTCAATTTTATCAACTTGGGACGATTTCGACATCGTGGGTGCCTTGGCGAGTTCTTCGGATGCCCTAGGGCCCAAACATGATATTCACGAGTTATCCGATTTCCGAATCGTCCACATATTGGGTCCCTCGGGTCTGTTAACGGTCTTCTTCCTCGCGGGAGGGTTTACTGGAGGCGTCCTCCAAGGGTCTTCCGGTGGCAGAGAGCCTCCTACCAGCGACTCCTTTCACCCCGACGACAGCGATGAACGGCTCGGCGATGATCAGCAGCGAGCCGTCAATTGGGTTCCATCTTCCCCTCATGGGAAGTTTCTGCAAGGATGGGGTCCCTACACCCAGGGCCGTTAGTACGGAAGGGTGCACAGGCCATTGCGGAGCTCTCTCCAGAGATAATTGAGGCCTCCGATACCCAAGGTCTCTGTGCTTTTGGCAGGATGCAGGGTTAGGTACCATCGTCTTCAGCATTCGTGCTGGAGAGACCTATTTCCATGGCGATATAGGTAAGACTGATCCGGTGTTAGGGGTGGAACAGGGTTTTCAACCCCTTTTGCCGCTACCTTGCGGTGAGCAGGAGATTGCAAATGCTGCGGCCTTAGCCCTGCTTCATGATGATGCTGCTAGAGACTTGAAGTGAGGGACAGGGCCATTCAACTGGGAAGTGATGCAGAAGCCCCTAGATAGGAGAATGTTGAGGGCTCAGAAAAGGCCAGGTTAGTATCGGAGGATGTGAAGGCCCTACTCAAGGAAGTAGAGAGCTTGTGTACTGACCATGCTAAGGAAGTGGTCGAGAAGGTTGGCATGTCCTTCTTGGCAAAAGAGAAGGATCTGGAGGGAGTGTTCTCAAAACCAATAAGCGATGGAGTGCCAATATCAGAGCAGGAGAAAGATCACTGTTGAGAGAGGGGAGAGTGAGAATAGAGGATGGGGGTATGAGGGGGATCTCAGTACCAAAATGTGTAGTTTTTTCAGGGATTGGGAGGGAGTTAGGTGCGGAGGAAAAGAGGTCACAGTGAAGGAGCTGGTATGGAGATGTAAGGGGGATGGGCTCATGGTTCGGCTGAAATGTATCGATTTTGGACCTAGCGGATACTGACACCCCTTAGTTCGAAACCAGCCAAAACCATCTCAAGTGAAGACAAAATCACTAGAACTCGCCCAACATGCCAGATATTGGTGAAACGAAACTGAAACGGTTTCGGTTTTTGACCCAGCCGAAACCGAGTCCGAAACCGACACTTCCATCCCTAGATGGGCTCAATCTAGAAGAGACAACATGAGAGGGGGATGAGAGTGATATCATGAGAATGATCGAGGGTGCAAGACAATTCATAGAGGGAGGTGTGGACCCAGCACCCTGACCCGACTATGCCATCCATGGGTGTGGTGGGTGGGCTGGATACTGCTTCTGTACATGAGAAGGCTTTGAAAGCAATGGAAAGATAACAACTTACAACTTGCATAGCATCTTTAGGTGAGAGGGCCCCTATAGGTGAGAGGGCCCCTCCAGCATCTTCTTAGGCGTGGAACAGGTGGTGGCCCCTCAAAGGGGATTGGTCAGTTTGGAGGCCTTTTCTTCTGCACGCTAGGGGAGAGCGGAACAGTTGGATATTTAGAAGGTCACATCATGCAGGTGCTGTCCTGGACGCTGTTTTGTGCTAGAATGAAGGAATGGGCTGTTGGTTTTTGTAATGTTGATTCATATACTTTGTCCTTTTGATTTCTTTTGGGGAGTTAGAGTGGTGCTTGTTGTACAGGTGGTGGGTTGTTGTTTTTTGGGTGTTTCACCTTATCACCTATACTTATACATTCTATTTCCTTTTTCACTAATATATTGTGGTACCATCCACCTTCAAAAAATAAACACAAGGTGCTTTCTCCTAAATGTTCATGACACCTAAGTTCAGAAAAAAGTAAGATCCAAATAAGATGCATTTCAATTAACACAGCGAGAATTTTGATTTCAATTTCAGAATCTATGGAATTGACTAGAAGTTTCAAAGATGGTCTGATTGCAACTTGCAAGCACTGAGAAACCCATCTTCTTTTAGAATTATCACAATAGGTAGTCAAAAAAACATCTCATGGTAGTTAATCAAGGGTCTTCGGTTAATTAATCCGATGAAATTAACACCAAGTTGGTGAGGAGAGATATAAGGACTTGGATCTGCAGTCCTATGCTTGATTCATATACTTTGTCCTTTTGATTTCTTTTGGGGAGTTAGAGTGGTGCTTGTTGTACAGGTGGTGGGTTGTTGTTTTTGGGGTGTTTCACCTTATCACCTATACTTATATTCATTCTATTTCCTTTTTCACTAATATATTGTGGTACCATCCACCTTCAAAAAATAAACACAAGGTGTTTTCTCCCAAATGTTCATGACACCTAAGTTCAGAAAAAAGTAAGATCCAAATAAGACGCATTTCAATTAACACAGCGAGAACTTTGATTTCAATTTCAGAATCTATGGAATTGACTAGAAGTTTCAAAGATGGTCTGATTGCAACGTGCAAGCACTTAGAAACCCATCTTCTTTTAGAATTATCACAATAGGTAGTCATAAAAACATCTCATGGTAGTTAATCAAGGGTCTTCGGTTAATTAATCTGATGAAATTAACACCAAGTTGGTGAGGAGAGATAAAAGGACTCGGATCTGCAGTCCTATGCTTGATCCTACAATCATGTCCCTCAAGGGTTCATCCCGAACTCTTCGAATCCTCACTGGTTGAATGAGGATGGGACTAAACACACAACCAAATAATCAACTTCAAATAAAGAAATAATAAATAAATCGAACGAAGTAAAACTCTTCTCTGAGAAAACAACATGTTAAAATAATAAATGTGTATGGCCATCTTATTCATGAAGGTAACTATAAGACCGCACAGTGAATACTAGCTGGTGTGGATCACGTTACTAACACAGCTATCACACATGCTCTGGAGTTTTGGAAAAAAAAATTTCAACCACGGATATGCCTCTATGAAATGTTCGACTGACATACCTTTATGATCACCGTATGAGCTGGTAAGTTTACTCCCCAGGCTAGAGTTGCAGTGCACACAAGAACCTGGAACATGACCATAAAACTAGCACACAGCTTCTTGTTCAGAAATGTTCAGGACAATATAAAGTACAGATATATGTACCTTTAAAATACCGTCTGCAAAAAGGCGCTCAGTCAAGCTTCTATCAGCTCGTAGCATCCCAGCATGATGGATGCCAACACCAAAGTCAAATAACTGAACAACTTCTTTGTTTCTAGATTTGTTAACTTCCTTCTGCAACGATCAAAATGACAATCAGTACAAATCTGACATAATCCCAGAAAAACAACAGTATGACAAGCCATATGCCACCTTAATCAGGTTAAATTGAGGATGCTCTTCATTCTTGAATAAGTCTATGTGTTCCTCTTTCTGTGCAAATTCTGTCTGTTTCAACATAAGGTGCACATCAGCGATCAGTTAACCAAGGAAAGGTTACATTAAGCATATGAAAGGAAAATGATGACTCAGAGAGAAAAAGAACGATCAAAATGTTAATCAGAAGCCAAAGAGCCTTTCTTTTTTTTTAAAGTCTCAAACCAAAGAGATCTTAACATGCTAGAAATTATTTTTCAGACGACAGATCGGAACACAATAGCTAACAGAATCTGAAAGTATCAGGAAAGCCACAGAAGGATCATGGAGAGTATGTCAGAACCACCAGACAGGTCATCAAAGATAACAGAATTCAAGAAGATACAAGCTTTCTACGAGCATTTCAAGATTAACCTAACAAAATGGTATGCCAGAAAGGTCACCAAGCAACAAAATATTTTTGTGGATCAAATGGTAAATTCTCAGTGTTATCACCACATTAGCTTCTATCATCCTTTACGGTCCATTTTTTAGCAAGTCCTCAGAGTTATACCTACATTAGCTTCTACAATCGTCGAGGTTCCATAAAAAATTTGATATATATGATCAGCTTTATTCTCCATTTGAACGGGATTTTGCAGCTATTGAATAATGCAAAAACATAAATGCCTACATGAAGCCACGTATGACTTGGATAAAAAATAGTAACCCTTTTCCAAGGATTAAAATTTCAAATAGCACTAAGGAGCAGTGCAAAATTACCAGCATTTTTGCAGTTCGCCCTGTATCTTTACGAGCATGAACGAAAACCATTACTTGATGACCTTGCTTTAATGACTCGACAACCTGACCATACACAGTGAGAAGGAGTAGCAAAAGCAATTGCAACAAGTGACTTTGTGATCCAACAAATCCTGGAAAAGAATAAAAATGGTCAAGCTACCTTAGAGAAACAAATTTCGTTCATTTTTTCATTTCTTTTAACAAAGTTCTGCTCTGTTATCCCGATGTATTGTTGTGCTAGAGGCACTGGACGATAACTAGAATCAAAAAAGAACAGCCCTGTTTCAGGATTCACCCGCAGAAACTGTGCAACCTGCTCATATAAAAATTGATTTTTCAGAAAACAAAGATTCCACATATAAATAGTTTTAAATAATGATGCAGCAATCCTAAAACTCATGCAAGCAAGAAGAAACCTCCAGATAATTTGGCAGGGTAGCAGAGAGTCCCAAAATTCTAATCATAGACTGTGTCGACTCAACCTGAAAGAAAATACAATGAAAGTGCTTGCTTAGGATGAAGAATATACCAGATCTTGATATCTAGAAAGCACATTCAAGCATAGAGCGCATTATAGAGTCTAGACTTCCAAACAATATTGTTGTTTACAAATGTACAATCTGCTAGAGAAGAGGAACTATAATTATATATGACAGAAGTTGTCCAAATGTACGTGTTGAAGAACAACCAGTTGCCAAGAAAAGAAGTTGAAATAATTACTTAAAAAATGGACAAGTCAATCTTCATAAAAACCAGCATAGAATTTGGGCGAAGAGCTGACACAGCATTAACACAAGGGTTAAAACCCATTGATGGTTCCAGGAAATTTTAAGAGAAGAGAGCTGATTAAACAAGGACTTTTCAGAAACAAAGTATACCAGCATAAATTCTGGATCAAAAGAATGCCAAGCATTAGGACAAAGGTCTAATGCTGTGGGAAGTTTATTGCTTTAAAAGAAGAGAACTAAGTAAACAAGGAATTTTTTAAAAGAAAAATAAAAGAAAATTATGACATAAATTGCCAACACAGATGTTTGTCCCAAGAGACAAATAGCTGAGTGAACAAAAACAGCTAAAAGATTTTACTTAAAAGTTTCAAACAATGATTATTCACAAAATACCATCACAGACCCAGGATCAAAAAGGATAAGAAAGAGTATAGTAGAAGGGTAAAAAACAAATGACTGCTGTAAGAATCTGTTGCTTTGAGAGAATGAAAGTAACACCATTCTCAAAAACAAAACAATTTCCCCCGCAGTAGTTTTTGAAAGGAAAGGTGTGAGCGGAAAAAGAAACTAATCTCAACTGGGCCGAACTCCTAAAAAGCAGCCCGCCTGCAAGTCTGCTCACTACTCCCCTCTTCATTCAATCTTAACTATGTGGACAAAACCTAATTCTGTTCCAGCTCGAACCGCGAGATCCCACTGTCTATTCATTAAAATACTCTAGAATGGTGAAGTTTTCATACTCATCTTCTACATGTCCCACTTCCCACATTGAGCCATGCCTGGCTTTGAGATTCTGACAATCACCACCACCATGCCAGTGAAAAAGAAGCAAAAGACAAAGTCTTCAGAGACATTCAGAAGGAGGCTATGAGAGAAAGAAAAGAAATATGTGGCTCCACAAGTCTCGACATTCAGCAAAAAACCTACTCAGAAGCGCAAATGGATTGCTGATAAGAGCACAGAAAAATAGAAGGAAGCTTTATGCAAGACTGTTGGTGCACAAGGTTGAGAGATGGAAGAGGCAGAATGTGACTGAATACGAGTGAAAGGGGTAACAGGAAGATATTAAGAATGCAGTGGTGAACCTGATGTGATTGCCAAGATGAAGACTTGGAGGAAGTTCATTTATGGTTCACCACCCTACCAGATTAGTATGGTAGTGTACTGGTTCTAGTTTCCTTCTATCTACTTTGTGTTTATATTATGCGTAATAATGCTATTGTGGTTTTTTTTTTATTTAATTCCATTCATTTTAGAACACTGGGATGTTTTACCAACATAATTTGTTATCCATTTTATATATGAAGCGTAGCCAGTTACAGTTACCTTCAAAATATGCAGTGGTGAACAGCTCCAGGATTTCATTGTGCCTGCCCAGGTCACAACTGCATGTCCGGGGGCATGGCAGGGACTTTTTTTTTTGGAGAAGTGGATGGTACCACAAAAGAATATATTAAAGGAAAAAGGAATGTACAAGTATAAGCCATTGGCACTCACAACCCCTATACAAAAGTGGTCCCCTCGAGTCGAGAAGAGGATGGACTCACCTAGCTCCCCAATAACAAAAAGAGAAGAGCTATGATTCCCCACATCACAAGACACTTTAGCCTAAAAAGCCACTCTGTCACAAACAAAAGAAAGAAGACTATCAACCGGTCTCGCTTCCCTCTTGAATATTCTATTGTTACACTCGGTCCATAGTGCCCAAAGGGTGGCGTGAAGAACAAGCCTCCATACCATGTTGTCCCCCTTCAGATTCCACCTCCAGCACCAAACGGTGAGAAGTTCGTTCCCCCTTTGGAAGCGTCATAGTGACTGCTGGAATTTGTGCCCAATCTTCTCCCACACCTCCCTAGCAAATGTGCAGCTTGTAAACAGGTGATTCACATCCTCATCTTCCTCTACACACAAACAACAGGAACTAGAAATGTTCTGAAGAAAAAGAGCCACCCTATCATGAGTGGGCAGCCGCCCATGCAAAATCCTCCAGACCAACAACTTCACCTTTAGCGGACTCCTGGGGGCCCAAATCTGTGTTGTCCAAGAGTGACACTCTGCTGTCTAACCTGACCGAGAAGCCTCTCTTCCTGTCCCATCTCCATATCCAGGAATCTGCACTGATGACTTTCAGAGAAAAATTCTGAAGGAAAGACAGGAGCTGACCCCAGCTGAAGCATCTCCTGAGGACAGAGGTTCCTCCTAAAAGTGGGAGCCCAAATACCCTCGGCTAGATCAGCGTCAAAAGACTGTGACACTGTGCCTGAAGGCGCCCCTACAATAGCGAACAAGGAGGAAAGGCATCCGCTAATGATAGGTCCCCACACCATCTGTCGTGTCAAAATAGACAACTCTAACTGCCAAGGTGACTCGAACACTGGCCCTGGTAAAGTCAGCACCCTACAGAATGCCCCTTCAAATTAGGGAAACATAATAAGTTGTTGCCAGAGTTAAATCCCACACTATGGATGCAGAATAGAACTTCTCTCTGATCAGTTGTGTCCACAGGCCTCCCTCTTCTGTCCCCAACCCCCAGAGCCACTTACATAGGAGCGCCAAGTTGAAATCTCTAATGTCCCTAATTCCCAACTCACCAGCTTCCTTACTCTTGCATACATACTCTGTCCCACAGTGCCACACTATGTCATGCCAACCTCTATATGTCTATCCTCACTGCCATGCCAAAAGATCTGGCCTGCCTGGATACTCTAGCTTTTTCGCCATTGTCTTAGGGATCCTAAAGATAGATAAAAAGTAGGTAGGCAAGCTATCCAACACTGATCTGCACAAAATCAAGCGCCCTCCATAAGAGAGAAGCTTGGACTTCCACCCTGCTAGCCGCAACTCATATCTCTGCACCACCACCTGCCAGTCTCTGTAGTGAAGTTCCTGGGATCAAAAGGAGGCGCAGGTAAGAAACAGGGAACTCCCAATCTAACATCCGAAAATATCAGCTACCCGGCTAATAGCAGCCTTCTCCATATTGATCCCTCCCAAGGTTTGCCGCATCACCGCTTCGGATCGAATCGGGTTTTCCCTGATTCGATCCGATTCGGGCGAATTCAGTTCGATTCTCTTGGATGCAAATATTATATTTATATTTATATTTATGTTTATATATATGAATATATATTACGTATAGAAAACACTTTATTTACCTAAATATCATTTAAGTAAATGTTAGTATTTGTAGTTTCATTTACTTAAGATATTACATGTACGTAAAAACCACCCTCCATTTGAATCTAATAAATATATCAAAAAAATCATCTCTCTCACCAATAAAAAGTCAACTCTCCAATCGAAGAAGAAAATCACGATTTTGGTGATTCCATCAAAATAAAATAAGTGTCATAATTCAAATCTCTAAAGTCTAAAGTCCAGTGAAAAAAGTCAAATGTGCATATGACTTTTCCAAGAGAGCCACTCTCCTACTAACAGCAACTAAATCCTAGTCAATGACTCAGTAGGAGAGTGACTCCTTTGGAGAAGTCACATGTACGTTTGACTTTTTTCACCGAACTTTCAATTTTTACTGTTCTATTGGGTTTATTTAAATTATGAAATTTTTAGATAGGCCAAATTACGAGGGATTAGAAAGTTGGCATTTTTTATGAAATCACTAAAATCGCGATTTTCTTCTTCGATGGGAGAGTTGACTTTTTATTGGTAAGCATGGAAAGCAATCTCGCGAGATCTCACGAAATTCTCGGTCTCGGCGCCTCCCCGAGAAACGAGAAGGCCGAGATGAGTAGTCAGGGTTGGCAGAATCCCCTTATTTACCTGAACATCATTTAAGTAAATGTTATTTGTAGTTTCATTTACTTAAGATATTACATGTGATGTAAATAAGAAAGCAAGGTTCAAAAACCCGGGGATCGGGATCGGATCGGTCGGCCCAAAACCGATCCGACCCGGCGATCCCGACCCCGGCTCGGCCGAGCAGGGCCGAGCCCGGCTGAGCCAGGGGTGGGTGGATCGGCCCATTATACAGGTGTATATCTTATACAGGCTGAGTTCAGGCTGAGTCCACTGCGATTTCAGGCCTTATTTACCTGAATATCATTTAAGTAAATGTTATTATTTGTAGTTTCATTTACTTAAGATATTACATGTAAATAAGGAAGTACTCCCCATTTGAATCTAATAAAAATATCAAAAAAATCATCTCTTACCAATAAAAAGTCAACTCTCCCACCGAAGAAGAAAATCGTGATTTCGATGATTTTAACGAAATGCTAACTTTTTAATCTCTCATAATTTAGCATATCTAAAAATTTGATAATTCAAATAAACCATATGGAACACTAAAATTCAAAGTCCGGTAAAAAAATCAAACGTGCATATGACTTCTCCAAGGGAGCCACTCTCCTACTGACAACACTTAGTCTGCTTGAGACCTCTCAGGATTTGGTCAAACTTAAACTATCATCACTCAAAGTCATGAGAATTGTCACTTTCTAATTTCTTTTCAATTAAAAGTGAAAAATCTCATGAGTTTAGATGATGATAGCTTAGGTTTGACCAAATCCTGAGAGGTCTCAAACAGACTAAGTGCTGTCAGTAGGAGAGTGGCTCTCTTGGAGAAGTCATATGCACGTTTGATTTTTTTTACCGGACTTTAGATTTTTAGTGTTCTATATGGTTTATTTGAATTATCAAATTTTTAGATAGGCTAAATTATGAGAGATTAGAAAGTTAGCATTTCGCTAAAATCAACGAAATCGCGATTTTCTTCTTCGGTGGGAGAGTTGACTTTTTATTGGTAAGAGATATGATTTTTTTGATATTTTTATTGGATTCAAATGAGGGGTACTTTCTTATTTACATGTAATATCTTAAGTAAATGAAACTACAAATAATAACATTTACTTAAATGATATTCAGGTAAATAAGGCCTGAAATCGCAGTGGACTCAGCCTGAACTCAGCCTGGGATTGGCCTGACTCAGTCCATGACAAGGTTGAACAGGATCGGCCCGGCTCGGGCCGATCCGAGGCGGATCGGGCCGGGCTCGGCGAGCCGGCCGAGCCCAGCCGAGCCGGTCCGATCCGCGTGCAAGGACCGGCTAGGTTACCCCGGCTCGGATCGGGAGGCCCAAAACCGAGCCAACTCGGCCGATCCAATCCCGATCCGGCCGAGTTTTTGAACCATGTAAGAAAGTACTCCCCATTTGAATCTAATAAAAATATCAAAAAAATCATCTCTCTTACCAAAAAAAAAAGTCAACTCTCCAATCTAAGAAGAAAATTATAATTTTGGTGATTCCATCAAAATGCCGACTTTCTAATCCCTCATAATTTGGCCTAACTAAAAAGTTCATAATTCAAATAAACCATTTGAAAAAACTAAAAATTCAAAGTTCGGTGAAATAAGTCAAATGTGCATGAGACTTCTCCAAGGAACGCACTCTCCTACCGACAGTACTTAATCCACTATGATATTCAGATAAATAAGATATTTTACCATGGGTTCCCATGTCATGAATTAAATTTGTTTATGCTTAAAGTAAAACCCTCCGAAGAAAAAAACGACAACACACATCCAGAATCCCAGTTTCCACACTCTTGTTGTATGATATATGAGCTTATGTCAGCCATGGTTGAGACTTGAGAATGTATGCAATTATCTATGTTCCTAAAGAAATTATCTATGTGAACCCATGTGATCCACACTTTTATGTTATCCTGATCTCCCGAGATCTTGCCGAGATCTCTTCTCTTTGAACCCCCCCCCCCCCGAGACGAAGACGAGATCCGATATGCCAAACATTGTTGGTAAGAGATATGATTTTTTTGATATTTATATTAGATTCAAATGAAAGCTACTTTCTTATTTACATGTAATATCTTAAGTAAATGAAACTACAAATAATAACATTTACTATACATTTCTATGTCACAATATAATTATATATGTATGTATAAACGTATATATGTGTATAGCATATAATATATATATATATATATATTATATTACATTATGCAAATCGGATCGAATCAGCATATCAGGGAATCGGATTCTCCCTGATCCGCCACGATTCGCCCGAATCGGACCGATTCGATCCTACCTGGCTTTTGGAATAATTGACCTTCAGACCCGCTCAAATCCTGCACCATCTGGAGCATCAACTTAGCATCATACAACTGTTGCACCTTATCAACAAGAAGAGAATAATGTCATTTGCATACTAAAGATGGGAAATATTGGAAGTAGAATGGCCCACCTGAAATCCCCTAATCATTCCCAATGCCTCCATCCTCACCCACAAATAGCTCAAAATGTGGGCCAGCAGCACAAAAAGAAGAGGTGAAAATAAGTTGAAGGTTAACCATTGATGATCATCAAAAATGAGGTAGAAGAAATACATTCTCATATCCACAGGTTACAAATATGATGGAAACCCATCTTTTGCAACACCTTAATAAGGCAGCTCCAGTTCACCATATTGTAAGCCTTCTCAAAGTCCAGCTTGAGGACCACTCCCCTCTTTCTCTTCTACTTCATCCCGAACAAACATTCATAGGCAATAAAGAAATTCTCCTACATCTATCTTCCCTCGATAAAGGTCCCGTGGAACTCACTAACTAAGCCACCAAGCAAAACCCCTAAAGCCTTCTTGCGAGCAGCTCTACAATAATTTTACTATTCAACAAACTAATGGGTCTGAAGTCTAAGAAACATTTGCACCCATGCTCTTAGGAATCAACACCACGAGTGTCTTGTTAATACCCCTCAAATGGGCCCTACCTTCCAGAAATTCTTGCACTGCTTCAATGATATCCTGCTTGGTAATGTCTAGCAATGTTGAAAGAATGTCAAAGGGAAACCGTGTGGACCAGGCGCCTTATCCTCAACAAGTGAGAAAACTACCTACTTGATCTCTTCTTCAAGGAAGAGGGCCGCCAAAGCCTCTCTGTCAGCCAAAGACAATGAAGGGAGTAAATCCTCAAAGAAGTCCGGCACGGTACTCTGCTCTTCCATGAAAAGCCTAGTGTAAAAGTCAATAGCATGGCAATGAATGTCTTCTTCCTCCTAAAATGACTAGCCCGCAACTTGAATAGAAGCAATATGGTTTGTCGTCCACCTACTCAAGGCAACCCTGTAGAAGTAGGTTGTGTTCATGTCTCCTTTCTTCAGGCATCTCTCCCTAGACCTCTACTTCCAATAGATCTCTTCCTTGGTTAGGAGCTCATCATACTCTATATGGAGAGCCTCCCCCCTGGCCCTGTAGGTGGCCTCCAACAAACTGGACTCCTCTAGCTGGTCTAGCTCTGCAAGCTATAGGATAATCCTATCATTTTCCTGTCCTCCTGGAACCTTTTTGTCAACTCCCCAACTTCTGAGAATAGCAGCTAGGTGCCTCAGTTTACCTATCATATTGGCCATTGAGGAGGTATGTGCCCTACATTCCTGCCAAGCACTTCTCACAACAATCCGCTTCTCTGAATCAGATCCTCTCAAATCTAAAAACATGTGTCTTCTCCTAGCTCCATGTAGTCGTCAAGAGGATAGACTTATAATCTGAAGTTAGCCTAGCCAAACAAGAAACCTGTACGAGGGGGAAGTGGTCCTCCCAATCTGTTGACACAAGGAATCTATCAAGTCTGGAGAAGGAAAGATTCTCCCTTAGGTTGGACCAGGTGAATTGAGTGTTCACCATCCCAACGTCAATGAGGGCGAACTGCTGGATGAAATTGCTGAACTCCTCAATCTCCCCCAAGGCAGAGTGGGCTTCTGATCTTTCAACCCCGTCCAAAACCGCATTGAAATCTCCACCCACACACCAAGGCCTACCAGAAGACAAGTGGATGGTGAAAAGCTCCTCCCAGAGACTCCTCTTACCTTCCTTAGTTTGAGGGTCATACACCATAGAAAAATCTCAAGAGAAGCCATCCCTCACTCCACAGAAATGAAGAGTGATATCCCACTGCTCAATCAGTCTCCCCTCCACCTCAAAAGAGTTCCACAACACCATGATACCACCAGCCCTCCCCTCCTCCAAAGAAGCCACCCGCTTCGTAAGTCTACTCCCACCAATCTCTATCATCAGCCCCATTCCATCCCATTCATACTTGGACTCTTGTAAGCCAAGATATCCACCTTACACCTCCTCACCATCCCCCCCCCACCCCAAACCCTTGTATTCCAAAAAATGATCCTCACAAGGAGTAAACTAAGCCCCCGTCACCTCCCTCCTACAAGGATGCTCATATCGATTTTGGACTCAGTTTCGGCCGGATCCGAAACTGATATGTTTTGGTATTGGGCGGTTTCGGCGAGTTCAAGTGATTTTGGCTTCAAGGGATCCTGTTTAGGCCGGTATCAGGCGTACCGGTTTTGGTATCGGCTAGGTCCGAAACTGATATGTTTTGGCAGATACTAACAACTATGCCCTCCTGCTCCACATCCACCATATCCCCCTCTACCCCCCCCCCAACTACCTTCCCTTACTGGGCCTCCCTTACTAGTACAGTCATCCATCTCTTCTGGATGAGGAGAAAGGAACCCCTCACTCCCTTATACACCCACTCATAGGAAAGGCTAAGCTTCTCCGCCAAATCTTTGAAATAATCCTCCATCATCTTACTGATCATGGCCTTCCCTACTGCCGAAGATTTTAGGCTCCCCGCCTCCATCCACTGTAGAAAATCCTGACCCAAAGGACAGGGTGCCAAGGGAGATCTGGAAGCCCAGGCCATATGGAGGACCCATTGCCTCCACCAAGGAAGCACACTCAAACATCTATACGGCTGAAGCCTCCACCACCACATAGTTGTCTGTGCTCGACAACCAAGAGGTAAGGCTTCCCCGAACACCTCCACATCCAAAGAGTATGGTCCTAGGATTGCAAGCGGGAAAAGGAGGGGGACCACCCTAGGTTTGGATCCCTCTGGCGACCCCCCAAGACCACTGTCGGCACCCTAGGTGTGATGACCCAGTCGCGAGCCGTGCAGGAGGAAAGAGCTACCTGCATATACGAAAAGGGCTACCTGGCGATGGGGAAAGGCCAGTGTGGAGCCACCGGTGGAGTGAAGCTACCACTGTGTATGGGGGCTGAGGCAAGAATGAACGGGATTAGTCCCATATCGGAAATCAATAAAATATTACTGGGCTATGTATGTAGGGTCGTAATCCATAACTTGTGAGGCGTCTTTGAGGACAAAACTGTGCAGGCTTATAGGGACCCAAAGCAGGCAATACCTCACAAGGGTTGGATCGGAATTTAACATTGTGGTATCAGAGGAGAACCCGTCTAGTATGATATGGGATGATTCGAGGATGAACCAAGCTAGAGCTGTAAACGAAACCCGATATTTCGATATTCCGACTTGATTTTGATAAAAATTATCGGTTTCGGAATTGAAAAATGATACTGATAGCTTATCGGTATCGGATATTCTGATAAGTTATCGGAATCGAAATTCAAAAATAATCAGAATCAATATCGGTACCGGTTATTTCGATAAATTATCCATAAACTCAAAAGACAAAACCATAGTAAGCACCTTAGCTTATCAAAATTTCAGTTCAAGTAATGTTATCGAAATCAGAACGAATCGGAATTAACCATTCTGATTTTATCGAAATCGGAACTGTATTTCGGTTATCGGAATCGGAATCTGTGTTTCCGGTTCCGAACCTGACCGGGTTGCAGCCTTAAACCAAGCGAAAGCTGGTGGGCCTATAGTGACCCAGTCGCGAAGCGTGCAGGAGGAAAGAGCTACTCGCGTATATAGAAAGGGCTACTGGCGATGGGGAAAGGCCAATGTGGAGCCACTGACGGAGTGGAGCTACCTTTGTGCATAGAGGCTATGGCAAGAATGAACCAGATTAATCCCATATCAAAAATGAAGAAAATGTTATTGGACTATATATGTAGGATCGTGATCTAGAACTTGTAAGGCGCCTTTTGAGGACAAAACCATGCGGGCTTATAGGGGCCCAAAGCGGACAATACCTCACAAGAGTTGGATCGAGATTTGACATTGGGTGACACACTACCCAGTGCAGCAGCCAAGTCAAGGACGTGATGCCCCCCCCCCCAAGAAGTGCAAGGTTCTCAAGGCCTCTCGAGCGGACTTCACCTGAGCACTGCAACCTGGCAAGAACAGCCCCTTCCGCCGCTGGCGAAGAGGAGATGAAGCCCTCCGGAAGACACCAACTGGACTGCAATGCACGCCCCTCCGTTGACGGTGAGCCCTCACCCCCTCCGCAAAAGGGCTGGGGAGACGACCTCCACCAGCCGCAGAAAAGCCACACATGCCGAGACTGGTGCGGCCGAAGTAGGGGGAGCAACCTCTAGGGCCCCGATCAGGAAGGCAGCCGCTGAGGACCTGAAGAATCGAGGAGGCACAACCCTCCCAATATTCAGGTGGGGAAGAAGGTGGCTCACGGGTCGCTCTGCCCCGAAAACCGGCTCTGCATTATTGGGAGCCAGAGGGTGCACAATCTAAGTATGCTTGGTGATTCATGGGTGCAGCCATGCAGGTCTCCCCCAATGTTCAGAAGAAGCATAAGAGGTTCCTGATAAGAATCAACACTAACAAGATATGTTCTCCTTACAAGGATGCATCAGAAACACCACAAAAAAAAACACAGGAGTGGGCATAGGATTAATCAGCCCTACCAAATGTTCAAAAAATCAGGTTACCCTTAATCAACCAATCAGATCATTATTCACCTTCGGTCAACCCTTGGCCAAGAACAGCAGAACCAGCTAAGGATCTTGCAGGATTGGGAATCAGCCTAGATCAGCTCCACTGACCATAGGCACAACTTGACACAAGCAAGCACGGTCAGGGACAAGCAAGAACCTAACTAATTTATCCAAAATTCAGGGCTTAAGCCTCGCTCGTGATGCACCTACACGCCATGGTTGTAGTAGACCATGGAAATTTATATGCCCAAGACATCACCCAAGGACCCTGGCAGATGATGCCTTCAAGGTTTGCCATATCAGATTTTGGTTAAGCCTCAGAGGGGTTGGAGAGATGAAATCTCGGTAAAATCTAGAGAGCTCAAATCTCGGGATATCATGATGTAAGAGATATATATACATATCATATATGATAACAAAATAATCATTTATGAGAAGAAAAAGGATAATTGGATACACTGATAGCCATCATTAGTACATCACAATATCACATCAACTCTAATACTCTCTAGAATAAACAATAATTAAGCAGGAAGCCAAGAACTAACAGGAATGAGAAATAAGCATTTTGAAATAAAGCAGGAATTAAGGAGAATCAGAAATGAAACCCAAAGCATTAACAAGAATTAACAGGAATTTAACAATAAGAAATATGGTTGTTAAGGCAACCAAGGTTGACCCACCGCCTTACTGCTTAGGCACCAAGGCGAGACCCTTATGCGAAGCCTATTTTATTTAACAAAGTACCCAAAAATCTATATTTTATACCATGTACATTCTCTATTTATTAATACAAAAGTGCTACCGACAAATGTTTAGCACATTCGTATGTAAGAAGGTCATATAATAGAAGAAATAACAAATGTTAACAAAATGATTAATAATAATAACGCAATAAATTGGACTATGAGCATATACATAGTTGTCAAGGCGACCAAGACATAGTTGGGGTCTCAGATCGCCTAAGCGCTTAGGCGGGTGCCTAAGTGTTTAGGACGGAACTAAGTATGAGCTGTTTTCAAGTGTCCCTCTTATATGATAATTATGTCTCTAAAAATATATATGATGATAAAAATTCAATAAAAAAGATCATAATATGGCAAACATAATTGCAATGACATATCATAATATGGCAAATATACTATTAAAATAATACATAAATATGAGAAATATAGATAATGGCTACATATCACACAAAAATTTACTTCCAAAAAAAATGTCACAACAAAAAGGTCAAAATTATATGAAAGCAACAAAATTAAATTACAAGTAAACAAACTCTCCCATTATATATTATAAAGTCATAAAAAATCTAAATTGACATCTTCAAATAAACAAGCACACTAAATAAGTACAAGAAGTGCAAATATCATTATATCATCAGAAAACTAATTTCCAACTTTTAAAACAAACAAGTAAATACTCATACATGTAAATACGCCAAATGAAAATAGGAAGTGCAATATCTTAACACACTTAAAACAAGTAAATAACTAAAGAAGTCCACTATATAATCCTACAATGTGTTTAAAATTTGAAAAGAAACTAGAAAGTGACAATTCTCACGAGTTTGGGTGATGATAACTTAAGTTTGACCAAATCCTAAGAGATCTCAGACAGATTAAGTGTTGTCAATAGGAGAGTGAGTTCATTGGAGAAGTCACATATACATTTGATTTATTTCAACGGACTTTAGATTTTTAGTATTCTATATGATTTATTCGAATTATAAAATTTTTAGTTTATCAAATTATGAAGGATTAGAAAGTCGACATTTTGATAGAATTATCAAAATCGTGATTTTCTTCTTCGATCGGAGAGTTGACTTTTTATTAGTCCATAAAATTGATTTTTTTTAAACATAAGTCCATAAATTTGATGAGAATCAATGGGAATAAAAAAAGTAATGACTAAAGAACTAATAGGAATTAAATATAGCAATTTCATATCTAACAGTTCTTCAGAAATTCACAAAAACAGAAATAAAACCCAAACAAGAATTATGTACTTCATTTTTAAATTCAAACCCCATAAGGCCATAGCAAGAATTAAAGAAAAGTTTGGAATCTCTCAGTACATGGGAGGACCAACTCAGTAAGTATTAGAGGGTTTTAAGGTGGGACTACCTGTGTTCTGCGAAAAAGCCCAAACCGAAACATGAAAAGGTTTTGGGGAAAGGGCTTTTTCGCAAAAAAACCCTCTAATACTTACTAAGTCCGATCCTCCCATGTACTGGGAGGAACCGGACTCATTAAAGAAACATATGTTTTTACTTTAACTTAAAGCCATTAATGAAAGAATGATTCAATGTCATGGAAAGACACACTTAACACCTAATTAAATAATAATTAATGGGACAGGTGACCCCGTACATGGGAATTTGGAAGGAGTTGGGAAGTCCTCACATTTAAACACTAATTAAATAACAATTGATGGGACAGGAGTCCCAAGGCTTGGGAAATCCTCACAACTAAAGGCCCTATTTAAATAACAATTCATGGGATAGGAGTCCTAGGGCTTGAGAAGTCATCACACTAAAGCCCTAATTAAATAATAATTTATGGGGTCGGAGTCCCAGGACTTGGGGAAGTACTAGGAGTCTCAAGACTCTTGCAGGGTTGGGGCGATGGGACACGACAGGGAAAGGGCCGAAAGACTTTTAAGAGAGAGAGAGGGAGAGGGAGAGAAGCACTTGCAGTCCCTCTTGGCCAGTCTCGAGAAGGCTCGGGGACTTCGGTTCTCAGGACCTCCTGAGACGGAAATTCTCGCACGATCTCGCGAGATTGCAAATCATGGATGCCATTGTCACCACCATTGGCCAAGGTAACATCATACAGTTTTTTATGTTTATTACTAGAAGAGTGGAATTTGAGCAAGTAGATTGCGTTCTACTCAAATATGAGTATAAAGTATTAAACTCCTCAAGAGGTCTCACCATCTCACTCAACAAAAGGTACATATATGCACTCAAATAAATGCCTTGCTGCAAGCTTCTAGCACCTTAATTGGAGCCACATGACTCAGTGCCTTGAGATGATAGTCAGCACATACTCCTTTCCAAAATTCATAGGTTTTCTGCTGTGGAAAACAGAATTCACTTAAATCCTATGCAATGCTGGAATTTCAGATGAGCTTCTAAGAGTATTCAAGGTTGTGTACATCAAGCTAGCAATTCTGAAACTGAGAGGATAGCAATGAACATGACACAAGAAACATGGATTTACCAACACATGGATCTTTGAGGAGCATACCAAAGAAGCATCCATGACTAGAACCACTAGATCATACTTTCCGTATAAGAAACTTACTTGACGGAGAGTGCGAGCAACTAAGGCTTCTATAACTGGACCTCGATCATCATTTAGCAGGTGCACTTCATCAATGATTAAGAGCTTCACCAACATTGACATTGACATATCACTGCTTTTGCGAGTAATGACATCCCATTTTTCAGGTGTAGTCACTATCATCTAGATAACAGGACAGGAATGGGTTATATATTAGTGCCGAAACATAATAAATGATAAATTTTACCTCGAGAAAAACTTGACCTGAGTTTCTTCAAACTCATTCCTAGAAAGTTGCATATCTCCTGTGAGCTCCCTAACAATCAAGTTTAAAGGAGCCAAGCGATGACCAAATGTTGATGTAACCTCTGCAGCCAATGCCTGGTAAATGATGACCAAATGTTCTTAGAATGATGGCCTACAAAAGAAGATCCAAAACATGCAAATGAACAATATACCTTCATCGGGGCAACATATACTATCTTAAATTCCTTTTTGTGCAAAATCCCTTCATGAAAATGCTGTTTGATCTGCAAAATAAGATTCCCATTAGTTGCTGATTTATAATGTTGCATACAGGCAAAGATGCACATGATCTCATTTCAACTCTTTCAGACGAATGTAAATCTACAAAAATAAACAAAAAATTGAACTTCCTTTTGTTGTGGAGGTTAACTCTATAAGAGAAATGAAAACACTGCAACAAATCAGCTTTCAAGCAAACAAAAGATCAAATGTCTGAAGACCACCTCATGCAGAACAGCGATCATTGCAATATTAGTCTTGCCAGCACCAGTGGGTGCACAAACCTGCAATCATGATTGGAAAATTGATGAAAATGGATTAGGACGCCCTATACAATCCTTTAAATCAATCAATAAGAGCATGATTAAAATAAAGTGGACAAAGAAAAAACTGAGCTCTATACAGTTTACCAAAATGTTCTCATTTGTGTTATATGTTGTATGAAATATGCGGCTCTGGATACGATTCAGTGACTTGTATCCCTGAAATGCAGCTTGAGCAAATTCATCCAGCTCTCTTATATCAATCTGATCAGCCAAAAAGAAAAGTTAATAGCAGAATATTTTCCATGTGCTGGGATCAACAGATACCAGTAAGCAGGGCAGCAAACTACCACGTCAGACCAACCATCCTACAACCCAATGCCCATAAATTTGACCAGACGTCCGTACAACCCATGGAATGAAGAATCGGCAGTGGCCAATCCAATTCCATACTTGAAGTCCAATCCCTTCCAAAACAAGAATAAATTTTTGATAATTACCTGAATCGGCCCAAATTGCCCTGAAATCACCAATTCAGCAGTGAATCGCCCAATCTTGCTCTCATTAGGATATAGTAAAATTGTAAACATATTTATATATATATATATATACACTTTTTATTTACCAAAATACTTATTTACTTTTCAAAATGAATTTCTTGACTTCCTTTGGATCAGCCAAGTCAACCATTACGATCTAGATTGTGGATCTGCCAATTCCTTGGTCAATCCAGGTTAGAATTCCAAGGTTCAACCGAATTTCTTTTTCTGAAAGTGGAGCAACCAAATTTCTCTGTCTGAAAGCAGAGCAACCAAATTTCAAACTTAAAGATTCCAGTTAATTTTCCTCAATTCGGTCCTCGCAGGAGAAAGTTTATCAGAACATGTAGACTAAGGCAACAGATTAGCTGGATTCATAAATAACAAAAAAATGGTTAAAAGTATTTACTTGGTGTGGAAACTAGGATATTTCTTTTTGAGATAGCCAACAACAATCACAGTCGACAGTAGAGATGGCATTAAGTGACCAAACAACAAGCAGGGACTGTCAGAGAACACAAAACACATGGATATCCATGTAGAAACCTGACAAAGGTGCCTGGAGATGGGACATGCAGTAGTTTATCAGTCAAGAGCCATGAAAGTGTTTCAAATACCAGGGATTCCTCAGACATCAACTTAAGGCTGGCCACGAGAAGAAGAGTCACCATTCAAGTAGTTGGAAGGCTTTTGGAGGTTGGAGACACTGGTATCAAGGCCAGCCTCTGCAGCCAATGACAATGAAGATTGCAAAAAGACAGAAGTAAGGTAAAGGTTCAAGTGAAACAACTTACAGATGAAACATAAGCCAGCCTTTAAATGTCTTTAGGTCAATGACTTAATACAACTCTCGATCTCCTTACAAAATAAAGTCAGAAGGCAAAAAGAAGTGAAGAACAAGAAGAGAAGAAAAAAGAAGGGAAGAACGGGGAAGACACAGGACAAGTCTTTTAAGGGGCATGAAACAAAGATAAGGTATTAAATTGTTACTGAATAATCAATCTTTTCTGACACTGGTAGATGATTTCCAATCAAACAGTGTATCTTGCTAAGTAAAGCATTTCTTTTGTTAAAAAGTTAATTATAGTTACTGGTTGTAGCTAGAAGTACAATTGTCCAAATGTGAAATGCCAATGAAACTTATTTAGAACAGTAGAAGCAATGGAATAGAAGATTAAGATGATTGCATGCCTCAAACAATCCCATGTGTTCATTACATTATTTCATTCCCCTTGTTGGGCACTTTCAAGCATGTAAACAAGATGCTCACATGCTCTAAGATATTTCAGAGACCCAACTGATCACTCAGAGGTACATCATGTCCACAGTGGGATGTATTCCCATCACATTTGTATAATGTCTCCCTCATGGAATGTTAGGGGTATTGGAGGAGGGGAGAAAAGGAGGATGGTAAAAGAAATGGTTAGGAATGGGAAGGTTGATATTCTGTGCTTACAGGAGACTAAGATAGAAGTGGATGGGGAGACGGTCCTTCGGGAGATTGGGGGAGGAAGATTGACCCAGGGGGTTTGGTCTCCTGCTGTAGGGAGGGCAGGGGGGATCATGATTTTGTGGAATCCTTTTGAAGTGGAGGAAGTGGTGGTTGATAGAGTAATTGGAAGATGGGCGATCACTATCCATTTCAGATCAGTGAAACAGGGCTTTTCATGGGATTTTACCTCTGTCTATGGTCCCCAAACGAGGGAAGGGAAGAAGGAGGTTTGGGATCAGCTGTTGAGTAATCACCTTGCGTCGGGGCGACCTTGGCGTGTGGCGGGTGACTTTAATGCTGTTCTTCATGCGGTTGAGAGGACTGGAACTCAGAATCAAGTTGGAGAGACTGACGACTTCCGCGAATTTATCCATCAGGCTGCTCTTATTGATGTCGGGCTGGCTAACTCTCTATTCACCTGGTCTAATATGAGGGGGGAGGTGTCTTGTTCCAGACTTAACAGGTTCCTCATTACCGCAGATTGGGAGGAGGTTTTCCCACTTGCAAAGGCTTTTGCCCTCCCTCGGATAGTGTCAGATCATAAACCTATTCTTCTCAAAACAAGTTGTCATAGGGGGTACAAAAGGAGATTTAAGATGGAGAAGTTTTGGCTGAGGGATCCTGAGTTCTTGGATATTGTAAAGCAAGCTTGGGCTTACCAGGTTCACCAGGGTAATGCAGTGAGTTTATTCATCAATAAGTTGTCTAAGACTGCTCAAACTTTGTGGGAGTGGGGGCAGAGGAGGAGGCTACCTACAAAACAAGAAAAAGAAGCAATTTTGAGAGAGATTCAGAGGCTGGATCAATTAGAGGAAGCAGGTCTCTTAGATGATCAAGATAGGAATCGCAGATCTGAGTTAAGGGACAAGTTTGATGAGATTTTAATCAGAGAGGAAATCTTTTGGAAGCAAAGATCGAGAGAGAGATGGATCAAAGAGGGGGACAACAATACCAAGTTTTTTCATACAATTGCATCAGGTAGAAGACGTAAAAATCACATTCATAGTATTTCTTGGGGGGACAATGTTTTACAGAAGGAGGAGGACATCAGGATGGCAGCAAAGAATTTCTTTGCTGCCCTCTTTTCTGAAGATCAGCAAATCAGGCCGGACTTTGAGGATGAGTTACTGCCGAGGATTTCTGAATTCCAAAGAAATGAGTTGGTGATCCCTCTCAACATGGAAGAGCTTCGTCAAGCAGTGTTTTCTTTACCGGGTGATAAGGCTCCTGGACCAGACGGATTTCCCATTTTCTTTTTCCAACATTGCTGGGATATCATTAAGGGAGACCTTCTTAAGGTGGCTATAGATTTTATGGAAGGCAATGCTCATTTGAGAGGCATTAATAAAACCTTCTTGGTTCTTATTCCCAAGAAACAGGGAGCCAATCTATTTTCTGATTTTCGGCCTATCTCTTTGCTGAATAGTGTGTACAAAATTATCTCAAAGGTGTTGGCCTCTAGGCTGGTGAAAGTGATGGATAGTGTGGTGGATGTCTCTCAAGGGGCTTTTATTAAGGGTAGGCACATTCATGATAATTTTCTGGTTGCTCATGAGAGCATTTTTGAATGGAGAAGGATGAGGAGAAGGGGTCTCATTTTGCAGCTTGACTTTGAGAAAGCTTATGATAGGGTGAGTTGGGGTTGCATCCTCAAAATCCTTAGCAAAATGGGCTTCCATCATAAGTGGATTCGTTGGATACGGGATTGCATAGCTTCCGCCTCATTTAAAGTGCTGATTAATGGGCAACCCTCTCCCACATTCTCTAGTGGTAGAGGTCTCCGCCAGGGAGATCCCCTTTCTCCACTCCTTTTTGTTTTGGTGGGTCAAATTTTTGGCAAATTATGGTCCAGAGCTGAGAGGGCAGGCATCATTTCTGGCTTCCAAGTGGGAAATCCTGGAACTTCAATCACCCATCTCCAATATGCTGATGATACTATTGTGTTTATAGATGGAGGGCGAAATCAGATTGTTGACATTAAATTGATGTTGGAAGTGATTCAGGATATCACAGGGCTAAAGATTAATTTCAGTAAATGCCTGATGGCGGGTATCAACATGAGTGATGACTGATGAGGAAACAGGGAGAGCAGCAGCAGATTTCGGTTGTCAGGATGGTTTTTTTCCTTTTTCGTACTTGGGCCTCCCACTCTCTCCGGGTCCTCTTCGCTGCGCTGACTGGAAAGTCATTGTGAATAGATTTGAGAACAGGCTAGCAGGTTGGAAAGCTAAGACCCTATCTATGGGTGGCAGGTTGATTCTTTGCAGAGCTGTCTTGGATAGCTTGCCTACTTACTTTTTATCCATTTTCAGAATTCCTAAGTCTGTGGCTCTCAGACTGCAATCTATTCAGGCCAGGTTCTTTTGGCATGGAAATGGGAAAGAGAGAGGTTGGCATGACATTCCTTGGGGAAGGATATGCCTTCCCAAGGAGGCAGGGGGACTGGCAATCAGAGACATCTCATCTTTCAATATGGCGCTGTTATGTAAATGGTGGTGGAGAATGAGAGTGGAAGAAGGGGGTTTGTGGCATGAAATTATCCAAAGTAGATATTTAGGGTCCTCCGCTGGGTGGGACTTGGAGTCCATTCCGCGTTACAGATGCTCACCAGTGTGGAAGGGTCTTCTTCATAGTTTGGACTTCGTCAAGGCGAGTGTTCGTATCTCTTTGGGGGATGGGCAGAAGACCTCTTTCTGGTCTGACAAATGGTGTGGGGCGTTGTCTCCACTTCATCTCTTCCCTGATTTATTCATCATTTCTTCTGCCCCGATGGCCACTGTTGCTGATTGTTATGAGGAATCTCAAGTGGGGGGGATTTGGGTGCCAACTTTTAGAAGGAATCTTTCCTTGGAGGAGACAATGCATCTTCAGGATATGTTCAACTTTTTAACCCAGTTCAGGTTGACAGCAAACATGGTGGACAGATGGACTTGGAGATGGGAGAAATCCGGACTCTTTTCAGTCAAATCTGCTTATCGCATGCTTATTGATGGGGGTTTGAGACATGAAGGAATGGAACACATCTGGGCCACCAGAAGCCCCCTCAAGGTTAAGATTTTCTCCTGGAGGGTCTCTCATGGTAGGTTGCCAACCTGTGATAAGTTATCCAGGATTTTCCCCAATATTCCAACTTTATGCAGCCTTTGTGGGGTTGAGGAGGAGAGCTTGGACCATCTTCTAACAGCCTGTTCTTACTCTAAAAAGATTTGGAATGAGGTTGAGCTATGTACTCAGATTGCCATCCCTTCTTTTACTAGAGTGAAGGATTTACTTTTGGGCTGGAACATGAATTTTCAATTGAAGGCTGACAGGGTGGTTTGGTGGATCATTTTGCATGCCACCATTTGGGCAATTTGGATTGAAAGAAACAACAGAATTTTCAGGAGGGCAGCCAGGACTGAAGAAACAGTGTTACAAGAGATTAAGTGTAATGTTGTGGGTTGGGCTAAATTATTAGGTCACTTAGAGAGTCCTCTGTCTCCTCTCCTTTTGTCCTTGAGGAGGTGAGTTTGTTTTTTTTGGGTGGTCTGGCAGGTGAGAGGGCTTTTATTTGGAGGTCTGTTTGTTGCTTGACCTCTACTCTTGTACATTTTTCCTTTATTCAATATACTTTGTGGTATTATCCACATTTCAAAAAAAAAATCTAGAGAGGTATTTTGCAGGGTGCTGATTTTGTCAGGGCAAGTATCAGGTGTCAGTTGGGGGATGGGCAGAGATGTTTGTTTTGGCAGGATAGACGGGAGGCGATCTCTCACTTGCAGAGGCCTTCCCGTCTTTGTTTGCGGTAGTAGTGATGCCTGGGGCTACGGTGGCACAGTCTTTTGATGATCACCTGTCAGAGGGAATTTGGTCCCCTACTTTTAGGAGGAATCTTTCTATTGATGAAATGGATCAGTTGGAGTGCCTCTTGACTTTTTTTGCTGGATTTCAGACCTCTGGTTGGCAGGCCAGATCACTGGGTGTGGTGATGGGAGAGAGGGGGTCTATTCTTGGTGAGGTCAGCCAATTAAACCCTTTCCAATGGGGGGCCTTCTCACCCTTGGGTTAAGCAGATCTGGGTTGGTGTGGAGAATCTCTCACGGCCGATTACCGACCTGTGATAGACTGGTACCTTTTCTCCCGCAGATTTCTACCCGTTGCTGCAAGTACGGGGATGAGGACGAGAGCTTGGATATTCACTTCTTGCTCATTCACGTGGGTGGCCATTTGGATGAGGATTGTACAGAGGTTGCAGCTGCCCCTTGAGAATTTTGATGCCGTGGAGCAACTCTTCTCCAGTAACCCAGATGGCATAGGTGGTGGTCTCTCAAGGGGGACAGGATCATCTGGTGACTTACCATTCATGCCACCCTTTGGACCTTGTGGAATGAAAGGAATAATAGAATTTTCAATAGGGAGGCTAGAACAGAGGACAAGGTTTCTGCTTTTATTTGTGAAACGGTGGCCTTTTGGGCTATGCATAATTGTAAAGTGGGTTCTGGGGAGTTAAGTGGGCACACTATCTTGGTGTGGTGACTTTTGGTGGAGGGACTGTATATGCACGTCCATTGTATATCCTTTTCTTTAATATACTCGTGGTACCATCCACGTTTCAAAAAAAAGGTGATTTCACAGACCCCCCCCCCTAATGGGTATATCCTTCAAGCATTTTAGGACACACATCAGATTGTGAATCTTTGGGTCCTGTAGAAAGCCCTTCAGGTGTTTCGATGAAAGGTATCCATGGAAAACCGACAGGCATTTCAGTATTTCACTACACTGACAAGTTTAAACTTTTGAGCATTTCATCTGAACCGCCTGCAGCTGCAGCAGGATTAGCCTTCGGATATCTGAATGAAACCCCATCCACTATGAAGCACACATGTTAGACAGATTTGCCCAAACAGCACAAGTGGAACAATTCATGGGGAATTTCCTTTTCAGCACCACCAATAAATTCTGAGAAACATTCATGGCATTGATCTAAACCGAAGTTCTCCAGACCTAGTCATTCTCAAGACACATGATTAAATATTTCAAGTGATCACTCTTCTGAAAAATCATTTACTTGGGGCACCTTCAAAGGTATGAAAGAAGACATTTTTATTTTGCCAACAAGCAACTAGAGCTCTTGTTTCTACTATGTTGTTCATATGGTCATATAACTTAGAGGGCTATTCAACTTCCAAAGAATTATGTGATTTTCCTCAGAGTTAAGAGAGTTTCAGCATTGTAAAAAACAAGAAGTAGTTCTTAGACCACTACATGTTTAGGCTAGAAGCTGATGTGGGACAGAGGAAGAAGAAGGGAAGAGGCGGCGATCGGCTCAGCCGCGGGAAGGAGGGAGGGAGGCGATCAACTCAGCCTCATGAGGGTTTAGAGTTTAGACAAAGCACAAATCATTCTTCATTCTTCATTTTTATGAAAATGGGGATACAAGCATATAAGTACTCCCAAGGGAACCCTACTTAACCAAACGACCTAAATACCCCTTATTCAAAGCAAACCTTAGACCTAAAATTTTAAAATAAACATTACATCAATTGGGCCTCTAATGGGCCAAATAAAATAAACAAAAGGTTCTTGTCGTAGCTCATCAATTCCCATCAGAAGCATAGTTCCAACTTTGTAAATGTTTTAAACCAAAAAGTATGCTTTCATACATGAACAATATGTAAGGCTAGTTTGTGCCTGGTCTGACGTTTGATACAAAAGTCTGCATATCAAAGAGAAAATTCAGGAGATGTTGCAAGAAGGTAAAAACTTGGTTCAGTAACATCTGATTCATGGTACCCAGACTTATCGTTAATCAAGGTTATGGAGAGCCTTCTAACAATTTGTATGAAATAGCAAGGATCAGAAGTTGTAGCATACTATGCAAACCTTGATTAACGATTAAATTTTGATGTTTCATAAAACACACATACAAACTATCAAAAGAAACAATTGGCAGTTGTATCTCACTCTCCACCAATTAGCTGTTAATCATAAAAGAATAAAGAAATGTGAATGCATGTATGAATGGACATTACCAGCTTCTCATCAGGTCTCATTGGTGCTGTTGGTGTAGGAGGAACCCTAACTTCTTCATAGCCACTATGATGACTCCTTGTTGTTCCTTGAGGAAGAGCAGTGATTGGTACTGAATTGGAACCTTGGCCAGTCCCAATTATGTCATCAAAAAGTTGTTTCCTCTCACTTGCCTGAAGTAAAGAGAGAAAACTTTCTGCACCAAGATCATGCACATTCGCATGGTCCGCCCCACGCTTGTGTCGCTTCTCCTCCTTTCGCCGAAGTTTATCGATCTGCCTTTCAGCCTCTGTTTGAATAGTGACCTGCAAAGGAGGATAAATATGACACACTGAAAGTGGATACCAGAACAAGAATAACCTTAAGTGAACATGAACCCTGCCTGTACTCCATAACTAGGCATTCGTGGTTGACCATTGGATGATAGTTTCTCAGACTTTAGCATATGCATCCCATGATGAATGGCCTCAACAAGTTCCTTTCGGTGCTGCCATAAAAGGTCAATGGTATAAAAATATGCTGGCAGATGGTGAGGAGTCTATAACAAGTGTTGGATGTCATTAGACAGCAAAAGCTAAAATTCTATACATTAGAATGGTAGAAAAACAGACAATTTGTGTGACTCAAGAGACCAAAATACAGTAACAGTTTAACTACAATAAACTCTGTAAATACAATCAATTTGCGATGAAGAAGGCATGACCAGAGTCTAAGACTTTGAAGGGTGCTTAATTGATAAATGAAGTGAAATGCAAGCCTTCAATTATTTGAACATCCAACCCATTAAATCCTTCAGTCCAAATAAATGAACATTTATTCAATCATTTCACAAATACTAGAGCATTATAAATGCCTTGTATACCATGACCAGAGTCTAAGACCTTAAAGGGTGCTTAAATTGATATATGAAGTGATATGCAAGCCTTCAATTATTTGAACATTCTGACCAATTAAATCCTTAAATACAAATAAATAGCAAAGTTATTCAATCATTTAACAAATATTTGAGCATTTACAAATGCCTTGTATGCATGGCATTGTTCCTCAACTGAATGCAACTCCATATGATAAATTACAACCATAACATCAAGGATCTGAGCTTTTAGAGAGAGAGACTCTGTATGGTGTGGCCAGCCAGGGCGAACCACATCCCTTTGGGAGGCAGTGGCCCTCGCCGGAGAAGTCCTTTCTAAGGCGTTGCATGAGTGCCAACCGGCTTCAGGTGTGGGAGGAGAGAGCATATCAGGAGTTTCTACCAAGCCCGGGGCTGTTCAGAGACACCTGGAGGGAGGTTCGACCGTCAGAGGTCTTTTGCGGAGGCAGTGAGGGGAACTCCACCTGCAGGTCAACTGTTTTTGGAGAGCAAGAGGTGTGTCGACGCAGGGGAGTTCTCTGAGAGGGGAGACTGGCTTCGCCAGAGCTTGTGTGTCACGGCAGTTAAGGGGTTGCTCAGGCTGAGGATGTCAGATGCAGGTTTGAAGCTCTCTCAGGGAGCCGCTGAGACATCTATAAGGTGTCCTCATTGTCCTTCCTGGTGGTTGGACAGAATGAGCAGGCGGTGATGGTGGTGGTGTATATGAGAGTGGTGGTGGCGGGAGGAGCCCTCCTCCGGGTTCTTAGACAATTGAAGCAAAGAGGAACCTTCCCAAGTCCTAAACTGTCGAGCTTCTGCATCGTGTTGGAGGGGGCATCCCTTCTCTCCTGCGATAAAGAGGGTATCACGTTCCTGGTTCATTCTTTCGGGGGCATTATCAGAGGGATGCCTGAGTTCTTTCCATTGGGCTCAAGGACCGCCATGACTGTTGTGGTGACAACTCCGACTTTGACGGCTATCCCAGCAGTTGTCACAGCTGTCATCAACGGGGACTCCTTCGCCATTTGTCTGTGGGTGAAGGAGGTTTTGGCTGCTCATCTCCAGCCGCCGGCAGGCCAAGGGCTTCAGGACCGCTACTGGAGGTAGGGGATGTAAGGAAATCAAGTGGCACGGGATTTCGAAATTCCAATCCGGGCTTCACGGGTGGGCCGCCCTCTTTGCAATGGTTTGACACTGGGCTTTTGATCCCTCTCCAGCTGGCCCAAGGAAGCAACGGTATTGGCAGTTCGAGTGGGTCGAGTGAGGCGCGGATGCAGGTTAACTCCAGGTCCCCAATTGGGGCCCAGAACTTACCTGGATCCAGAGGTTCAGGCATTAGCAGCCCATGAGACCCAATACGGACCTCCTTCCCTACTTGATATCTCTGGCGTTGCAGCTTGGTGCCACGCCCGCTTCCAGCCTCCCGCCGGCAATCACACTGGCCGGGGAGGACATTCCGGCGTCCGGTGACCAACCTGCCCTACAGAGGGCAGAAGAGGGGGACCTTCTGCAGATTGGGAAAACGAGCCAAGTTCCTCAGGCTTCTGCTCCAGCTTCCCCTGCTTGTGCAAGGTTTCTGTCTAGCCCGTCGGAGGTCCCACCCTAGCTTTATTAAGCAGGAGAGCTCGAGGGGAGGGAGTTAGGCGGGGCATCCCTCTGAAGGACCGTCCGCGGGTGCTGTCTCCGAAGTCAATAGCTACCGTTGTGAGCGAGCTCCTGGAGGTACGGTTGAGGTTGCCGCCGGAAGAGGCCTCAGCACCCAGTTTGGCTCAATTCGTCGTCTGCCTGATGGAGGCTACTATGGCGATGAAGAGGGAGAAGATATCTTGAACACTCCATCTTCCGGGGGAGGTTTGTCATACGTAGAGGCAGAGCACAGGGTGATTCTTGAGAAAAATGAGGGGAAAGAGCTGATGGGGTTGGTGGAGAAGATTACAGAGGACCATCTGAAGAATTTGGTGGGCAAGTTGGGAGTCTAATATGAGGGGGTGGGAAAAGGGCATTAGGGGGTCTCTTAACCTCATCCAAAAGAGATGGCTCGTAGCTTTAGCGAGGGCAATGAAGAAGGAGAAGTCCAACATGAGGGCCGGGGGCACAAGGTGGGAAGGAGGTGTTGTGAGGTTTGAGGGTGCTAAGGGGTGTGGTGAGGAGAGTATTCCTCAATCCCCATGAGGATCGTTTCTTGGAAAGGTCTAGGGAAGGAAAGAGCAATCTGTAGCAGCAGCTACTCAGACATCATAGTGTTTCCGGGAGATCTTGGTGTGTGGCAGATGACTTTGATGCAATGACTTCTATTTCAAAGAGGACGAGAGCTCACTCCCCTTCAAAAGAATCTGAAGACTTCTATGACTTCATCCATCAAACAGCCCTCGTTGATATTGGGCTAGTGAATGCTCAATTCACCTGGTGTAATTTGAGGGAGACTCCGTCTTGTTCCAGGTTAGACAAGTTTCTGGCTTTTATTGACTAGGAGGACCACTTCCCACTGTCCCACATGCAGGGCTCTTGTTCGCCTAGGCCGATCTCTGATCATAAGCCTATCCTCTTAAGGACCAGACGGAGTCATGAGAGGAGATAGGCTTTCATATTTGAGGAGAAGTACTGGCTTAGTCCTCTAGCAGTGTCACCCACCTATAGTATGTTGACACCATTCTCTTCTTAGCTGACAAGAAGCAGCAACTAGTTGATGCCAGGTTGATGCTCAAGATGGTTCAAGATATCACTGAGCTCAAGGTGAACTATAGCTAGGGCCATATGGCGGACATCAATATGGATGAACCAGTCATCAAGAGAGCAGCTCATTTTCGGTTGTCAGATTGGGATGTTCTCTTTCTCTCACTTGGGTCTTCCTTTATTTCCAAGGCCTCTTCGTTGCAGGAATTGGCAGGGGGGGTAGTGCAGAGGTATGAGGCCAGGCTTGCAGGATGGAAGGCCGGGCTAGTCTCTTATGGAGGTCATCTGGTTCTGTGCAAATCTGTGTTGGACAGCTTGCCCATCTATTTCTTTTCTATTTTCAGAATTTCGACGACGGTGGTTAAGAGATTGGAGTCTATTCAAGCTAGATTTTTCTGGAACGATAGTGGAAGCATAGACAGAGGTTGGCATGATGTCTCTTGGGGCAAAGTATGTCAGAACAAGGAAGCAGGTGGTCACCGTGGTCTGGGTATCAAGAACATTAATCACTTTGGTAATGGGTTAGATTAAAGTTAACTCAGAGTTAACTCAAAAAATAGTTTGGAAAGGTTACAAAGTTAGCTCAAGTGGGTTAGATTAAAGGTGGGTCAAATGTGAGTTAACTCGCAATTTTCCAACCCACCTCTGGAGGTGGGTTGGAGTTAATCCACTGAGTTAACTATCTTTTTGCCCTCACGGTACACAACATTAATTGCTACTTTTTCTTTTCCCAATATAGGTTAACTCACTTTTTCTTACCAAAGTACATTTGAAAAAAATAAGTTAACTCACTATAGTCAAATGAGTTAACTCAGTTGCAAACAAAGTAAAAGTGAGTTAAAAGTGAGCTAACTTTAGCTCTGGGTTAAAGTTAATTTTAACCCAACCCATTACCAAAGAGGCATGCTTCAATTCACCTTTACTGTGCAAATGGTTGTGGAGGCTCGGGATACAGGTTAGGGGTCTATGGCAGCAGCTGATCAGACAGAAATACTACTCATCTAGTGTGGGACTAATTTTTGTCTCGGTTGTATAATGTCTCCCTGATTTGGAGGGGCATTCTACAGTGTGTAGACTTTTTCAGAACTAGTATTCGTGTTAGCCTAGGTGATGGAGAGATATGCTTGTTCTGGCAGGAGAGGTGGTGTGGCGATTTCTCACTAGCGGAGGCCTTCCCCTCTTTGTTTGCCTTACGAGTCTTCAAAGAGCTTTTGTGGCCCAAGCTTTTAATGCACAACTGTCCAGCGGTAAGCCTGGGTGATGAAGAGATGTGCTTGTTCTAGCAGGATAGGTGGTGTGGTGATTTCTCACTAGCGGATGCCTTTCCCTTTTTGTTTGCCCTTACGAGTCTTCAAAAAGCTTTTGTGGCCTAGGGTTTTGATGCACAACTGTCCAGCGGTATTTGGGTGCCCACCTTTAGAAGCAATCTCACATCAGATGAGACAACCTAGCTCAAAAAGCTCTTCCCTTTCCTTATGGATTTTCAGCCGATCGTCAACAGGTTGGATACTTGGCTTTAGAGATAGGAGAAGGAGGGCCAGTTCTCAGTTAGGTCGGTCTATGATACCCTATCTAATGGGGGACATGCCATGTCTCCTCAACTCAGATTTAGGGTCCCAACAGCCCACTCAAGGTGAAGGTGTTAGTGTGGAGGATCTCTCACGGGCAGATGTCCACCTGTGACAAGTAGCACCTTTTCTACATCACATCTCTACCCTATGTTGCTTGTGCGGAATGAGGAGGACTTGGACTATTAATTTACAGGCTGCCCCTATGCTAAGGGCATTTGGTCGAGGGTTGGTCAACATCTTCAACAATCTTTGGCCCATTTTGAGGGGGGTGAGCAGCTTCTTTCTAAGTGGCATCGAAGATGGACTCTCAAGGGCGATAAGATTATTTGGTGGCTCACCCAGCATACCACTCTTTGGGCTTTGTGGACTAAAGGAACAATAGATTATTCAGAAAAGAAGCGAGGACAGAGGACAGTCTTTTTTCTTTTGTTAGAGGAAAATATCTTTCTGGGCAAAATATTTTTGTAAAGTGGAGTGTTTTAACTCCGCGCTCTTTTTGCTTTTGGGGAGTTAATTTGGGTACACCATTTCGATGTGGACTTCTTTTTGTATAGGGTTTTTATGAGCTGTCTGCCCACACATGTACCACAGTTGGTCATACCGCCGCATACCGCAGTGGTACGGCCGACTCGTACTGTGCCATGGCTCTTGTATGGTCAGTCTCTCCCCCCCCCCCCCTTTTTAAATTTTCTTTCCCCACATTTGATATATCTAAGAAGTCCAAATGACGTCTAATTGAGATGAAATTTTAAACATAAGCTAATTAAGAGATGATATAAATTATGATAATTTTAGTTTATTTTTGTGTCCAGTAAAAATTACCCTAAAAAATTGTTAGGTCGACTTAATCTAAATATCTATACATCAATAATTTCTGATATTTAGGTTTTTAGAATCAGTATAATTTTTTGATAATTATGATGACTTCATATTTGACTTTATTTTTAGAACCGGATGTCGTCCTATCGAGGTGAGCACAATTAAAGTCGTATCCGAATCAGGGTTGGATGTACCGCCGCACTGGATGTCGTCCTATCGAGGTGCGCACAATTAAAGTCGTATCCGAATCAGGGTTGGCCAGACCGCCGCATACCACGACGGTACAGCCGACCCATATTGCCGGATACCACGACAGTATGGCCGACCCGTACCGTGCCACGGTCGGTCCCCCCCCCCCTTTTTTTTTGTAATTTTCCTTCCCCACATCCGACACATCTAAGGGGTATAAACAATGTTTAATTGAGATGAAATTTTAAACATAAGCTAATTAAGAGATGATACAAATTATGATGATTTTAGTTTAATTTTTTTAATTAATTTCATCAAGTGAAACTACCCAAATAATCATTAGGTCAACTTAATCTCAATATCTATGCATCAATAATTCCTGATATTTATGTTTTTAGAATGAGTATATTTTTCTGATAATTATGATGACTTCAGATTTGACTAAATTTTTAGAACTGGATGTCGTACTATCGAGGTGCGCACAATCAAAGTCAAATCGGAATACGATGACTTATATTTTTCAACCTCTTTATGTGATGTTCTTATGTTTTACTCATTTTCTTTTGAAATTTGCTCATTTTAAATATTGATCATGTCACAAAATTCAAAAAAAAAATCAAACTGACCATTTTCCCACCGTATCTTAGCGGTACAGTACGATACCATGCCACGGAAAATACTGCACAGTCGATCCACACGGTACGACGAACCATGACATGTACATCCCTTTTTTGTCTTTAATATAATTTGTGGTACTGTAATACTTCAGAAACTGAGAAAAGTAACAAGGACATAAATAGTTAAATACAATTGTCAAAAGTTCAAGAAGGGCATATATGTAATTTCTAAAAACCCAAGGTTAAAAACTTAATGAAAGAATGTCATGAGGTGTCATTTAAAATCAGCTTGGTTGCTTAGCCCCTAAAAGTAACCTAGGATGGTTAACCCATGGTGGGGCCCACCCCAAACCGCCATGGGGAAACCACCCTTTGCCCTGACCGCCTGGGACTCCTATAAATAGGACCCCTTGGCCTCCTCTTCTCCCCCAAGGCAAGAGCTCAAGGCTCAAGCAAGGGGAGGAGAAGGAGGGCCTCCAGGGAGGTCTCAAGGCTCTCAAAGCTTTTTCGAACTTCATGTTTCGGGTAGGTTCTTCTAATTCTCTCTGAGTCTTTAGTTAGCATGATAATTATCCTGGTTTAATGTAGTTTAGTGAGTTTTTCCTTAGGTATTCTTGTAAGTATGTAATTAATGTTTAGTTTAGTTCCTAGTCTACCCTGAACCCTTGTCAGTTTGTCAATTAAATTCCTCGATTAAACTCTTGTTAAGTATATTGAAGCCATAATCATGTGATTAAATGGGTGTTAGTTAAGATCTTTTTCTTGATCTCTTTAGAGTAATATAGCTTATGGTATCTATGACTGTCCTATCTTCAGTTTGATAATTACTCTGTTTTTCCTTACCTTATTTACTTGAATTTTCTGCTAAGCTCTGAACTATTTTCTTGAAATTCTTGGTCATTCTCTTATTAATCAGCTGGAGAGCATTCAAGCTCTTACTGGCCAGCTGGAGAGTGAAGCCTTATTGGCCATTTCCTGAACTATTGAATTGTCATGAAAGTATTTTACTAGGGTCTTGGACCCAACTGGACTGATGCCTATGCCATAGGGCCCTGATCTGGTATTGGGAGCAGCACCCGAATGTTCTAACTGGCCGCGGAGAACTATGATCCGATGTTTTGGCATGACACCATCCTGATTGCTAGATTGGTACTGGACTAACAATTCAATTGTATTGTTTGCTTAACTGCTTGAGATTACTTATTGATCGTCCTCTTAAATGAGTTGGCTTGATCTTGATTATTTGTTCTACAGTCCTTACCTTGTTCCTGTATATTTGTTCTGACTTTCTTGTTGAACTCTTAAATACCTGTTTACCTATTCCTGTTATTTACATTTCCTGTTGAGCTTGATAACGGCTAACTAAGTGATTTAGAGTAATTGGAGGGTAATTCCTACTAAGCTTTAGTGCTTACCCTGTCTTTCCCTAATTTAGCTCAGGAGACCTGCCTGCACCTGGAACTATTGAATGTAGGTTAGATTAGAGTGTTTTTAGTCTAATTGTTCCTGGTCTTCCCTTCTTCAAGGGAGAGAACATTGTTACTGTGTTTTAATTCGCTGTTTACCTCTGTAACACTCATGAACAAGTATGATGACCAGTTAAATTTTGAGATCATTGTATTTTATTACAATCGCTTAAATGTCCCTGCCTTCCTCTTTTTGTCTGTTGCGTCCTGATTACATTTTCCGCTACAGTCAGGGCATGACAGGTACAATTTACAAATCCACATTTCAACAAAAGTCAAAAAAAAAAAAACATTTCAAAGTAGACACCAAAACACTAAACAAACATGTTGTTTTTCCAAATAAAAAAAACTGTCTAATTGGAGATACCATGACTAAGGACTTACCTGCAGGAGTTCTTGCACTGTTTCAATGGCACCATCTCCAACAAGATCCAGCAAGTCAGCAGCTATCTTAATAATAAAAGTTAAGAATGCATAAGAAACACATTTGTTCTGCAACATTTTGTTATGAATTCATTTAAATTATATAGGAATGAGAACAAATAAGAAGTACCTCATCGCCTGCTTTATTTGACTCGAGAACTCGACAGAGTGCCATTGCAAGTTCATCTGCAGAAAGCTGTGAACCACCCCCCTCTACTATCAGATCACAAGCATCTCTTAGCCATCTCAAGTTCACTGTTTCATTGCTTGTGCTGAATTGATAGCTTCTGGACCAAAGTTGTTTGTCCTCTTCCATATTGGAAAAAGAACTAATAGAAGTTTCATTCTCCCAAAGTAGCCCACTTTCCAATGACATGTCCACGAGGAACCTAGCTGGAGCTTGGAAGGCAAGGTCAGACCCAAATTCAACAGACTCATCTTCAGCTACATCTGGAGTATTTTCTTTAATGCTCAGAGTTTCAAGATTGTTATGCTGCAGTTCAGAGAGCCTTTGAGCTGATAAGGCTACTTTCTTTAAATGTGATTCTGAAATGGAGTAACCAATAAGTCTTTCCAATTCTCCCCTGCATGCACATGTTAGTAAGAAGATTTAAAATTGGATCTTCTTTAAAGTATCTTGATATCAGTCAATTAACTGAGCTTTGATGAAAAAAAATGCAAGAAAAAAATGCAAATCCTTAGAGAATTCAATTTTCTCCAGGTTCACAGTTATCTTACATCACCATGCACCAGGCATAGGGCTGTAAATGGACCTGTATTGCAGCTTTCTCCCCCTAATAAGTTCTCTGACCTATCTACTAAAAATTCTCCCACTCAAAATAAGATTGCAGGTTCTTCCCATCATCAGTAGCATAGGAACCACATTCTATTCAATATGCTGTCAGCGTGAAGCAACAAACAGTTGGTTTTGAAGGCAATGGAGTAAGGTATCCAACTATAAGACAGGGAAGGATAGTATCTAAGAAAATAGTACGGTCTTTGTCAAACATTGCAAATGACAGAGGAAATTACATGCTCTTTCAAAAGATTACAACAAAAAGTCTGACAAATTGGTGCATGCCACATGTACAGAAAGATGAACACATTCTGAATCTTCTATGAAATGTGACCTTTGGTTGCCTTCAAAAAGAAAAACACATTCTGCATCTTGAGCATAATTGGGTCATTTTCATTTTATTTTACTTTTTTTTTGTGGGGTGGGGGGGGGGGGGGGGGGGGGGGAGATTATACCACTAACTTCAAACAGAAGGTCAGGAGGCAATGTTCCAGCAAAGTTCAAAAAATTATTACAGGTTCTGACCAGTGACCAGCTTGGCAATGGATTCAAAGTAAGGAAACAAATATTTTCTTGCACATAGGTGATTTTGTCTATGAGCAAAGTATACTGTTTTCTTTGGGTTTTTTTCTTATCAAGCAGTTAAGGGAGCTTCTGTGGTTCACTAAAGCACTCTCTCTCTCTCTCTAGAATTGTCTAGTAAGAGAACTTTGGGAATGGGGTGGCCAACGGGGGCAAACCAAGCCCCTTTGGGAGGAGGTGGTTTCCGCCAGAACCGGGAGGCTCCCGACCTGCTTCTGGTGCGGCAGGAGAGGGCAACTAAGCCGCTCCTGCCTTGCCCGGATGCCGCCACCTGCCCACGATGTGAGAAGTGGCTGGAGTAGGTCCTTCACGGAGGTAGTGAGGGGTGATCCGGCAAAGAAGTCAACAATGATGGGTAGTAAAAGGTGTGTGGATGCAGGGGTCTTCCCTGCTGAGAGTTTGATTAAGAAGGGTGATTGGATCCAGCAAAGCCTCTCTGCGTCCGTTGTAGAAGATAAAAGTCCACAAGGAGGTGGTGATCCGGAAGCTTCTTGCCTTGTCAAGAGTCAACTGGGAGGTCTCGAAGGTGTCCCCCACCTCCTTCCTTGTGGCCGGTTATGAGAAGCAGGCAGTTACGAAGATGGCGGAGGTAGGGGTGTTGGCGGTAGGGGTGTTGGCGGTGGATGGTGCGCTCCTTAGAATCTCTAGGTGGTCAAAGCGCAAGAAAACTTTCCCAAACCCCCAGTTGGTTTCCTGCTGCATCATCCTGGAGGGGGTGCTCCTCCTGTTGTGCAATGAGGAAGGAGTATCCTTTGTGATTTGTTTCTTCAGGGGAATGGTTAGGGGAAATCCGGAGTTCACCATTTTTAGCTCCAGGACTTCTATGGCAGTGGATGTGGTGCCTTCATTGTCGTCCATCCCGGCCGTGGTCACCTTCGTCGTCGACGGGGAGCAATTCGTCATTCTACTCCAGGTGAAGGAGCAGTGCTGCGTCTCTCTTCTGCCGCCGATGGAGCTAGGGCAACCAAGGCCGAGTCGGGAGGTTAGGGATGTACGACCAATGGGGAGCACGGGCGTTCGAATTTCGAACGATGGACCGACGCCTGAACCGCCCTCAAGTCAACCGGTCCTCTCTCCTATAGCTAAAACCCCTAGCTCAACAGGCCTAGGTCCAGGCACAGATCGGTTCAATTGAGGGCCAAGGTTTGGGGGTGGGCCTCTATGAGGTCCAAACTAGGTCAATTTATGAGACCCGACACTTACCCGGATTTGGTGACTTCGTCGATAGTGGGTCTCACAGACCCATCAAGAGTCTTTTTCTCCGCCCGACTTCTCCTGCTAGGAAGTCGAACGCCGCATTACCTTTGTGCCTTGTGCCAGAGTGGTGACTACTGGGGATCATCGATGGCAGCCCGGGCTTTTCTGATTGAGTTCTCATCCTAGGTGGGAGGCCCCCATCTCCGTTGCATCCCCTCAATGCTCCGTTGGCTCTGGCAATTAATCTACCTCCTCTCTGGCTACCCAATCTGTCGTCCTTTTGCTCGGAGAGGTGGAGGCTCGAGATGCAAGAGGGAAACCTGTCTCCCTGGTTGATATGAGCTTGGCTTTGCAGGAGGCAGTCCGTTCCGGCATGGACGACTCAGGGAGATTCGCAGCGAGAGACGGAGGTCATGCTGGCTGTCGACGAGGCAGATGGCTCTGTAGGTCCCATCAACAGTGATCCTTCTATGTTGACCCATTCTCCTGAGGTTTTCATTTCTAAGGTTGAGTCTGAGGTTGGGGGGATCCCTGAGGAAAGAGGAAGGAAGGGAGCTCATGGCGGTGGTGGGGAGAATTTTGGAGGGTCAAACGAGGGAGTTGGTGCACAAGTTGGGAGTCTCTTACGAGGGGATAGAGAAGGGTTTAAGGGGATCCCTGAACCTCATTCAGAATAGATGGTTAATCGACCTCGCCAAGTCAGCCAACGAGGAAAAGATCCCCATGAAGCTTGAGGGGGACTGTGAGGTGGTGAGGGAGGGCATAGGAGTGGTAACGGAGAGATGGAGAGAGATGCGGGGATTAGTCCCCCATCCCAATGAAAATCAACTCGTGGAATGTAAGGGCATTGGGGAGAGGGAGGATGGTCAAGGAGTTGGTGAGGAGATGCAGGGCAGACATTCTCTAAGGAGACAAAATGAGACGAGAATTGTGAGGACTTGATGCGGGAGTTATGGTGAGGTAGATTGTCATAGGGGGTGCCATCTCCAGCAGTGGGGAGGGTAGGTGGGATCATGATTTTATGGAACCCTTTCGAGGTGGAGGAGGTGGAGGTGGATATGTAAGTCGGGAGGTGGGCTATTTCCATCCACTTTCGTTGCTTGTCGGGCGGATTTTCTTGGGACTTCTCTGGGGTTTGTGGCCCTCAGTCTCAGAAGGGAAAAGAGATCTATGGAACCATCTTCTTGGTCTTCATACCGCCTTTGGTCGTCTCTGGTGTGTGGCTAGAGATTTCAATGCAGTTACAAACTCTTCAGAAAGGATGGGAGTCCAATTGCATTCGGGTGAATCTGAAGATTTATGTGAGTTTATCCGTCAGGTTGCCCTCATTGACATTGGACTGGTGAATGCTCGGTTCACCTAGTCCAACTTGAGGGATGAACCGACAAGTTCCAAGTAGACAGATTTCTAGTCTTTGTGGATTGGGAGGAGCATTTCCTTCATCTTGAGGCCTCCTCCCTCCCTAGGTTGTCATTAGATCATAAACCCATACTCTTATGGACCAGTGGTCGCCTAGTGAGGCTCAAGCAATTTAGGTTGGAGAAGTACTAGCTGAGGGAGAGATTTTTTAGACACTATCAAGTCTACATGGTCTAGCCAAGGGTAGTAGGATCCGCTATGGCTACCTTGATTTCTAAGTTGAAACATCTGGCTCAAGCTCGGAGGGTATGGGGAGCTAGTAAGAGGCTACCATGCAGATAGGAGGAGGACAATATATTGCTATAGATACAAGGGCTTGATCAGCTGAAGGAGGCAGGACTGATGGATGACCCAGACAAATAGAGCAGGACCGCGCTTTGGACAAAATTTGATGAACTCCTTTTGAAGGAGGACATCTACTAGAGACAGAAATTTAGAGAGAAATGAGTCAAGGAAGGGGATAGCAACACCAAGTACTTCCACAGAATCGCCTCAGGAAGAAATAGGGCAAACCATATTGTTGTCATCAGGGAGGAGATAATAGAGTTGCAGAAAGGGAATTTTATGCTAATATCTTCTCAGAAGAGTAGGCAGTCAGGCTGGTCTTTAGAGAAGACTAGCTTCCTTGTCAGTCTCAGAGTGACGCTCTTGTGATTTCATTCATTGAGGAGGAGATTAGATGTCAGATCTTCTCTCTTGCAGGCAAAGGCTTCAAGCCTTGGTGGCTTCCCCATGCTTTTGTTCCAGCACCGTTGGGAGATCATAGGGACCTTTATGTTGTGGTGATAGAATTTCAGGAGGGCAAGGCTCATTTGAGGGGGGTCAATAAAACCCTCTTGGTCCTCATTCCGAAGAAGCAAGGGGCTATTCATCTGACAGACTTCCAGCCTATCAGTTAGTTGAACAGTATTTACAAAATCATAGCGAAAGTCTTGTCCACTAGACTGGAAAGTGTGATAGATGGGCTTATTGGTGAATTTCAGGGGGGTTTCATTAAGGGCTGGGGAGGCACATTCAGGATAAATTTTTGGTGGCATGTGAATGTCTTTTTGCCTGGAAACAATAGAGGAAAAGAGGAATGGTGTTCAAGCTGGATTTTGAGAAAACTATGACAGAGTGAGCTAGGGCTGCCTCTTTTAGGTGCTCTCTAAAATGGGCTTGCATCACACTTGGATTGCTTGGATTAAGGAGTGTATCCCTTCTTCTTCCTTTGCAGTGCTCATTAAAGGGCAACCTTCCACCTTTTTCCCCTGTTGGAGAGGTTTTTGCCAGAGGGATCCCCTCTCGCCCCTCTTGTTTGTCCTGGTAGCATAGATTTTCAGTAGGTTGTGGATCAAAAGCTGAGTCGGCAAAAATCATCACCAGATTTCAAGCAGCGCAGTCCTCTTTTAGTATCACTCATCTTCAGTAAACTAATGATATTATTTTATTTGTCTCTGATGTGGAGCAACAGTTTAGTGGCTAACAGACTGATGTTGAAGGTAGTGCAGAATATCACAAGGCTTAAGATTAATTATAGCAAGTGCCTCATGGTAGGGATCAACCTGAATGAGACGGCAACCAAGAGAGTAGCCAACCCCTTCAATTGTCAAGTAGATCGATTTCCTTTCTCTTATCTCGAACTTCCCCTCTCACAAGGTCTGTTATAGACTAGTGACTGGAAGAGGATTGTACAAAGGTTTGAAAGCAAGCTGGCTGGTTGGAAGGCAAGGACCCTTTCCTTTGGAGGTTGCTTGATCCTGTGTAGATACGTCTTGGACAATTTGCCCATCTACAATTTGTCCATTTTCAGAATTTCGAAGACGATTGCAAAAAGATTAGAATCCATTCAAGCTAGATTCTTTTGGCATGGAAATAGTAACAATGATAGAGGATGGTATGATATCCCGTAGACTAGTGTGTGTCAGTCTAAGGAAGTAGGCGGCTTTGGAATCAAGAACATCAGGTCTTTTAATCTGGCTCTTCTATGCAAATGGTTGTAGAGGCTTGGGACAAAAGAAGGGGGACTGTGGCAACAGCTCACTAGGCAGAGATACTATGGCTCTTCTAAGGTTTGGGACTTGCTCTCCCCCTTCGCAGTATAGGCATCCTACAGTGTGTGGACTTCATCAAAGCTAGTGATAAGGTCTTTTTGGGAGATGAATAGAAATGTTTGATTTGGCATGATAGGTAGTGTGGTGATTTCTCTTTGGCGGATTCCTTCCCCGCACTATTTGCCATTTCCAGTTTTCCTAAAGCCTCTGTGGCCCACACTTTCGAAGCACAACTGTCTAGTAGGACATGGGTGCCAACTTTCCGGAGCAATCTTTCAGCAAAGAGATTTGCTTGCTTCCTTAGCTCTTTACTTCCCTTGTAGTAGCCCTCAGGCTAAATGCCAGTAGGGAGGACTCATGGATCTGGAGGTGGGGGAGGACTGCTTGATTCTCAATTAGGTTGGCCTACCTTATCCTCGTCGACAGGGGAGTTCGGAACGACGCCTCAGGTCATATTTGGGCTCCTAAGAGTCCTCTCAAGGTGAAAGACTTCATTTGAAGGGTTTCTCATGGGAGGCTTCCGACTTGTGATAAACTTGCTCAATTTCTAGCACACATCCCTACACATTGTTGTCTCTATAGTGATGAAGAAGAGGATTTGGACCACCTTTACATAGCATGTTCCTACGATAAGGGGATTTGGTCCTCGATTAGTCAGTATATCCAGCAACCACTATCTTATTTTGTGGGGGTTCATCATCATATTCTTCGATAGCACAACTGCCCAGGTGTTGGTTGCTCAAGGGAGATGATGTGGTGTGCTGGCTCATCTTGCATGCTACTCTCTGGACCCTGTGAAATGAAAGGAATAGTAGAATATTTAGAAAAGAAGCGCATTCAAAGGATAGGCTCTTTGATTTTATTAGAGATAGAGTTCCTCTTTGGGTAAAGTATTTGGGTATAGTAAACGGCCTTAACTCCCCGCTTTTTTTTGCGTATAGGTAGGTGAGGTAGTTTTTGTCACCATTTGGTGAGGGATTCCTTTTGTATAGAGGGTTTTGTTGTCTATACCTCTATATTGGTACACCCTCCTCTTTTATTAATATATTATGTGGTACTATCCACATTTCAAAAGAAAAATGGAGCTTCAGTGGTTCACTCATTGTTCTTAAGGCGTTGCCTAGGCGACAAGGTACTTGGGCAGTATCCAGACGCCTAGGGGTGAACACGGGTCGGTTCGGCCCGGTTCACCTTATTTTTACTTAACCCGAAATAAACCGACCCCCCCAGGCGAACCGAACCAAACCGATTCGGTTCGGTTTAAACTGAAAATAGCAAAATTGTGATTTCTAAGGCAGTCACGTGGTTCGAACTCGCAACCTCCTTTGGAGGTCTGCGCCCTAACCAACTGTGCTACAAGCGCCGTTGTGAAATTATATATATATATATATATATATATTTGGTTCATTTCGATTCCACAATGTGAAACCAAACTGAACCGTGGGAGTCCTGAAACCAAACCGACCGATTTGGGTCGGTTCGGTTCGGTTCTTCGGGTTGGACCAAAGTTTGAATAGCCCTATCTATCTAGACGGGATGGTGCCTAGGCGAGCAGCCCAAAAAGATGCTCACCTTGGTCACCTAGGCCTGCCCTAGAGGTCGCCTTGCCTGCCATGGCGAGAAAATCCATCGCCTTTTTTAGCATGTGATTTTGTTGTAAAAAGGTCTAAAACATATTTTTAGAGGCCTTATTTGTATAAAAAGAAGTTATTATATAAAGGATGTTCAAATTTTAGATTATTTTTTTATCATTTTCCATTTTTTTAAGAACTACTTTGATGCAATAACTATGTTTGACAATTGACAAGTGATGGTTTAATGCGATACTATATTAGTGTGTTTATTATTTGCTTAGTAATGTTTCAGGTTAATTAAACATGATGTTTTCATCCAAGTTGAGAAGTATGTTCAGTTTGATTGTCTTATTATTATTAATTATTTTGTTAACATGTTATTTTATTATTATTATTAACAGTTTTGTTAATGTGCTGTTTTCTTATTATTAATTATTTTGTTAACATGTTATATTTCAGGTTAATACAATACACATAGCTCATTTATATACATTGAAAAGAGAAGAATGACTCATTTATACACATTAAAAAGAGAAGAATGAATGTACATGATAAAAAAATAGAGCAGTGAACAATGATAAACGAAGTTTCGCCTTGGCGCCTAAGCAGTAAGGTGCTAGGCCACCGCTTTGGTCGCCTTAATAACTATGGGTTCAATGTAATCATTTCATGCTTTATTGTGGTCTCAAATTATCTTGGCTTGTTAAAAATCTCTCCTCATCCTTTTGACTGTACTACCTCCATTTGTTATTCATTAATAGCTTCGGTGGTATAATTCACATTAATTTCGGAATTAAGTCTAATCTCTTGCTTTTTTCTTTCAAGACAAAGAGGCTGAGGACTATGGCTCATACACATTGATTTATGGATAAAGCTATGCTCACCATTTTAAAAGTAAAAAGCATAGCTAGCTGACAAATTTTAAATACAACAGTAACTCAGAACATCCACCAAGTATTCAAACGCCAGTTGACATGTCATGCAAAAATCAAAAATTTAAAAAAAATAAAATAAACAAAGAAAAAAGATCAAAAATACAGAAACATGTTTTCGTACATACTTTCTCTCCATGATCTGTTTACTGGCAGCAGAATCTGAATAAATACTGCTTAAAAGGTCATAAACATTTTTTGCTATCTCTTGAAATTCTTCCTGTACCACTTCACCATTAACTAATTCCACTACAGCTCCAAGATATTGTCTATATGCTTGCCTGACGTCACTTGAAGCTGCAGAAGGACAAATAAAAAATGACTTTCATATGACGGAAAATATGATTGGAAGATAAATTGAATGTTCACTGAAGCAGAGGGTAATAACTGAAGTTTTCACATTGATTGACCACCAAAGTTTCACAAATATCATGGAACAAAACCACTTGTATGGTTGTATGGAGTCTATGGACACAATGGTTGCAGTACCAGCCACATCTGCCTGAGGGTTCAAGTTTAACCACGGCCTAGTGTCCAGAGAAGCAGTAGGCCCTTGTAATTGGGCTAAAACATACAACTATACTAATTGGCCTTAAACCGTTAGTCTGGCACAGATCCAGTAGCTTAAGCCAGCAATGAATCTGCAAAGATATCAAGTGTCTATAGACATGTACAATCCTGACTTTCCTGGAACCATCCTCAAGTCTCCAGAAACCACAGAACCTTGGTTCAAAGGTGATGGAAGTTGAAATGTTCAACAAGGGTTATAAATGTTATAACTTCAAGACTTTGAAAAGGAATTTTTCCAACTGGCATAATTACAAATAAAGATCACATATAAAACAAAGGCAAGAACCCTCTTACACGTGCTTCTTCTTCCAAGATAGACCACCATTCCTACCATGAACCTCATACTAGTCTAACAGCCATGCGGCATCTAAAAGTTGCTATACCCTCAAACATATTTTTTTATAAAATAAATCAGCAGACCCTTAAATTTTCTACATCTTTTGCACTAGGAACAATGTTAAATTTTCTGCTCTCACAGAAATAATGCAGAAAAGGATGACTTCCATGATGAAAATTTGAGGGACAAACATCACGGCAAAGAAAACCTGGAACCAGTATAAGACAACCAAGCTAGACAACCAGAAAGCCTTATCGAGGCACCTTGAAGAGGTTAGCAGCCTCATAATTTTCTCTCACTAACGATGTCCTAATGGTTCTGGCTCAACGTTTTTATCCCCACGTATGTTTCCTAAATGTCCATCAATACCATTTGACTGTCAACGTACGTATATACTGGAGTCCTTGGCAACTAGCTACAAGTTTGACCCAGGCCCTTCGCCAGCATTGTTCTTATACTTGATTTCGAACATAACAAAAGACTAGTATTGAATGATCACCACTATGCAGCGAGTAGTGAACAATTGCACTCCCTGTGCGCTTTCAAAGCCTACAAGTTCCAGAATTTCCAGTAACTCTACACATATTTAAACGAATGTTATAAACGAGCGACGAGCGAAGTTGTAGAGATAAAACCCATATACCTTCCTCCCACCCGGGAACCAGCTTCCGAGCAAGTTCTGAATCATCGTAGAGCCTGATAACAAGAAAGCAGGAAATTTCTGGGTAAAAGTTAACCAAGCTAGAATGCCCGACCAATTGAAGGGTTAAAAAAAACGGCGTTTCCTACAGAAATTTGAGAAAGAAATAATTTCCGTCAAACTATAGACAGATAAAGGTATTTGTGGGAAAAATAAAGCTGGGAAACAAACGTCGCACCTTCTGCCTCTGTAGTCGCGCAAGAACGACTTTCTCTGCAGGTACGCCTGGTCGACGTCATAGTGACCCCGGAGGGAACTCGTCAGGCGCGGAACCTGGACGAGCATCTTTCGGCCCCTAGTCCTCCTCGCGACTTCCGATAGTGTCTTCCCCCCTCCCCCTCCACACCCTGGATCCCGCTCACCACCCTACCTACCTCCGTCTGCGCGTTCCCCTCCTTTGAACCAGCGAATGGCGGCGATGCTGGAGCAGGCTCGTCTGATTGTGTAACTTGTGTTAATGGCTGCTCTGAAAATACATTTTCCAGTGAATTAAATGTCTACATGAAAATAATATTTTTATTTATCGAAAAATTTTATAAAAATTTATGCGGTGTTCGAAATACTTTAAAAAATTACTTTTACTTAAAAATTATATTGTATCTATTTTTTATTTAAAATTTTAAAAATTAAATTAATTAAGAGTCCCTATCAAATTTTTAACTTATTTATTAATCTCTAATAAAACTATAACTCATTACAGTAAATATTATTATCACCTATTACAGTATATGTTAAACTTTGTTATATCAAAGACTTTCATATTACAATAAAAGACTTTTAATTAATTTATTTAATTTTAAATTATAAAAATTTGATATTTGATAAAAATATTAAATTTATTAATTTTTATATTGATATATTTAGTAGAGAAAATAAGAGGAGAGTTCGCAGGCAAGCGAGGGGGGGGGGGGGGGGGGCTACGCAGGGATGCAGCAAAACGGAGGTTAGCAGCTTGACCATTCCACATGCAGCCGGGATCACCGGGTAAGCCATAATCAGATCGAGGAGTAGAGCACAGGCGGTAGCTGGCTCCTGGTTTCGGGAGGAGGCAACAGTACCTTTGAAACGCGACAGACGGTGCGTCTTGCCCTCGCCTCCCAAGGCGGCACCGGCGTCCGAAGACGCATCTGCACATCCAGAAGTTCAAATGGATCGGACGAAACAATAAAGAGAAGATGCGGCCATGCAAGATGCGGATTAATTGTTTTGATGTGTGCTCTACGCAGGGAGGGGGGGTTCCGCCAGGGGGGGTGTTTTGCGCAGGGGGGGTCCGGCGGGGGGGTTCCGACAGGGGGGGCGCGAGGGGGGGGAGGGGGGGGAGGGGGTGTTCCGGCAGGGGGGGCCACGCAAGGAGGGGGGTGTTGGGGGGGAGGGGGGGCTGTGCAGAGAGGGGTGTTGGGGGGGAGGGGGGGCTGCGCAGGGAGGGGGGGGGCGGGGGGGGGGGGGGGGGGGGGGGGGGGGGGGGGGTTCCGCCAGGGGGGGCTGCGCAGGGGGGGGGGGTCACAGGGGGGGGGGGGGGGGGGGGTGTTCCGGCAGGGGGGGCCACGCAAGGAGAGAGAGGGGGTGGGGAACGTCCTGCGCACGAGTGTTTAAAAAAAAATTGGTGAACATTTATTTTTTTCTAGAGAGAATTATAGTCGGGTGATATTTCTTTCCTAAAAAAAAGAATGTCTTACCAAATATATTTTAGTGAGTATCTTTTTTTTAAGAGGTAAAAAATTGTAATTAAACATAGAATTTTTTTTTTGCAGCACGACACTTTATTTTTTTATATAAGATGATATTTTGCGTCCGATCGTCGGATAATTGTCAAACATAGTCACTAAAATAGTTTTAAAGAAAAGAAAATGATAAAAAAACAAATAATAATCTAAATATTGAACATTCTTTATATAATAACTTCCTCTTTATACAAATAAATCTTCTAAAATTATATTTTAGAATAAAACAAGGCTAACGTGCTAGGAAAAGGGGTTGAGAACGGGGCACTTATTGATGTCGCGACGGGTCTCCCCGTCGCGATGATGTTGCTGTCGCGACGTCTTTTGTCGACGCGTTCTCTGCAGTACAGGAGGATATTGGTGGACCTTCTTTCTGCCCTCCAGCCGGCTAAAGGACAAGAGCTCCTCGTCAACTCTTGCTTAGGTACCTGCCAAAACGAAGGAAACAACAAAAACAACCTTATTAGACCACATTTAAGAGTAGTATCTATCAAAAAATGAAATGAAAAGGGAGAACATCGAGGGAACGAACCTGGAGGTGGCTTTTAAACCCCTTGAGTGATATAAAAATGTGGGAAGAAAAGGAAATGCATTCCTATCTAAAAGAGAATAAAAACATGCATGGAAGGAAAATGAGAGGAAGAAGGGAAGAAGGAGCCCCAATGGGGTGACTCCTTGGCTGTGGTGGAGTGTCCTTGAGTGTTGTTGAAGCCTTGGAAGCCGCCTCCTCAACCACCAAGCTCCATATGTAGCGGTCCTCGTCGTTCAAACCCGTTAACCTAATAACGAGCCTGGCCCTACTCCGCCTCTCGCGAACAAGCCGAAGTCTCGCAAGGGATACCATTCACAAATCCGTAGAAATATAAAAGAAACTGCTCAAATATATATAAGATTGTCATCTCACAAATATTTATATGAAATATACATAGTCATTTCTCAACAGTAACTAGACACTAGTACAAGAAAACCTGGGGCATACCCCGAGGTGTACTAAGAAAAGAAATTACACTACTGGTGGTGCAGACTCAACTTCACTACGACGCTGCTCTAAACTAGACGAAGGGCGAGAAGCTTCCTGCTCTCCCTCACCTGAAAGGAGTAGGCGTGAGCCTCACAAGTCACTGGCTCAATAGGAAAACTCCCCCATAAACCGAGCAAAACCAACCTCACATGTGACGGCCCTGGATACTTATGCCCAATAAAGCTCCATATCCAGATCTGCCTCCCACGAACGGACTGAAGTCTCGCAAGGGATAGCTCGTACACGTGTCCAGTAAGAATATAAAAGACAACCACAACAGTATAAGACACAAGAAAGTACATGTGCTCATATCTGCATATAACAATTTGCAACTGTCTCATTACATTATTACATGTTCAAATTAAAAAGAGTACAACTATCTGGGGCATACCTCGAGGGAGCACAAGCTCACACAACTCCAATAACACTACTGCTGGTGGTACAAGTCTGTCACAACGTCTTCGCAAGCCATACCAACGATAAACCCTGAAAAGAACTGTAGGAGAGTGAGCATCAACAAGTCACCGGCTCAGTAGAGGACCACCCAAAACCACACACAACATAAGAAAACCTCAACCCCAACGGGTCTCACTGGCAACACCGATAGCCAAACCATATCATGCTCACACATTCATAATAAACAACAACTAGAACATAAACTTACAATAAACATATAGTCCTTGAAGAGAAGAGAACAATAAGACTAGCACCACACCACTAGTCCGCCCCACAACCGGAAAGCCTCGGCCACAAGCCTCACGGGCACACCACCTCAACAATTAGTCGCCTAAACTGCAAGCCACACAGGCAAACCACTACCTCGGCTACAAGCTTCACTGGCGAATCTCAAACACGTGGGTAACAGGACTGCTAACCAAGAGCTAGTCATTTATACCCCTAAACCACGATGTATCGAATGTCACACACAAGGTAACAGGATTGGCTACCACGATACCAATCCATCACACATTAAAACCTTATTTGGAAGTTTACCCAAGAAAGGGTAAAACACAGCAAGTGGAAGGTCTCACCACGCGACCACCACTTCAACACCTGAAAAAGACTGGTACACAACATACCACCACAAAGCACTACCCACACAGGGTATGGGTACCTACTACCACGAGGTACCACTACGAAAACCACAACCGAACTAGTGTCATTACAAGGCACTCTACCACAAGTAAAACCTTGACTCAACTGTGCCAACGACGGGGCACACCACAAGAGTCAAACCATAACCAGTGAGTCTCCGCTTACCAACCACAACTACAACCGTGCCAACACCAGGGCACACCTCAACGGGTAAAACCTCAACCAACGAGTCACACACACACGAGCCACACCCAATGGCAAAAGCACGAGTCGGAAAGCACGACGCCACCACACGGGAACGGACTACTGGTTCATGACGCCAGTATCCAACCTGGACAACACAACACAAGAACTACCTCTCAGTCTCGCAGTCACGGACGAAAGGTCCAACTACCGCTCCACAACCACAAGCCAAAGAACAGTGGAGACCAACCAACACCACAACCTGCAGGTCACACACTCCGCAGGCCCATGCCTGGCACCTTTAGATACTCTAGCCTGAGCTCTCAAAAGTGAGGCACTGGAAACTAGGACTAGCTGGGGACCAGTACGTCTACTGGTGTCCGTACCCCCAACCACGAGCGCGCTACAAGCGACTGCACACCCACAAACACAAGTCGCTGCCCCCAGTCGTCTTTCCCTCAGCCGGACGTACTACTCAAACACAGGAGTGAGGATGTCCAGGACATACGACACAGACCTCAACAGTACCCAGTACCGGGACAAGCCCCGAGCACACACACACACGTGTCTGGCTCACACAGAACCTGGGGCATCCAACTAAAGAGGTATTCCAGAATAAGCACCTGACCACCACACTCGGCAATGCACAAACCATATATATATATATATATATATATATTTATATATAAACCACGGTACAGGTGTCAGGAATGGCTTGATTCCGGTCACCCCGTGACCTACAAGCTACCCCACACCAACACACATATAAATCATGATAACCAATCATAAACTGGCCTATCATTGGTCATCATGTGACCTCCTTGCCACATAAATACAATATACAATATTTATACACCAACTCTTGACCTTACGCACATTATACTAGTTAAACCATCTTTATCAACCTATAAAAGACGTCACAAGACTGAGGCTTGGTTCACACCGGAACCTCACTGCCCAGCCACCACAATAGTATGTGCCATGCACACACTCACACCACGGAGACACTACACCAAATACGTAAACAACACACTAACCATGCTCACAGAGCGCTACAGGTGCCAATGCACCACTTGCCAAAGCCATGCACATCAAATACCGATAATCGGATAGCCAAATCACCGAAACCATGCAAAGCAAGACCTCACGGCTGAGGTCGCGACATGGGGTAGCGTCGCTATCAGATCGCAACACCCCGATGTGTCACGATAGGAAACCCTAATGCGACGGGTCGGCCTGTCACGACCTAGTCGCGATAGCCGGGTCTGTCATCTTCTGATCGCAACCCCCGACATGTTGCGATGGCACACCTTAACGCGACGGGTCGGCCTGTCGTGACCTTGTCGCGATAGGGGGTTCCGTCGCCTTCGCAGGCAGAAACCCTAATCCGGACTGCTCACTCCATATTATCGTCCCAAACCATGCAAACCACATTTAATTCTCATTTTTCATGCTTTAATGAATACCCTAACATGGTATCTACTGTTCTTAATGCCCAAAACCAATCAAACATGCATTTCATGTAATCCACACAACAGAACAAGTGGATTCTCCCTACCTTCATGAAGAACACGCAAACCGGCTACGACACGATGTCTCCCCACTCCATACGACGTCCTTGCGTCGAGAGCACGTCGAAATCCACGTCGGAACACCGAATCGCTCGAAGAAACCGCAGCAGCTCCTTCCCTGGTCGAGCAGAGCTTGTGAAAGCTCTGTTCGACCAACCTTCTTTAAAAACACACAGCGGTTGGGAACGCGACGTAGGCCTGCGTCGCGATCTGATCGCGACGTAGAAGGTCGTCGCCTTCCCACACCCGACGTCAGCAAGCCTTGCCCCACGCGCGACACGCGGCGTGCATGCAGATGTCGCCCCAAACAGCGGTAACAGGAACGTGACCACCAGGGCCTTCGCGTTCAGAATGCGACGCACATGCCCGTCGCATTCACAACCAATGAACTAACGGGTACTATGGGCCTAACCTGCCGGCCCACTAAGCCCTGCGCAACACTCGAAAACCACAACCAAGGCCCAATGACCCCACATTAGTCATGAGCACCATACCAAAACCAGTAAACGCAGATCCGAACGACCACTAAACGACGATCCACGAGGATTCGAAAAATACGCTACGTTACATCACAAGTAGCAAAGCAGGAAGCTATGCTAGCAATTTATAAAACTAACTAAGTAGGATATTAAATCTGTAAATGACACTTACCACATGCTATCAACAGAATCAACTTTAATAAATAAACGGCAAACCACAACCAGGTGTACGTGCTAAAGTAGGAAAATGCCACACTCGGGTCACGAAGACTGGTTCGTGACACCAGCTACCAACCTGGACAAACCACACAGGACTACCTCTCAGTCTCGCAGCCACGGACTAAAGGTCCAGCTGCCGCTCCACTAGAACAAGCCAAGAAATTGTGGAGACCAACTAACACCACTCCTGCGGACCATACTGTCGTAGTCCCATGCCTGGCACCTTTAGGGACTCCGGCCCGAGTTCCCTAAAGTGAGGCACTGGAAAATAGGACTAGCTGGGGCCCAGTACATCTACTGGTGTCCGTAACCCCCAACCACGAGCACGCTACAAGTGACAAACACAAACTCTCACAAGTCAATGTCCCACTGACGTCTTTCCCTCAACCGGACGTACAACTCTACACAAGAGTGAGGGTGTCTAGAAAGATGACAAAGACCTCGATGGTACACAAGTACTGGGACAAGCCCCGAGCACTCACGTACCTGGCTCACACAAAACCTGGGGCTCCCAACTGAAGAGGTAACCACGGTAGGTGTCGTACTACTTGCCACGCACACACAAACCACGGGCTCACCGCTCAAACCACGTGAACAGCAAGTCAACTGCATGAACAACACACACCTCGAGCTCTACAGGTGCCAATGCACCACTTACCATTGCCATACAAAACACATATCGATAATCCGATAACAACATAACCATGCACAAGCATACAGCCCTCGGGACCCTTAACGCAACAAGGTCCTCCGTCGCCTTCTGAACGCGACACCATGATAGGTCGCGTTCAGAAGCAGAACGCGACGGGTCGGGTTGTCGCGTTCGGAACGCGACACCTTACTCCGTCGCCTTCTCAGGCGAAACCCTAATCTGGGAACCCAACTCCGGATTTCCCATGCAAACCATATTAAACGATGTAAAAACCCATTATTCATGCTCTACTCATTATTCTAACATGGTATCTATCATTTATAAAGTAGTTAACAATCTATTCATGCATCACATGCAATCCATAGCGTAAAACGGGTAGAATCTCCCTACCTTCGTGAAGAACACAAAGAACGACAACCACCCGGCGTTTCTCCCGCTTTGTACGACATCCTCGCGGTGAGAACACGTCGAAAACGACCCCAAAATGTCGGATCGCCCAAAATCCACCACAAAACCTCCTCCCTGGCCGAGCAGAATTTTCTGAGCTCTGTTCGGCCGACCTCAACTAAAAACACCTTACAGTTGAGAACGCGACGCACCCTAATGTCGCGATAAGAACGTGATGTAGGAGGCCGTCGCCTTCCCCTGCCGACGTCAGCAAGCCCGCCCGGTGCGCAACACACGGCAGACATGCAGACGAAGACCACAAATGGCGGTATTAAGAACCTGACACTCAGAGCCGTCATGTTCAGAACGCTGCGTTCCTCATTGTCGCGTTCACAGACAGTGAACCAGCGAATGCTTTGGGCCCAACCTGTCGGCCCACAAAGCCCCACAACCTGCGTAAACACCTGTAACACACACTAATGGGCCACACACTGGCCTCCAGAACCACTAAGCCACGATCTGAACTGTAACATCTCGGGTCTTCTCGAATCCTTAGTGGGTCTAGTTGAGGTTCGAGTCTGGTTGACGGCATAGGTGTTGTCGTTGATCAGGGGTTGACGTCCAGGGGTAGGTCGTTGACCTAGGGGTTGGCGTCCAGCATTGTGGACGTTTGTTGTTGGTTCAGGATTGTTCCTACGATGATCTTGACGGCAAGCGGTCTTGACGTCGACTCTTTGGCGGTTCGAGTAGACGGCAAGGGATGTTGACGTCTACTTGTCGCGCCTGTTGAAATAGGGCAGGCCCGTGAGCAGCCATTTCCTTTCCTTTTCCTTCTCTTTTTCTCCTCTTCGATCTTTGTCCGTTTCCACTCGTTCAGGTGGTTGACGGGAGCTCGTGGAAAGACCTTGGTGCGCGAGGCAGAGTTAGATCGGGCGGAAAACAGCGGATCGGGTGGCGGTTCTCGCGAGGAAGCTTCTAGGGGTTCGGCGTGAATTGAGGTTTGGCAGGACTTCTTACACGCTTCGGAGGTAGGGACTCGACCCCTTAGTGTCCTTGTAGTGTTAATTTCATGCTTGTTGCATGTGATTTGCGTGGAATTGTGCTTTGAGGAGGTTTTTCTTTTTGTCGGGATTTTGAGTGGTTTGGCCGATCCGTGCGTTGGATCGTGGTTTCCGATGTTGTAGTAGTGTAGTGTGATGTGGGGGAGAGTTTCTCCTTCATCATTTCGCTGGTCTGAGGACTAGATTGCTCTCTTTGGGATCGGCGTGTGCATGTTTTCAGCTGCTGGAAGCTGGAGAAATAAACGTCAAGGGTTGTTGACGTTGAACTCTTCAGGGAAGAAGTTAACGGCGGGAGCCCTTGCCGTTAAGCTCTTCAGTGGAGGATCTAGACGGCGTGTTCTTTGTCGTCTAATTCTTCATGGTAGGATATAAACGACAAGATCGTTTGTCGTCGAGTTTGAGTGAACAGCCAACGCGCGACCGTCTACCTTCTGATAGACGTCTAGGGTGTTGTCGTTTACCCTTAGTTAACGATAGTCGATGCTGTCGTCTACTTCACACTTGACGTCAAGCTATGCTACCGTTTACGTCCTGGTTAGCGGCAATCGATGTTGTCGTATACCTGCAGGTGAGTTCCCAACAAGCTGTGCTTTCCCTTCTTCCGTGGTTTGAGGTGTTGACATGCGGTGTCCGCCTGTTAGCACAGTCTGCAAGGTGTAGAGAGTGTCTCTACCTGTGCTCATGTTGTGTTTGACTGTGTCAAGACGTGACATGAGGCTGTCCGTCGGTTGTACAGGGTTTCAGGCGTTGAGTGTGTTTCGTCTGTTGTACGCGCGTTGCGTTACTGCGTGCCCGTTTTTGTTGTGTTTCCTAGGCGTGGGTGCAACTCCGTCTAGATGACTAGCGTGTGGTTGTCCTCCGCTAGTGAGCCAGGACGCCGAGTGCGACTCTGTCCTGTGCGTACTCCTTGTGGTGGTTTTGAGCCGGTCTCTATGGAGCCCCTTCTCTACCGCTAGGTCGGGCGTAAGGGGAAAAACCGGTCGTGGACCAGACGTGAGAGAGAGCGTCTGTAGTGTGCACACGTGGCTAGGGTTGCGAGACTCTGTGGTGTCAGGACGCTGAACAGCAGACCCTGGTTGAGTCCTACTTTGTGAATGTTGTGTGAGCTCTTGCGTGCGAGCTTGTGTGTGTGCTGTGCTTGTAATGTTGTCGAGCCGGCGAGGTTCCAGTTTCTCTCAGTGTGCTCCTGAGGGAGTTGCGCACTACGTTACCGGTTCCTGTGTGTGTTGACAGAGTGTGTGCGTTTACTTACAGTCGCTTTCTGTTTAGCTTTGTTACTGGTGGCGGTTAGTTGCCCTACTGGGTCTCTTTTTGTGAGACTCACTCCCTTCCCCTTCAGGTGGTTCGTGGTCGGCTTTCGAGGTTCGAGTAGCTGTGTCTCTCCGTGGTTGGTCTCGTCTTGCTGTTGTGAGTAGTGCTTTACTCCTGTTCTTACTGTACTCTTACTTTAATGTTGTCTCTGAGTTATGCCAGTTTGAGATGCTTTTAAATCGTGATGTGTACATTTGTTTATATGTTCTCCTCAAGCACTTCTTTTCTTACCCTTTCGAGTTTCGGCTCGTGGGTTAGCGGGTCAGGATTCGGGTTACCAGTTGGTTACTGGTAATGCAGATCTTGGGTCGTTACAGTTGGTATCAGAGCCTGGTCTGTTGAGACATATAAGGAAATGTTCTGCATAACTCAGAGTTGGTAGAGTACAGTAGCAGCAAGCGGTCTAGAGTTGTTTTGTATTTTGATTTTTGTGCATGTCCTGTGTAGATTTATTATGGCTCCAAGGCGGCGGCGTGAGCGGAGGGTGGTTGTGCAGACATCTCAGCAGGAGGCTGGAGATGCCCCGCCACCACCATTGGCTCAGCCTAGACCCCAGGACGCGCACGGTGGTGTAGTGCCACCGCTTCCCCCTCAGGCTACTCAGGGTTTTAATTGGACCCCGCAGTTGGTTGGAGGGTCGAGGCCGGAGCACTGGCAGGTGTTGTTAGTGGCTCATGTTCCCGACGCTGTTGCGGCATATTTGTATGTTGCAGCGGCGGAAGCTGACTTTTTGCAGACCCAGGTGCAGGTTGGAGCAGCGCAGGCTCAGCTAGGTCCGTCTCGACAAGTACAGCAGCAGACTGGTTCGCAGCCAGATTCGAGGGTTCGGAGGAGGTTTCTTCGTTCCAGGAGGTTGGCTGAACAGAGGCAGCTGCTAGTTGAGACCGTTCAGCAGCCTGGTGTGCAGCCCCAGCAGCAGAGTCAGCGCCCTTTTAGTGGCCGGTGTTACCGGGGTGACCAGTTAGGCCACATGGCACGAGACTGTCCCCAGTTGCGGCATGACCAGCAGTATTGAAGTCAGTTTTAACTTGAGTATAGTGGTATTGGTAGTTAGTGGGCTCAGGCAGGTTGTTGTGCAGTGTTTGTGTTATGTACCTGGCCTGATTGGTGTCAGAGGTGGTTTGTTTTGTGGAAGGTACCATGGTTGTCCTTGGTTGGTAGCCATAGTTTTGTTGGGTCCCGGTACTTCCTGCTCTTTTGTTTTTGGTGGAGGTATTAGTTTTGTGTTGGGTTCATGGTTACCAAACCCGGTTGCCTGAAATATATCTCTGAGTTTTTAGCGTGAAAATGGATATGTTTTGGCTTGTATCGTCGTTTCCGGTGCCACCTGTTGTAGGCAGTCATGTTCGTACTATTTGTTGTTGTGAGGAATTTTTAGGCTGCGAGCAGTGGCGGCTTAACGGTTGTTATTGTGACGACGCCTCCTCACAACATTTCCAAGTGCGGTTCGTTTCCCGAGCTTACACGGCGGTTGTGTCCTGGCTGTGCTTAGTCTCTGTAGGCATTGTTGGTCTGGCCTTGTGCGGACCCGTGTTTTGGTAATTTTTCGGTTGGCGTTCTTTCGGAGTCCTTTCGATTCCATAGTCCCCTCTAGGATGCCAATCTGTGGTGGCACTAGCGTGTGTAAGTTTTCCGACCTCGTGGTGTATGTCCGGAGTTCGGAGTGGTTTTTGTCGTTGGCTCTCGACCTTGTGGAGGTCTGAGGTGGCCATGTTTATGGTGAGACGTGGTACACGCCTAGTTGTTGCGTGGCCTTGGCAAGTGTGCCAAGGGCGGTTCCCGCTTTGTGTCTTAAGGGTTTGTGTGCCGTGTGGCCGGCCCTTTTTTTTAGTTTTTGCGTGTGTGGCTTTTGGCAGATCTCTTGTGGAGAGTCTTCCTATTAGCCTGTGGCGTTGAGTTCTTCGCCTCTGGGACACATGTGCTAGCCTATGCCGTGTGGTCGTACCGTTGCCGTTGTGGAGTAGCTGCTTTGCTTTGTCTAGGTAGCCCTGTCGGTGGTACGCCAAGCTAAGGTTGTGGCATGTGTCTAAGTTTTCCTTTCTCTTTGGAGAGAGTGTGATCGGGGCTGGTACCCTACGTCGGTATGGGTGCCTCTGAGGTCGATGTGTTGTTCTCGACCTCCGTGGTTGTTTCGATCCCCGTGTGGTTGTGTCTTTTCTAGGGGTTAGCACATTGGTACCCGCACTGAGTTTCGTGTGCGCGTGTGGTTAGTGTGTTGCCAACTCTATGACGGTTTCCATTTATGTGTGCCGTGGATGAGTCTAGAAGCCGCTGGCGGAGTCTCCTGTCGGTTCGTGTGGTGACAGTGAGGCCTTGGGCTTGCTAGTGCTCGACCACGTGTTTTGTTCACGTTGTGAGGTGACAAGTGTTGGTCATCCTTTACACGATCTCCGCAGTTCTTCGCATAAGTGCCGTGTGGTGCTGTGGAGCGAGTGGTTTTAGGGTTTTGTGGCTCCACGTGCCTGGGTGGCCCTGTCGGACCACGATGACGGTCTGGGTGAGACCTAGTGGTGACAGTGGATATGTCAGGTTGGTGCCTCGCGTGTCGCATTGGTGCCTCGCGTGTCGCGTTAGTCAAGCCCCATAGGGAGAGTTACCCGACTGACCGCTTGAGTGTGTAGCTGCGTGTGTTGGCAGCTTGTGGTGTCTTTAGCTAGTGTGTGTCCGGTAACGAGGACCTGTGTGGACGACCGTGTAGTTCTCCTCTGGTATGTGTGGAGGTGGACAAATGTGTTGTCGTTGGACTATGGTTAGTCCAGTGGGCTGTGGTAGTGGTTTGGCTCCTTAGTCGGAGGTTTTGTTCCCTAGTGTTGGTTTTGACCATGGTGCGTTCCATGTGTCTTTGTCGTTGAGGTACTCTTCTTGCGGCGTTGTGTATTTCCCTTGCTACTGTGTGTTAGTGATGACGCTGGTTGGCAGTACCGGAGTGTTGCTGTTCTTTGCGGGTTGCTGAGTTCTAAGGTTGAAGAACAAGGTGATCTCACTATTTTGTGATGTTGGCAGCGATGCTCAGGTGGGTGTGTTGACCGGTGAGCGGGATGCGCGTGTAGTTTTGTACCTCTGTGTTGCTGTCTCTTCCTCTCGTGTGGCTTGAATTTCGGGGGCAAAATTCTTTTAAGGGGGGAGGGCTATAACATCTTGGGTCTTCTCGAATCCTTAGTGGGTCTAGTTGAGGTTCGGGTCTGGTTGACGGCATAGGTGTTGTCGTTGATCAGGGGTTGACGTCCAGGGGTAGGTCGTTGACCTAGGGGTTGGCGTCCAGCGTTGTGGACATTTGTTGTTGGTTCAGGATTGTTCCTGCGATGATCTTGACGGCAAGCGGTCTTGACGTCGACTCTTTGGCGGTTCGAGTAGACGGCAAGGGATGTTGACGTCTACTTGTCGCGCCTGTTGAAATAGGGCAGGCCCGTGAGCAGCCATTTCCTTTCCTTTTCCTTCTCTTTTTCTCCTCTTCGATCTTCGTCCGTTTCCACTCGTTCAGGTGGTTGACGGGAGCTCGTGGAAAGACCTTGGTGCGCGAGGCAGAGTTAGATCGGGCGGAAAACAACGGATCGGGTGGCGGTTCTCGCGAGGAAGCTTCTAGGGGTTCGGCGTGAATTGAGGTTTGGCAGGACTTCTTACACGCTTCGGAGGTAGGGACTCAACCCCTTAGTGTCCTTGTAGTGTTAATTTCATGCTTGTTGCGTGTGATTTGCGTGGAATCGTGCTTTGAGGAGTTTTTTCTTTTTGCCGGGATTTTGAGTGGTTTGGCCGATCCATGCGTTGGATCATGGTTTCCGGTGTTGTAGTAGTGTAGTGTGATGTGGGGGAGAGTTTCTCCTTCATCATTTCGCTGGTCTGAGGGCTAGATTGCTCTCTTTGGGATCAGCGTGTGCCTGTTTTCAGCTACTGGAAGCTGGAGAAATAAACGTCAAGGGTTGTTGACGTTGAACTCTTCAGGGAAGAAGTTAACAGCGGAAGCCCTTGCCGTTAAGCTCTTCAGTGGAGGATCTAGACGACGTGTTCTTTGTCGTCTAATTCTTCATGGTAGGATATAAATGACAAGATCGTTTGTCATCGAGTTTGAGTGAACAGCCAACGCGCGACCGTCTACCTTCTGATAGACGTCTAGGGTGTTGCCGTTTACCCTTAGTTAAAACAGTCGATGTTGTCGTCTACTTCACACTTGATGTCAAGCTATGCTACCGTTTACATCCTGGTTAGCGGCAATCGATGTTGCCGTCTACCTGCAGGTGAGTTCCCAGCAAGCTGTGCTTTCCCTTCTTCCGTGGTTTGAGGTGTTGACATGCGGTGTCCGCCTGTTAGCACAGTCTGCAAGGTGTAGAGAGTGTCTCTACCTGTGCTCGTGTTGTGTTTGACTGTGTCGATACGTGACACGGGGCTGTCCGTCGGTTGTACGAGGTTTCAGGCGTTAAGTGTGTTCCGTCTATTGTACGCTCGTTGCGTTACCGCGTGCCCGTTTTTGTTGTGTTTCCTAGGCGTGGGTGCGACTCCGTCTAGATGACTAGCGTGTGGTTGTCCTCTGCTAGTGAGCCAGGACGCCGAGTGCGACTCTGTCCTGTGTGTACTCCTTGTGGTGGTTTTGAGCCGGTCTCCGTGGAGCCTCTTCTCTACCGCTAGGCCGGGCGTAAGGGGAAAAACCGGTCGTGGACGAGACGTGAGAGAGAGCGTCTGTAGTGTGCACACGTGGCTAGGGTTGCGAGACTCTGTGGTGTCAGGACGCTGAACAGCAGAGCCTGGTTGAGTCCTACTTTGTGAATGATGTGTGAGCTCTTGCGTGCGAGCTTGTGTGTGTGCTGTGCTTGTAATGTTGTCGAGCCGGCGAGGTTCCAGTTTCTCTCAGTGTGCTCCTGAGGGAGTTGCGCACTACGTTACCGGTTCCTGTGTGTGTTGACAGAGTGTGTGCGTTTACTTACAGTCACTTTCTGTTTAGCTCTGTTACCGGTGAGAGTTAGTTGCCCTGCTGGGTCTTTTTGTGAGACTCACTCCCTTCCCCTTTAGGTGGTTTGCGGTCGGCTTTCGAGGTTCGAGGAGCTGTGTCTCTCCGTGGTTGGTCTCGTCTTGCTGTTGTGAGTAGTACTTTACTCCTGTTCTTACTGTACTCTCACTTTAATGTTGTCTCTGAGTTATGCCAGTTTGAGATGCTTTTAAATCGTGATGTGTACATTTATTTATATGTTCTCCTCAGGCACTTATTTTCTTACCCTTTCGAGTTTCGGCTCGTGGGTTAGCGGGTCAGGATTCGGGTTACCGGTTGGTTACTGGTAATGCGGATCTTAGGTCGTTACACGAACAGTCAATACGCTACATTACTATCACCTAAAAGAAATTTCGTCCTCGAAATTTAAGAAGAAAGCTCGATACCAAAAATTTTCAATCAAACAAGCATGGTACTATCACCTAAAATAATTAAAAGCTTACTCAAACAAGTATGGATACGTTTTCATCATTTCCTCTGCTAACTCCCACGTATCCTCTCCGCCCTGTCTGTTCTCTCATATGACTTTCACTAGTTCAATTTCCTTATTTCTAAGCTTCTGGGTTCTGCGACCTGTAATCTGTACTGGATATTCTGGCATTGTCATGTTTGGCTTCAGATCATCTCTTTGGTAACTAACCACGTGGGAAGTATCCCTGATGTACCTTTTGAGCATTGAGACGTGAAGCACGTCATGAGCATATGTGAAATCTATTGGCAGGTTCAATCTGTAAGCTGTTTCACCAATTCTTTCTATTATCTGGAATGGACTAGCATATCTTGGACTCAATTTGCCTTTCTTACTGAACCTGAGCACACATTTGGTAGGAGAAACCTTCAAAACACATAATCTCCAACTTCAAACTACAAAGGCCTGCGTCTGGTGTCTGCATAACTCTTCTGGCAACTCTGCGCTGTCTGAAGCTTCTCCTTAATAAATTTAACCATTTCTACACATTGCTGAATTAATTCCGGACCCATAACTTGCCTCTCGCCTACCTCATGCCAATTCAGTGGTGTCCTACACGGTCTGCCATACCCAAGTGATGCTCCCATGTACCTCCCCATACTAGACAACAAGCTCTTAACATGTCTTCAATAGTCTGAATGGTTCTTTCTGTTTGCCCATATGTCTGTGGATGATAAGCTGAACTGTACCTCAATTCTGTGCCAACCACTCTCTGCAAACTCCTCCATAAACATGAAGTGAACCTGGGATCTTGATCTGAAACAATGGTGACTGGAATCCCATGCAGTGGTATAATTCTTTCCATATATAACTTAGCTAATCTATCCACTGACCATGACATACTCACTGCCAATAACCGGAAAACCTTAGTCAATCTGTCTACAAAAACCCAAATGCCATTATGACCTGCTGAAGTCCTGGGCAAAGCAACTACAAAATCCACGGCAATATCATCCCATTTCCACTGTGGAATGGGTAACGGCTGCAACAGTCCTCTTGGCCTCTGGTGCTCTGCCTTCACTTGCTGACACACTGCACATCTTGCTATGAATTCTGCAATTTCTTTCTTCACATTAGGCCACCAGAAGTGCTTCTTTAAATTTTGATACATCTTGGTACTGCCTGGATGGATGCTATATATGGATTTGTGAGCCTCCTCTAACACTTTCTGCCTGACCTCAGCATCTGCTGGCATATACAACCGACCCTTGAGTCTGACCACATTGTCATCATCAAGAGTCACCTCTTCCATTCTCACAATATCAGATAAACTGTCATTTGTTCTCTGCGCTTCCACTATCTACCAATATAGAGAAGGTTCCATTGCACTGCTTGCTAATATTGCTCGCCGCTGACTATTTGACACATATATTGAAGTCTCTGCCACTTCTTCATACAATTTCATTCTCTGATCATAAGTTGATTCATAACTGCCTTTCTGCTCAGTGCATCTGCCACCACATTAGCTCTGCCTGAATGGTATGCCAAACTGAAGTCATAATCTTTCAAATATTCCATCCACCTGCGCTGCATTAAATTCAGATCTTTCTGGGAGAAGATGTACTTTAAACACTTATGATCAGTGAATATCTCGAACCTCTCACCATACAAATAATGCCACCAAATCTTCAGTGCAAAAACAATTGCTACTAGCTCTAAGTCGTGTGCCAGATAATTCTCTTCATGCTTCTTCAATTGCCTAGATGCATAAGCTGCCACCTTTTCATGCTGCATTAATACTTCTCCCAAACTTCTTTTAGATGCATATGTATACAATACAAATCCACCACTATCAGATGGAATCTCCAATATAGGTGTTGTGGTAAGCCTCTTCTTCAGCTCTGCAAAACTGCGACAACAATCTAAAGACCATACAAATGATACTCCTTTCCTTGTCAAGCTTGTCATTGGAGCTGCTATTTTCAAGAAATCCTTAATGAACTGCCTATAATATCCTACCAAACCTAGAAAACTTCTGATCTCTGTCACTGTCTTCGGTTCTTCCCATTTCATCACTGCCTCTACCTTGGCCGGATCAACTGCAACATCTGCAAATGATATTACATGACCCAAAAACTGAATCTCTTTCAGCCAAAACTCACATTTGCTAAATTTGGCGTACAACTAGTGATCTCTCAAAGTTTGCAATGTGATCCTCAAGTGTGCTGCATGCTCCTCTTCTAACGCTGAATATACCAGTATATCATCAATATAAACCACAATGAACTGATCCAGATACGGGTGAAATATCATGTTCATTAAATTCATGAATGTTGCTGGTGCATTAGTTAACCCAAAGGGCATAACAACAAACTCATAATGCCCATATCTGGTTCTGAAGGCTGTCTTGTCTATATCTTCTTCCTTGATCCTCAACTGATGATACCCTGACCTCAAATCAATCTTGGAGAATACCTTAGCCGACTGGAGTTGATCAGACAAATCATCTATCCTGGGAAGTGGATACTTATTCTTGATGATGACCTTATTCAATTGCCTATAATCAATGCACATTCTTAGACTGCCATCTTTCTTTCTGACAAACAATACTAGTGCTCCCCACGGTGAATGACTGGGTCTAATGAAACCTTTCTCTAATAACTCCTGCAACTGCTTCCTTAATTCCTTCAACTCTACCGGTGCCATTTTGTAAGGTGCCTTTGAAATCGGCATACTGCTTGCTGCAACTCAACTGTAAAATCCACCTCCCTGTATGGAGCTAACCTTGGAAAATCTTCTGGAAACACATCTGCAAATTCTCTGACCACTGGTACTGAATCTACAGACATATTGGACTCAACTA